>CM001190.1:5984725-6304725 GCA_000218505.1 Schrenkiella parvula
TAAACCCTAAACCCTAAACCCTAAACTAATTTATTGGATGCATTTTTAGGTGAAGGTGGCTCATAGTAATAATTTGCTATTATTTTTCCTTTCACAACGATTTTCTTTTGTCTTTTTTTTTGAAGTAGGGTGGTTATCTCGTATGCAACAATAAATTCAGTGATTCAATCCCATCAACAGAATAATAGCAAAACAATCCGAATACAGGACTCACATATAAATCTTGTACATCAACTTAACAACAACCGAATAAAATAGTAAAAGTGAAATAGAATTCTCAAATACATGAACTCTCAGAATTGATTAAGAAGAGAGGAGGTCCAAACCACAAATATAGCATACATAAGCAAATGGGGTGGCACGCGGTCGACGCTCCTAGAGGATGAGTCGGCCCCAGTGGAAGGAATGGTCTTGGAGCCAACTCCGGCTCCTTCACACGGATGAACAAGTCTTGCTAAGAGAGAATACATAATTCATCAAGCGTTGCTTGGTTTTGGTGGTTAAAGAAGTTTGTACCTGAACGAACACCTGGTAGTGAGGTTGGGGCTAGTGCCACACCTGGGTTCTCCTCCAACGGTGAAACTGCTGGAGGAGGGGCTGTCGGCCCGGTGGCCGCTAATTCACAAACACTCTGTTGTGAGTGAGACTATCTTAACACATAACATAGATATATAAGAGCTTATTACTTAGGTTACCGTTGCATTGTGTGAGGGGAGGCGCTTGAATGTTGCAGACGTTTGGGAGCTGCAAGGCCTGTGTGCGATTAATGTTAAGGCCGATGTTGGGGATCGGACTGTTGACGGCAGAGCAGATGCACTGCGGCGAAGATTTGATGACAGAGTCGAGCAGAAAGCAGCAAGTCTGTGAGGGTGTGGTTGAGTTTCCGGTGATGTAGCTGAGACACGGAGACAGGGTGGTCAGTGTGCTTACGCATGACTTACTCGGTTGTGCTTTGGATACGCCCAATAGAGCCGCCATGCTCGCCATGAGGGCTACAAATGTGATCGCGTAGATACTCGTATACCCCATAGTTTGAGTTATTATTGTTCAACTGTTGTATCTTTGTCTTGGTTTAGTTATAGGAGGAATTGGTCAAAAAAATGTCTAGAGACTGGTATAGTTGGATGACCTACTTTCCATAGTTTATGGTTTTATTATAACCAATATGTTCTAGATATACCCAAGAACCATTAGACTTAAATCCGTGTAATATTGTTCAACGCCAAATAGACTTGCGGTCATATTACCTTTGTATGTTCTATTTTTACGATCGGAATTAAAGATTGCTAATGCCTAATTAACAAAATTAGTAGGAGCATACCAAACTCACCTAACTAGCTCTTGGTTAAATAAAGAAGGAAACTGAGAGTTGATAAGGAAGATTGACAGAGATGGTTTTATATTAGTTGGAAGTTGTTCAGCTCCAATGCACCCACTTAAATATATATATATGTAATTAAAACTATGACTATGAGCCATCTTCACCTGAGAATTAACTAAGCCAAAAATGGAAGGCTTAACATTGATAGCATTGATGGTGTCAAGCTTAATGTTGGGAGGAAAAGGTCAGCAGATAATTAGCACGCCATGCACCTCCTCCATGATCTCTACCTTCACTCCATGTTTCAACTTCATCACCGGAAGCAGCGGCGGCTCCGTCACTCCCACCGCTGGCTGCTGCGACTCCTTGAAGTCGTTGACCAACACCGGCATGGAATGTGCTTGCCTCATCCTCACCGCTAATGTCCCGCTGCCTACTGGTTTCATCAATCGGACTCTCTCGCTTGCTCTCCCTCGTGCCTGCCAAATGAGCGGTGTACCTCTTCAATGTCAAGGTTTTAGCTTTACTCTATTTATTTATTAACTTCTCATTATTAATCCCATGATTAATGACTCATTTTGCTTAATTTACAGCTGCGGGAACTCCTCTGCCAGCGCCAGGTTACGTTTTTTTTCTTTTTCTTTCTAATGTATTAAACATTTGTGAATTCAGTTGATTTTCATTATTTGTTTAACTGATATATTGGGCAGGTCCCGTTCCATTTTTGCTGGCTCCACCACCGCCTATGTCTGCTTTTAGCCCCGGATGTGAGTAATTTATTAACCACTATCATGTTATTATTATTATGCATTTTGAGTCAACGTTTGAGTTTGGGTTTGGACACATTTGATTAGCGTCTAAGGCGGCGGCGACAGCACCGGCACTGGCACCGGATGCTCCTGTGGATGGACCGATGGGCCCCAGAGCCACACCAGGAATTCGACCGGTGGTTCAGCCTTTGCAACCCACCAGCCTCGCTCAGTATTCTACTTCTCCATATCTCCCCTTGCTTTTCTTTCTCCTCACTCTTCTCACTTTGTCGACTTTGTAAGCCATATTCAAAATTGTTACCCTTTCGTATGTGTGTGTCAGGTACTCGTTACATATATGATATATATACTCGCTGTTTCGTCGCAAATTTTACGTTACTCCCCTTTTTGTTTAGTGCATTTTTATTTTATTTTTTGGTGGTGGTCCATGTCCGACACTAATTAATGTATATGCTTGGTGAGACCACCCTAATGTACCTCCTGCTGCTATAAACACGTAACTGAATTTTAACTATTGCGATGAAAGAAAGAGTTCATTGGAAAGTGAAACAGGGCAAGGGGATACCAAAAAGACAGGACAAAACGAAGCTTATCTCTTAATTGCGCTGTGTCGCACACTGATAAAGATGAAACAGCTGACGGGTTTTCTTCTTTTGGTATTTCATGGATAATGTTTGTGCTAATCTTTTGTAATGCAAAAGTAGATGCCTTGTTATTCCTCACGTTTATAGTTCTGTCCCATATTGCTCCTTTTCCAAGAAAGCCTTTTCCTTTCTTAATAATGAGTCAAAACAAAATATATATATACTTTTGCAAAACAATGACAACAACACCACCACCTACTCTTCCGAAGGGAGAGATTCTTTTTCTATATATACACCAAACTGAGAAACTTGGAAAAACAATAGATTTGCGACGTAAAAGCAAACCCCAATTGGTGCCTTGAGATTAAGAAAAAAAAGCAAACCCGTCACCTGTTTCAAGCCACTTCGAGAGCTTTCTTGATGTCTTTCTGCTTATTACGCAAACACATGATTCTGGATCACGACAATGACATTATATAACATAAGACGAATTGGATACGTAAGAATGCATATACCTCGATTGATAGCGGTGTAACCATCGTGCCGTAACGATCAATAACTAGGCCATCTTTGCCGACCAAGAACTTGGTGAAATTCCACTTAATTCTGGAACCCAGAAAAGTGGGTTTACTTGCCTTCAGGAATTTGTAGAGTGGTGCTGCGTTTTGACCGTTAACGCGTACCTAATTCCACATCCACAGTTGGTCATATACGTGGTAAGTGTTGGTTGAATCACATAAGAAACCACAAACAAGTCACAGCTATATAATAAGTAACTCATTCCAAGCGTGGAGCTTGTAACCAATAGAAAGAAGCAAGAGGATATTTTATAGTCATAGGTACCTTTTGGAAAACAGGGTATTCGGCCTGAAACCGTGTACAAACAAATTCATGAGCCTCTTGACTCGTGCCGGGCTCCTGGTAAAGAAACTGGTTGCAAGGGAACGCCAAGATCTCAAACCCTGGTATATAAAATGGTAATAAAATTATATAACAGAGAGAGCATATGCATGAATGAGCTTGCAACTGCATCACAAAAGCTCTTATTAAAGAAAAAGACCTTGGTCCTTGTATTTCCGGTAAAGTTCGGTGAGCTGGGTATAATTGGATTCAGTGAAACCGCTGTTTGCAAAAACCAAGGATAAACACATGATCAATAAATGAGAAAGAAAGAAAGCGCAAGTTTTGCAGAGGAGGCAAAAACAAAAACAAAAAAAACAAAAAGAGAGAGACGAACCATTTTGAAGCGACATTGACGAGGAGGAGGACTTTCCCTTGGTAAATGCTCAAATTCACGTCCTTGCCGGAGCTATCCTGAGTCCCAGGAAACAATCAAAAATGAGAGAGACGAGATTCAACCGAAACACAAAAGGTTTTTTTTTTGTTTCTTTGTTTACCTTTACGGTGAATTGATGGACCGATCTGTCGGGAACCGAAACAGAAGCACCCATCTCTGATCTCTGATCTCTGATCTCTGATCTCTCTCTCGAAAGCTATCTCGGGAGCAAGGAAACAACAACCTTTTGTTTATTTCGACATTCCTTGACCCTTTGTCCTTTTTCCGCGCGTGCATTCGTGTGTGGACTCCGTTTCTTCCTCCAAGTCTCCTCTTTATGTCTGCTTCTTCATTACATAATGTGCGACTTAAATACATTCACATGATTTGTCTACCTTTTTTAGAAATAATCCAAGAACTCAACAAAGAGGTGTAAGCCTCTGTACTATATTCTCATTATTTATTTGTTCATGTAAAAGGATGTCTCCATTTCAAAAATAGCAACAGGCGTCGATGTAACTAATTCAACTGGAATATTATGCCACGAGAATGAATATACATCATACACTCCAAGGTCAAAAAGCCACATAATCAAATATTGTTGACAGAAAAAAGGACAACAAAGAAAGCAAAGGAGAGCAGAAAATACCAAACTCTTCTCAATCTCTACAACTGGCCTTTTTTTTAAACATCTTCTCACTCTCTCTGCTTTGCATGAGGTTCTGATACCAAAAGAAACATCATATCCATATGTACACTCTCACCTCTTTATCATACCACTAATTCTTCTCAACAATTCCATTACTAGCCATTCTCTTTACTACTTTTTATCTCTCTTAAGTTTCTCTAGTCACCTCTCTGATGCCACATGCCTGGATCTGCAAATCAACAAATAATATTCGGGTTTATTGCCTACGAATCTTTTACTCCATCATTACACGCCAAATAAATCTCAACTGTGAGAAGAGACCTATACTACGACTCCACTAAAGATAAAAAAAAAACGGCTCTTATGGTATCCTTGGAAAAAATCCCAGGATAAAAGAGTGTTGTGTATGGCTCACTAGAAGATGAGTAATAATTGGTCTTTCATGTCTCAAACTTCCTTACCTCTCATTCCAACTGGAACAGGTCCTTCAGAATGCGGCTTAGTGTGAAAAGAGTTTCTGCTGTTATATGCACGAGGAGGGTGATTCCACCGGTTGTTTTGGAACCTTCCAGACTCGCGTGGAGGGCCATCATTGTACGAACTGGATGGATAAGAGCCTTTGTGTTTGTCTTGATATCTTGCACCTGCGAGATGATCATATCAGATTTCCCATTCCCGCATCATTAGAAAGCATCTATGTTGTCATGCATCTTTCTGCGATATATACACATAAATAAATGTATGTATGTCTAGTTAAGGGATGCATGGAGGTAAGAGGCCTAACCGTAAGAAGAAGATGGTGGATATCTCCAATTATCTCGGTTCTCATATGGTGCATGCCTCATTCTTTCATGGCCATCATGAAAATTCCTTTCATCAAAATTCGGCACATAATGAGATCTGTGGGAATACGACGGACCATCCCTACGCGACTTCATATGGTGGCCCGACTCTGTATATGAGTATTGATGCGGTTGTGGAGGGGGAGGAGGAGGAGGATGTGGATGAGATGGATAAGGCCTATGCTGGAAATTAGAACCATCTGCGTGTGGCATGCTATTCGTTGTTTGTATAACAGAACTATAAGATGACTCCTGGCCTTGATACTGCATTACGTTTCCAGGCAGTGGAGGATTCATTCTTGGAGGACCAGCCTGATGATCTCCCTGAATATTAACCAGAAACAAGAGGGTAAGTGACCATATAAAGAATTATCATCATGTTTCTTGTAAAAGAATCCTAAAACAAGAAAAGGGACGTACATGCATGTTTAGATATCCACCACTGTCAAAGCCATTTGAGTAGGAATCAGACATGGCACACTGAGACGGCTGTGAAGGGGGAGCTGGTGGCGGCGGTGGAGGTGGTGGCGAGGAAGATGGCAGTGGTGGAGAAGACAAGGACACATGCCGATGTGAAATGCCAGAGATAGGCTTTGCTGTATTATGAGCTTGATCAGTGTGTGTGCAGTTTCCAGTTTCCCAGGGTGGAGCCACATCTTCCATTTCAAGCTCGCCATCAACATCTTCCAATATAAGCGTATGCCTTTCAGCAGTGGAGGACGTGACATTTTCTTCAAGGATTCTGGACTCATGTTCAGGGGTGACAGACTCAAAATCCCCTCCATCCGAGTCACTCCCTCCAACCTCATCCTTAAGCATTGCAGGTATGCAAAATCCAGGGAGCTGGAGAGTTGAATTACTGACATGCAAAGACAAATTAGGTTAAAGAATCAGCGAGATAAGGACACCAAGATAGAGTAAAATGACCCAAAATCTAACCTTCCATATTCATCCACCAGCATACCCTCCATATCTCTCACAGGATCATCCAAGGACCTTTCTGTTCGAGCTGAGCGCCGAGAATAGAGGCAAGCAGGAACTATACTATGTGAATCAAGTTCTCTTATATGGTGACGAACTATAGATTCGGGCAGGATCCGTCTTTCAAGCCAAAGCCTCAAAACCTATAATTAGCAGAAGGGTTGAGAAACAATAATGACACTAAAGGGCTAACAAAATTTGTTCCACACCTTTAAGCACTGTCTCCGATTTTCTTGTGTTGTAGCTCCAGCAGGGACAGCAGCGGCCAATAAGCGAGGTAAAATTACTTGAATGGCTGAAAGATAAACACAACCAGCATCACCTGAAAAATTGGCAGTATTCAATGGTCAATTCAACAGTTAAAACTTCACTGATGCAGCTAAACAAAACAAATTGCATATACGACTTACCTTTCAGACCTTTGGAGCATTGAGCAATAGAATCCACAAGGAAAAATAAGTCTACCCTCCTCTGTAGATTTGACTCACTTTCCAAAGTATGGGCCAGAATCTCCATTGCCTAGTTCAGGAAGTTCATCAAGACTTATTAACAACAGAAAATGCAAACAAGAATGCTTTCACAAAACACACTAAAAACATGCAAAAAAGGTCATCCTTCTTCATCAACTAGGTAAATCCAAAAAACAGTCAAATAATCTGTTGTAACCCTACATCTGGTGTCATAAAGCACATACAAAAATAGCATGAATCTCAGTAGAACGGCTGTCATTCAGCTCCCGTGCCCTTCACATAATACTATGATTGATTGATCAAATTATCTTGTGGTCTTCTAATTCAAAGCTACATATATTATTCTATCCCAAAGGCTTACCAACCAGGTACTACTGTATTAACAACGCATTACTAAGGACGAAGTCGAATTCGAAAATAGAAAAAGTTGACCCTTACATCACTTGTGGCAAGCAACAAACAGGTAATCAAAAATCAGAAAAAAAAGGAGAAATCTTCTACCTTCGCAGACACACCAAATTTCATTAAGTCCATAGCCAAGCGAGTTGCTCGGCCAATACTCTCCTTTGTCCTCACCAATGAACTAAGTGCATCCTCAAAAGACTCACGAGTGGATTGGACATCAGAACTAGTAACTTTCTGTCCCTGACACACACCTGTTTTGATTTTCTCTTCTTCTTTGGCAGTGGCCTCACAAACAGCTTTCTTCTCACCAGACTGAACATTTGGGCTGCAACTACTGTTGTTCTGCATATCATTTGCACTTTCTGCAGTAGACATATGGTAAACTGAGTTGCTATGTGGAGTCCCCCTCGCAGGAGTGTCTGCAATATCAGCAGGAGAAAAACTAAATTTTTCACGTGAAACGTTCTCAGATACTGAGGCAGAATTGTTGGTTTGGACCTGCTGCTTTTGATTATCAGCCTCACCACTGCAAAAGCCCACAGATATACACTCTTGTTAGTCAACTAGTTCTGTGGTGAAACAGAAGATTGACTATGTAATTGGAACTCAGAAAATATTAGATAACAAAACTGAATCTTACTGGTGTCCGCCTACAGTTCTAACGTGTATTCTCAAAATAGACTCTAATATTTAAAACCAAACCATAATAGGAACTGAAATACTTAAAAAGGAACCCTACAAGGGAAAAGAACGAACAAGATAAATTAAAATAATAGGAGACAGGATTTTTCAGCGAATCTCTAATCTAGACAGATTCCTGGTTATGTCCTACATCATTCTAAGAATGAGGACTCTAGAAGAAATCCATTGTGAGCTTAGAACAGAACCTGTCAGAACTTCAAAATGCTAACAATAGAGACTAGCATTAAAAGAGAATATTCACGAGAAGCAGAAGAGAGACAGTCTAGGAAATACTAAGAATAGACACTCACCTTATTTCAATCTGTCTACTGTTCTCAACAGTGTCCTCACATTTGCTGTACCCTGTTTCACTCGGATGTTCACTTTTATCAACTATCACATCGCTTTCAGTCGTGGAGATGGGTGGATTTGGTGTAGTCTGAGTTGGTTTGTCATTATCATATTCTTCACCCCGACCTCCAGTTTCTTCTTTCAGCAGCATGTTTTCAGCCTTTTGCATGTTCTCAGCCTCCTGCTTATTCACAATTAAACAAGGCGATGGAAAATGTTCTAAAGCTTCAGATTGAACAATCTGAGCCACGCAAGCATCATTTCTATTGTCTTCTTCATTCAGAGGTTCACGAAAATTGTCCAATGAATCACAAGCAGCTTGGTCCTGGCTTCTGTGCTGGCCAGATAATTGAGCTATCCCTGATGAGCATATCTCAGAGATTTTGTTTTCAGATGAATCCACAGTTTTGGGATCCAAGGGGGTTCCAATTTCAGAAACTTGATGTAAGCATTGTACGGCTAGAAGATCAGACTCACTAATTGGCAGCTTCATGGGCTGTGAATCCACAGAGCACACAGCTTCAAGAACACTAGCTGTCTGAGCTCCGCCAGGTGGCAAACGGCTAATTTGATTAGATTGGGGTCGAGCTGCTTCACCTTCTGGTGCGTTGCTAAACTCATTCCACCCCATAGCATATTCTGTATCGGCCACTCTCTGAATGCAAGCCTCAGATGGAGAGATACCGCCAGAAGGTCTCTCCACAGGAGATGGTACTACATTAACCATGTCTCCTGAGAGCTTAGCAGGCACCTCAATAATGTTAAATTCTCCGGCAGCGGAAGTATCCTGACTAGCAATGATATCAGACGGGCTTGTCTGTGCTGCTGCACTGACCAGAGTGTCCTTGGATGATCTGTCTACAATCTGCGACGAGCAATTGGCCTCAAGATCACTATAAAATGCTCTACTCATCCTGACTCTGGCTCGTTTAACCAGAGGCAAGTGCTCATCACCTTTCTCGTCACAAGGCCTCTCAGTAGATGTTTCATCAGAATTTTGTGATGTCTGAACGTTATTACATGCTCCAGCCTCAAGACCTGCTTCAGCCTCAGCTTCAACTTTAGCCGGGGGATCAACAGCATCACTGGTTCCACGTTTCCTGGTAGGCTTTCTCTTCTTCCTCTTAACCATGTTAATGATTTGGAAATTAAGCCCCTTATTGGGGTCATAATCTCCTTCGAGAAACTGTCCACCAGTATCACAATGTTTGACTTTGGAACCAGAATCTGCACCATTGCCTTCATTCCTAGTATTATTATCAGATTCAACCGTGGCAATTTCAGAGGCATTTTCTTCATCGCTTCCATGCGAATTTAAAGCTGATGAAGCCACATCATCTGATTCAGAATGACCTGATGATCTTTTGACCCTTTTTCTCCTTCTTAATGATTCATCTTCCACGTCATCAGTACTCTGTCCACCATCGCTGTATTGCAACACAGAGCTTTGAAGCCTATCTGATTCCAACCTTGATGAATTTTTAGAGCCCTGAACCGAACACATCTTTTTCTGTGGAGCACACTTTTGAGATCGTGCCCCTCCATTTCTTCTCCTTGAAGAATATGTTGCTATCTTACGTGGTTCTTTAACAACTGTACTATCAGAGGCTTTGTTACATGGAACATTGTCATCACGCAGGGCTAGCATTTGTTCAGCAGCTGAAGCATCCTCATTCAGCAGAGTAGATTCACCTTTACCATGACTCGGATCAACCTTCATTTGTGTGTCAAGAATTTTCCCAGTTGGAGTTTCACTGACCTGAGGCAGCAGTGTAGTATTCCCAGCATTTCCAAGAGTGGCTTCGTCATTAGATTTGGGATCACCAGCTTGCTCTTGCTGCAGCTTCTCATAACTCCCAATAATCTCTTTTACAGCACGAACAAAATCTGAACCTTTCGCATGGCGTTTTGTCAAAAGTGATTGCTTCTTCTCCTCTGTAAATGCTTCAACATCGGCAGGATTGCAGAAAGCACTGAAAATGTATAAAAGATAACAACAAATTGTCACCAACTCCATAAGATTCATACAAGAATGGTTCTCGTTGATCTTGAGGGCAGCACAGAAAGCAAGCACTGAGCATTCTACATCACCATATTTTTCAGTTCATCAATCAAATTTGGTTCTTGGACAGCTGTGCTGCTGTTCACCGAATGCTCTCTAGATTACAATGAATTCATCGATATTTCAAGCAGAATGAGAATAGATTTCAAAGGACAAAAATAAATAACTAATCTAAATAATCTAGAGATGGAAAAACTGGCATGATGTCTTCTAGAGAGGAGAACAGAAATTACATCCTGTCTTAACAAGATAAGCTAACAAAGGGACCAAAGGTCATGACTTCACCCGGCGATCACAATAAGTGAATTAGTACGACAAGGAAAAGCTCAGTGACAAAAAGAAACATTCAAATTAAAATCTCAGCAATCAACCACAGAGTAGTACTGGCCATAAGGAGAGATATAAAAGAGAGGGGAAAGGGATGAGAACTCACATCTGTTGTGTTCCAAAAAAGTGAACCAGCACTTTCTTCCAATCAGTTGAATATCCCCACTTTTCCGGCTCACTAACCTGAAATCGCATCCAGCAATAAGCAGACAGGCAAGCAATCCAAAAAAAAAAAACCTAAAAGCAGGACAGCACTGAAAGAGACAATGATCCTGAAGATCCAATCTAACATGATTCTTAGTCCTCAATTACGCAGAGAAGCACACACACAAACATATATATATATATATGGACCTTATTACATAGACCGGGTTGACTAGGCCCATCTGGAAAAACTAGGAAACTCATATAATCCATACAGAACCAAACGCGAAGAAGAAAATTACAGATCACATACCGCGGCAGGCCAAGCAGGAAAACCTTTGACTTTGGCAAGCACAAGGTCGCCCACCTTCCACTGTCGGCAAGCGGCAGCTACGGCGGCAGCCTTACCACCGCCTTTCCTGCGGCTGGGAGCCATCAGAGAGAAGGTAATATCAAACTGGAAAAAAGAAGCGATTCCTAAGAGAATCGGAGGCGAAAAGGTGCAGATTGAGAGTGCCTAGGGTTTTCGGTGAGGGATTCCCCAGAAGAACTCGCAGGCATTTGAAACCCCGGCCAAATCGAAAGTAGTGGGTTAGCGAGACGGTGACCTGGTAAACCCTAATCGAGACGGAGGAGAGAAAGAAGACGATTGATTGTTTGTGGAAGAAGAGGATTCACACACGACGAACGAAAAAAAAAAAACTGATGATATACTTATTTGGGTTGAATGGAATGACCCTGTTAACATGCGCCTCCCATGCGTAGGTTAACTAAACACTTTCCGTTTCTGCGGGGTTATTCAGGTCACGCGTGAGCCAACAACAACCATTGTCTGTCTTCTCCTTCAAAAAAATCTTGAGAATTTCAAAGTATTTAGGCCCAATAACTAATGGGTGTCAACGTGGCCCATTTAAGAGCATGTTTTGTCCAAAAAAAGTTGGCCGTCCTACTCACAGTAGATTTTGACCAACCGCAGTGATAATGGATTGATCTGCAGCTGCAGAGTCGAGAATCGTAGGATCGGAGAAGCAAAATCTCCGGTCATGATGAATCCTTCAATGTATTACTGGTGATGATGGTCTATGCTGCAGCTTCAGTCCTAAAATCTTGCGCTAGATAAGCAGGTAAAAAGTACATGTTGAGCTACCAAGGAAGTAATAACCCGTAAGGAGGCTAGCGCGCAAGGCCTAATTGAAATTGAATGGTGTTATTGATTGTATCATCCTCCGTGCTGCTAAAACTCTCATGAAGTATTAAATGCGATCAGACGGGCAAATTTTGATTTGGAATTCTTGAAGAAACTTCGTGCTCCCACAAACCTATTATTAGTATTATTTTTCGTCAAAAACACCTTTTGAAATTTATGTTACCTACCACTTCAAGTTGAGGGCCAAATCAAGAATGGCTTCAACTTGGCGGATTGTTCGCTTCTTCTCCTGCTGCTTCAACTTATGTGCTATAGCTTCAGGCTCCAGCCCTTCTCCTTTCTTACCAGCTTCCTCCTCGTCTTCCTCTATCATTCTCACTTCCTGTAGCAATGCATCCACTTCTCTTACAAAATCTACTCTCAGAAGGGTGTCGTCTGTCTCCATAGGCGGTAACGGTCCTTGATGCTGCAAACACAGCGTGTTTGTGCTGTGATTGATTCTTTTTGCGCAAAGCTAAACAAAACAAAAAGCAAAATGGGACGCACCATATCAATGTCGAACCCTGGTGGCATTAGAATGCTGAAGGGGTCTTCTCGTGGGAATGCCTCAGCCATTCGTTTTCTGCAGTCTTTCAGCCAAGCATCGTCTCCAAAGCCATCATACATGTTTAGAAGATCATTCAGCAGTTTCATAGCAGGAGTTGCTTGCCGTTTTAAGATCTCTGTCTGGGATAAGCGAAATAGATAGATATAAGGATTCACTTTCACCTCTGCCTCTCTTCATTCTAAGATAGAATTTTGATGACTTAAGTAAGTAGGGCTTTAAGTAACAAAATGACATCTTCCTTCACAGATGACAAAGTTTGAAGATGTTGATATAAAGCATCAGCAGCTCAAGAGCTTGTATAGAAAACAACAATCTAAAGAAATACATACCTCCACTCTTCTATACAAGAGATCAAGGCTTCTTATGGCGTCCTTCTCGTCCTGAAAGTAACACAAGTGTAAAGACGTACACAATACAACAAAACCACAGAATCACATATGCGTGGGTACACACATCATTTTATCATGCAAAAACGCATATGTCAAAGAGAAAATCTTACATCGCGCCGAGCAAGGTCAAGCCGGTTCCATATGATCATGAGAACAAGCTCGTCCAGTTCTCCTTTCTCGGCTGCTTCTTCAATTCTCTACACAAAATTCTCCTAGAATCAATCAGACTAGACTTTAATTGATTTATGTTTCTGTTATTGAGCACCTTTTTTTTTACCTCTTCGACTTCCTCAGCAGCTCTGACGAAGCTAGAGACGAGCTTTCTAGCTTTCCTCAAGTCTTCCTCAGGAAATTCTTTCAACCTCATGCCGATTTCACGGTACTCTTCAATCTTTCTCTCCTCTTCGTCTTCTTCCTCCCGCTGCATCCGCCGCAATTCTTTTGTCTTCTCTCTCTGTTGAGCTTGCCATTCCTGAAATCAAACCATACCGACTTAGAAAAATGCAGGAATTCAGATTGATAAAAAAAGACCAAACATACATCATCATAATACTCCGGTGGCATTCCTTCTAGAAGCACTTCTTGTTCTCCATTTTTTTCCGAGCATCTTCTTATGGATATTACTGAGAAATCAAACGGCAGAAGAAATTAGGAGAAACAAACTAATTTGGAGCAGGAAGGACCACCGAGAAACTGACCTGTAGAAATCGAGGGCTCTCTAGTCAGCGTCTTCAAGGCTACCCTAGCGGAAACAGGCCGAGGACTGAACAGAGAAGATGCGCACGTTAGCGCCAACGTAAACGCCATGGTCGTTGAGCTTCGAGTCGTCTGCTGGAGACGGTCGTAAGTAAATTCTATCCCATTTACTCCCATAGTTTCCAATTTCTTAAATTAAAATCCCGTGAGTGTAACTTATCACATTTACTCCCCTTAGTTTCAATAATCTATCACATTTACTCCCCTTAGTTTCAATGATCTATCACATTCACTCCCCTTAGTTTCGAATTTCACAAGTTAAACCCGCGTAGTGGATAATGAGCAGACCTGAAACCTGGTGACACATTGCGAGTGATGTTTACTCCAAAATTTTAATATAATAATATATATACAAATCTAACTTGAGCAATAAAAGTGATGATCACAGTTTAATTATAAGCCGAGTTGAGACAGAGACGTAAGGCTAAAGTTGATGCCAAGTCTCGACAATGAGTTCGGTAGCTGCACCCATAGTACCAAGGCCACCGGCAGAGAGTAGAGCGAGAGCCAAGTCTTGCTCGTTCCACTGCCTCAGACATTTGCTTAGCCTCTTAATCACTTCCACATCCACCTCTAGCACCCAAGCCGGCGTGGATTGGACCATCAGGCTCACAAAGCCGGTCACATAGGCTTGCCACGTGGCCCAATCGCAACCCAGCGATATCTTCCCTTCCAAGGCACTCACCAGGAACTCCAAATGCAGCCACAGAACCTTTGGCCGACGTTTCGAGGCAGGCGATGAGGAGTCCACTCCCCAAGCGAATGCACTGCTCAGGATTGCAAAGTAGGCCAAAGCATAGCCTCTTAGCATCGGGACCATACCTCCCAGCTCGTCTTCTTCTCCATGAACTGAGATAAACCAAGATGGTAACGTCTCCTTGATCAGAGCCTGAACCAGGTTCAAGCCACCGGAGATCCACACCAGCGAGGCCCCCAAGGAAGCTGCCAGCTTGACACGCGTCATCGCCAGAGAGAGTGAAACCTGCCCAATCCCGTACCTCGAACAATCTTTCGTTTTCTTCAGTTTCTCTGCTTGCTCCATTGGTAACTCTCTGGTGGCGATGCTCTTCACAGAGAACATCAGAAGGGAGAGGATTTCTTCTGTCAGGAACATGACATCTCTTATTGATCGGTGCACTTTTATGTACAAAATTCCTGGAGCAGCTGTGGAGATTCCACCAGAGTAAAGAGAGCCAAAGCCATGGCCAAGGAGTGCACCCACTCCCCCATAGCTGCAGAGTTGAGAGGTAGGCGTTAGACCAAGAGTACAAGTGAAGCAGCTTCTGAGGAGCTGAATAACAGCATCACTGTTGTGGTGGAACACAGTTCTGGAGGCGGAGAAGATAAGAAAGTCGCTCCAGCGCTTCACTTTCTGGGTCCACAGCGAGGTCACAATCGGCATGCAGGGCCAGGGGCAAGCAGCAGCAAGGGAGTCCAAGGCTGGTCCCACAAGTACAAGGAAGCGCTCTGTTGCTTTTTCAAGCTTGTAGGTTATAGTGAGGCTGACTAGTGCAGCAAGAGGCAAGGGAAGTGTAGCCGCAGAGATTCCATCTGCAAAGACAGACGTGTTTAAGCAATTTAGTTTAATCGCGTAATCATTGTTTTCACTTGATCCAGCATGTTATATTCACAATTTTTCTGCAGTTGCAGTTTTATAGATATTTAAAACTGTTTATAGGTCTAAGCAAAGACCCTCCAAAGATATGTTGTCAGGGACTGCCATGACCGCATATATGGTTTTAACCTTTCATGTACGAAAATCCCAGAACTGAGAGTATTCATCGTCCTGCGCAAGAAGGAAAGCACTACCTGCTGGAAGCCTTGGGACGTCAACACCAGTAGCTGCTAAGATCTTCTCTATCTGTTGCTCAACGCTTGCTAAATTTGCTGCAGGACTAGGCCAGTCAGTTCCGTTCATGGAAACTGGCTTCCACAGACCTCGTGTTACTTCCGAAGAAAAGTAGCTAACCATGGTTCCTAGCGTTGCTGGTAAAAAATCGGCCAGAATTTTAAGACCTGAAACAAATCACGGGGACAGATTTAGATCATGCCTACCCCAGTATTAGCTGCTTTTTGGAACAGCGTTTATGGTGCATCCTGACAGTTGATGCGAGAACAGCTTATAATAATATAGCTAGTCTGGTGACCGTCAGATGTAGGTAAGTATCCCATCATTCAAATTGGTTTCAGTAAGGTGTAAATTTCAATAGTTTTAGGAGGATGAAGAAACCTGTTGCTAGTTCCCGGGGAGAGAGTGACCCATGAGCACATGCAGTAAGAGCAGCATCAAGCACAAACGGGGCCGCTTCCAAGATATCCCATGCAGGTAACTTGAGTTGATCAGAAGAGTCGTCCACCCCAGAAGTAGATAAACTACTGCTCCCTGAAGACGGAGTCAGTGACTGACTACCACCTTTATTTGTCTTCTTGAACATCATGCTAAGGAGGGAATCAACAATGTGATGCACTGGGCTCCCTGTCTTTAGTTCAGAGAGAATTGAAGCCATGCATTCCTGATGCTGTCGATACCACTGTTTCAGTCTGGGGAATGAATCCATGAAGATGGGATCCACAGAGATATTTATGACTTTTGAAAATCTTCGACGTGCCATGCGGTCCTTTGGGGACTTTCCAAAACATTCTAGACGGCAATTTCTCACTAGCAAAAGATACTCAGGGCTTGGTTGAGGGCCCACTGGCGGAACATCTCCCAAGACATAATCTAGTGGTGGATGGTCAAATCTCCATAACCTTAGAAGAAGGATAAATGCAGTGGAGAAAACAGCATGAGAGGAGATTACTTCGCCAGTTGGGAGAGTCCATGTAGTGTTCGGAATGCCAGAGCCAAATGCTTCACAGATTGGCATCAAAGCACCAGCTAGCAAGGGGACCTGGCAATAGAACACCATAAATACAATTTGATTGAAAATAGCACATTCTTACTGATTGTCAGATAACATAAGTTTAAGAACAGAAAAAAGGTTATAGTCAACAAAACTTACCACGCCGTGCAATGAGAAAATCTGAACACAATCTACAGGAGATATCCCAACAAGAAGAACATTAAGAAACGGGGCACAGCTGATTAGATGGCTATAACTCCCAGAAAAATCAGTTGGAGGCGGAGGCGAGAGTAAAGTTACAATGAAGATAATAACATGCTCCTGAAGTTAATCAGAGATGGGGTTAAACATAAAAGATGAGGAGGCTTCAGAAAGAAGATCACCGAAACAGAACCTACATGCCAAACATACCTGTATGCTCCAACCACGAAATAGAGATGCTCCACAGAGAATAGAAGCCGCAGCTATCTTCTCATCTTCGGAACCAGTAGTTGCAACCTCGTACATCTTTTCGATCTCTGCTAAGCTTCCATCATATTAATGAGCTTAATTTCAGTTGCCTTACAACTGGGAAAAGTAAAAAAAAAAAAAAGGCAAGCTCCACTTATGGAGTCCTGGAAACAGACGATAGTCTAGGTAAAAAAAACATGCACAGATAGAAAAGTGTCTCTCCTACTAATACCCCCTTTTTAACCAATGATCTCAAGAAAAACATAAACACAGATCATAGACTTAAACATACCTAGAAGCTGGAGTTGTGATTAGTGAATTTGTCAATGATGGTGTTAGAGAAGAACCATTCATCACTAGAGACCAACAAGAAATATTTCCGGCGATACCTTGAGGAACTTGATTGGTTCCCACACTTACAAACCCTGGCCAGAGATATGCAGATGTGTCCAATAGATTTCTGGAGATACAAGCTTCCACCACCAGATGGCGCATGTTACCAGCTGTGCCAACACATGTCACAATTACAAAAGCAATCACATTCAAACAGAGAGTAAAAAGTCCAAAATGATGAGGAATAACAAGCCAACAAGCATGGGACTAGAGAGAATGCCAACAAAAAACCCCAATGGATAACCTGAAGCCGCCAAAACACCAAATAAAACCAGAGCAGATACATACACAGAAAAACATCTTTCGAGTAGAAAGGAAAACTGACTCTTGGTAACAATTTAAACCACAATGCTGGCGCAATTTAACATTGAGAGAGTAGATGGCAAGTATACTTACAGCAGCCACTTGCAGGTTCGTTCATGCTTGTATTTTCATAAGATCCACTACCAATCGTAATGCCAGAAATGAACATAACTGCTTTAGCAGCAGCTTGATTAGCAACCAACTGTACGGAAAGAGGTGGTGTCAGCAAGCTTTCATAATCACCAAGTTGTTGTAAGCTATTGACTAATCCCTGTCGGCATTTTCCTTTTTTCTCTTTCCACTGGTTGCTTGGGCTAGATGTACTTTGATCAATCCACTGACTTTCTTCTTCTTCAATGATGTTGGCAATTGCTAGTGGAGTGACGGATAGTAAAACACAAAGAAAAGTGTCGGTGCGAGGCACAGGACCCTCGATTGGATCTCTTTCCTTCAAATTACAACATATTGGTCAATTAAAGATACTGCATAAGGCGCAATAGTCTCATTATATGACCTTCTAATTATGAGTAAAGCATAAGTTTTTATGTGGAACAGAATTTGGTGCTTCACACATGTTAATACTTACTTCAGATACATGAAATAGCGCAGATATTGATTCTCCTAGAAGCACCACGACAAGAACAACCTACCCTACCGCTAAGAGCTTAAAATTCTTAGTAGTGTCAGAATAGATTCCTACCCTTTGCACAAGGCGTAAGGCTGCTAGCCATAGAGCTAAAAAGGCATCATGCCATGTTGTACTATGAGCTGCCTGCAGTGCTTTTACAAGACCTGCAAACATTTGTTTATGTTCAAGTAAAGCCCATAATTATAAGTATGTAGATATTTACGAGAGGAGAAATGCAAGAACGACAATAGAGATAAATCTACTAGCACCGGTTAGATTTTCGACAGCGCTGGCTGCTGCAGCCTGTGTTCCATCCATTATATCTTCGAAGAACAGATCAATAGGCAGCCAAAGTGCAGAATCACTAGTCCCATGATGCTGACTAGTCAATGCTAACATAGAACCGGAGGAAACAATTGCAAAAAACTCTCCTTGTGGGATGGTCTTGCTCTCCCTTTCCAGAAATTTACGTGTATGAGACACCAAATGTGTAAGGGCTTCTGGATTAATATGTTTTGAATTTCTCACTGCCAATGATTTGGTTGCCAGCACTCCAAAACGCTGACTGAAATCTTCCCAATGTGTTGGCCTGAAGAGAAAGGAAACTTAGAGGGCTTGGTTGGGAAAGATCTCAAGATGTAGTTATTTCAATACATTTGCACACAAAAAAGAGAAAAAAACCAATCTCATCAGGCCAGCAGTGTCCACGATGATGCCAATCAGACAACTAACAGAAAGATAACGGTACAAGTAAATAGGTCTTACATGTTTTGACTTGCCAAGTGAAGAATCCTGGATGTTACTTTATTCTGCAAAAAATCTTGGATTAGGTCGACAGCCATTTCAGTGTTTGCTTTCTCTAGTACATCATGATTTTCATTTCTCTTCACCATCCCATCTATTTCCATGTCGTCTGGCCCACTTGGCCATTTAGACCTCTTATTAGAGGTTAGTTCTAAAAGCCCTTCCTCGTCTAGGGATGCATCAACTAGCTGCCAGACAATGGAGAAGACAAAAGCAAGAAGAATACTTCCCCGTTCTTGATTTTGTACACCAAAGATTTCAGAAAGATGGAGAACATCATCGATAGAATTCATTGTCCTGCTCATTTTAAAATTTCACATTAGTATGCACTGTAGAAGGTAAAACAAGAGAGGTCTAATAAAAGTAAAAGTAGCATTATGATTACTCAAATAAAAGCCTGTATAATTAAAATATCAGTGCACCAGTTCAACAAACCGATAAATAATTGAGATAAGGAACTCACTTGTGATATCCTGATCCTCTAATTTGAGGCATGAGCGAGAATGCATGTCTCTTTAGGAGTTCCATATAGAGCCTATAGGCTGCAGGATGATGTTTTCTGTTTGGGATTACCCTGAATTTCCAGCCAAAAGAATTCAAAGGCTTGACAAACAAAATAACAACAAAAACAAAGACTCTAGTGTTGTACATGAGCCTGTTTCAAGACTCTGATCAAGGTGATCGCATAATGGTTCCAATCGTAAGCCGGATATTCTGAGCGAGCATTAGACAAGTAAAGGACCAAACCTAAAAAAATCTCTCAAGTATTAAGTTGAAGTTTACGAGAGCAGTGAGTGGACGAGTAGAGAATTTATGAATGCGAGGTCGAAAGATGAATCTATCAATGCGAGGTCGAAAGAAAAGGTCCGGGGGGGGGGGGGGGTCGGTTTGTTTACCTGTGGGAGAGAAGGGCGAGGACAAGTAGGGGAGGGACGATATTGACGGTTATAGCTTTTTCGAGAAGCTTCCAGGAGAGAGGAGTGTGGTTTTCCCAAAAGATGTGGGAGACGAGGAAGTGAGCGAGGTCTGGTGAGGGAAGGGAGATTCCAGCAGAGGAGAGGGTCAAGCGAAGCTCGAGAGCCCAGTGAACCGGATCGACGTTTTTCTCCTGGGCCGACCTAATCAGCGACGTAACCGAGTCCCAAAGACTCTGTTGAGAATCCGGCGGAGCCACGGCCATAGACGTCGTTTTGGGACTAGGCTACTCTTCTCTCTAACAACACCGTCTCCTCTATTTTGCTTTTACTTATTTCCATCACCACTTTATAACTCTCTTTTTCTTTTCTGTTCTTTTCTATAGAAAAATGAGACGAATTTGATTCCTGAAAATTGATTTTTTTCTTTTTTTCACAAAGTTTGAACGAGACTAGTTTTTTCTTTTTTGACGTAATGCTTATTTGAATACAAGAAAAATAGCATGTCTAACTAAGCAGGAGATATTTTTTTTATACAAGTTCCGAAAGGAGAGCCAAACAAAAGCATTAGATCCTCCCATCAAACTAAAAAAAAAAGTTTTACATCAACGGGAGGAAGAGGAGCTTTTAAGAGAAACTTGGATTTCAACGGCGGTCAAGGCACCAGCAGCGGTACTCTGACGTGGAGTTGTGGTACAGCTCTTCTGGCTTCATCTTCTCTAGATCGCTCTGTTTCCACGAGTTCAGACCATTCCCTTCTGCCTTTCCATGCTCTTGATCCCGCATTCTCTTGTATAGCCTCATCACAGATACACAGTCCTCGTAAGGCTCGTGCTTTCCGCATTGTATCTTGTATCTATAATACACAACAGGTTATATATCCTTCGTTCAAAGTTTTAAGAAGCGGATATTGGTCAACGAAATTGAGAAAGAAAAAAAACCCGCTCAAGCCCGAGGATAACTAACTTACCCGAGATATAACTTTGTGAGGTACCTAAGTGATTGGCTTACAAGATTTGTCTTCATCAACGGCATGTATTTTGCGGTGTCTCTGAGGTGAAGCAAAGGAAGAATATTAGTAAGAATATTAGTAACAGGCTGGAAAGAGAGACTTCAAGCAAAGAATCAAAGGCAGCAAACCTTAACAAATGGCTAGGATATTGGAGTTTCAAGCAATTCATATCATGCCTAAGGTCATGACCAACAAGAAGAAGCCTTCCAACCCCATCATTATGTCCACCGCACAAGATTGCTAAAATAGTTTCTCGTACATCCTGAAGTGGCATACCATCCGTCAAATCTTCTTGGGTCAATCCAGTTACCTCGTGTCTGAAGATACATTAGGCGGGTGAGTGATAATGAATTACAGTTGAAGAATTATTATAACAAACAAATTAGCACGTCCACAGGCAGTACCTGTAATTGGTGATAGGGAGTTGTGGTTGGACATGAGTAGAAAGGATCACATTCTCGTCTTCGTCAACCAGGCAAATCGATGCGCACAGATCGATTGACCCGTCATCGCCACCACCAACCATTTCACAGTCAATTGCCACTGCCTTGAGACGTGTGCCACTTGTATTTACACCATGTGTCCTAGAAGCATTGACCTGACATGAATCGATGTCAAGTGCTAAGTCAAGAAGCAAGCACGAATAACATGAGAATGACACTTGGGAAACTCCTAATATTTCATCAGCCAGAAAAGAACACACTTGGTCGTCACCAAATATTGGTGCAATTTGGGAGGCATATTTAGTGCCAATCCGCATTACCCATTTCCTAGATCATAGAGCTGCAATACACACAAGCGTTTTCTCCAAAGGTAGTCGGTCTGATCCAACTTACGAAGATAAAAAGGAAAAAGAGTTGCACATAAGTTGTTGATCAACTTACAATAGGAAGAGGTGCAGACAGGTGACACTTGTTTTTATGCTCAGCCAGAGCAGTGGCCTCCTCAAAGATTTGAAGACAAAGACTACAGCCTCGTTTAGAGAAGATGGTTTTGCAGTCTCCTTTGAATAGATGGTCCGGAACTGATATTGTTCCAAATGATCGAATAAACATCAAATCAGATGAAAGAAAAAACAAAAGGATCGATCATATGAGCCATGACATACCGTTAAGGTGTTCCCGAACAGATTCGAAAGATTTACAGTGCTTCAGGCAAACCCCACACCGAGGCTGATGAGCTGAATGGTGAGAAATCTTCATGTGCTCAACAAGGTGTTGGCGTCTATTGAACATCTTGTAGCACGCAACGCATCTGTGCCTGCAGGATCGGATTCCCAAAATCAACTCGATGGCCCAAAGAAAAACCCTCTCAAATATACCCTAACATTCTAAATTTACTATACGAAGAGATTGTTCGCGCGTAATATCACGAGAAATGTAAAGTTTTCTCCGAGAAAATTATGACTCAAAAGAGTCATGCGTCTCCATCAAAGAAGATTGGCGGAAAAAAAAACTGGGGGTCGAAAGCAGGAGACTAGATAGCAGAATGAGAGAAGCGAACCTTATCTTGGCAGCTTTTGGAGAAATCAACCGAGGAACCATGGAAATCAAAGCGAGTCGCCGATGACGGGAAGATGAAACGTAACCGCCTGGGGTTTTAGTGACACGGCTAAGTAGAAAAAGCAGGAGGAAGAAGAAAGGTTTTTTTATAGCAGCTAACTTTCTTTATATTGCACCATCAGACCTCTAAAATATCAAAATGACAACCATACTCTTTAGAATTTATAAATAACAATACAACCCATTAAGAACTTTAAAAGAAACCACTAAATTTTATTTTATTTTGAAAAAAATACAAATCCTTTAACTGATAATTCGTTCTTCGTTGGGCTTTTTCTTTCTCCGTAGCCTCTTACTCTTCGTTCTCAGAATCTACTTGACAGATGTGATGGAGATATGGCTTCTTCATCTAAACTTTTATTTAGGTTTTTGTAATCCTAGTTTTTATATCATAAAATGAAATCACATGATTGAGCAAGGTTGAGCGTGATCATCGCTGAAATAGCGGAAAAGGGAGTCGGATGCAGGGAAGCCCTTGCTCTCGTAGAAATCGAAGGGATAAGGCGCCGCCGGCTTCCTCGTCATCACCTCCGGCTGCTCGTACCTCACCATCAGCGTCGGTCTCGTCCCCGGTGCTAACCATCCCGGCGCACCCGTCGTCCGCGGCAACGTAAACATCGGCATCGTCGGCGCTCCCCTAACTTCTACTGGACAAGCTCCCGCGGCGGCAGCTGCTGTGGGTGGCGGTTCTTCTCGACGCTCCTCGGTGGCGTAACGCTTGAGCAAGGCGCGGAATTGGGTCTTAGCCTTTGTTGGGTCCTTCTCGTAGGCGTAAAGTTTGGGGTTTTGCCCGATTTGTTCGACGGCTTTGATAAGCACCGGAGGTTCTGCTGTGCCGGCGACCAAAATGAGACCCTTGGCAGGGTGTATGGTTATGGCGTAAACTCCTGTTCATCCACACACAGCCCATAAATCAAACCACGAATGGTTCCTATTTGGAACAAAAGGGAAAGTGACAGTACCCTTTACTTTTCGCAGACGCTTCTTCACCCGGCAAGAAAAGTCTTGGCAACAATGGAGATCCATTTTCAGTATGCAAATCTGCAGAAACGAACACCATCTTCGCCATTATATCCAAATCGGATCATAAAACCCAAAACAATTATGTATCTTCCCTTACCGGAAACTCCAAATCCTCCATTATTGCCTTCTCAATATGTAGAAGCGACGGTTCTGATGTCAGGGTTGCAAAAAAAAACAAAAGGAGGAGTTTTCATTACCAAGATACAAGTTTGTGAAATGTATATCTATACTTGCCTTTTTTGTAATCATCAACTATGAAAACAAATAACTCACATTTAATTGGTTTCTGTTTCTGCAAGGTGCGATATCAAAGAATATGGGAACCATAGATATCTACGCGAATATACACCAAAATTCCAGCAATATAGCATCGTCTTTCTCCCTTGAATATCTCCAACTTGAGGTGCTTTTTCAATGGCAAACCCAACTCCCCCTGTCCGAGTACTCTCTCGCTCTCTCTCTCTCTCTCTCTCTCTCTCCATAGACGTTTTTTGCATCTACTTTCCTTTAGAGTTTGCTGACGGCTTTGTCTGTGTGAGAACTGCAGAGTTGCGTTCTGAGAGTTGGAATCAAATGTTGCAAAGGTTGCCAGACAAACGCAAAGAGAAAGTTTCTCAATGTTTCAGGTGATGAGTCCACCAATGAATGTTGTTAAAGCCGTTTTGTTCGTTGAAAAATATGCTCATTTTTTTAGTAATAAAGCTAATGTATTGTTTTGGGATGGAAACAGGGGTGAGTGCAGTTGAGTATAACGCAGAACAAGGTCTCCTGACAGTCTCAGGTGACCCCAACCCAGCTACGCTGCTTCGTAAGCTTACCAAATGGGGCAAAAACGCAGAGCTTGTCTCTGTTCTTAGAGAAGTCTCTGCCCCTGCTCCTAGGACCCCGGAACATAACCAGACCAAGACGACGAAGAAGAGGCCAACCAAGTGTTTTCTTCTAAGTTGTTTAGGGAAGCGAAGCAGCAAGGCAAAGGTTCAGCCTTGGCGAGGAGCAGTGGACGAAAACGGCAGTCCTACGCCCTTGATCAATGCTGTGGCGCCTCCAATGGTGTATCCTCCTCCTCAAGCAATGCCTGGCTTCGCAACACCTTTACCATACCCTCCTCCCTGTTTTGGGGCAAGCCAACCACCACCACCATACCCATACACTTCTGGTATGTTTCGCTCAGCTCCACCACAGTCCCCACCAAATTTCCAGTTAAGACAGACACAGTTTCCACAGATGCTCAACTCTGGGCTGCACTATCCGCACCACTGACCTACAAAAACATATGCATGCCTGCTCCTTCTTCTCTTGGCTATGACTCAAATGCTAAGTTATAAGTTCCTTTCAACATGCAAGGGATCAGAAGAAATGCTAAAGTTAGATGAATCAATACAACAGTAGCCGGAACATTTGTCTAGGAGATTGCCCTGTTTCTTTTTTTTCCTTTTTTCCTATTTATGACTGCCTAATAAGAAACATGTTGAAAGAAAGAAAAAAACCGAAGACTTTCTTTCATGTATTCAATTCGTCTGTCTGCATCACACCTGGCATAAAAATAACAAAAGGCAGCAACAAAAATCAGTAAAATATACTTGTAATGTTATCATCATGTGTTCCTTCTGCGGCTTTATATTACATACCGAAAGAACCAGTGATTAGAGAGTATAAAGTTGATAATGATTCGTGAATATGTGATTAAACAAAAATGCATCTAGAACTCCAAGATTTATTATATACATTTCCTATTCAAAACATGTGATTAATATAGAGTTTCTTTATGTTTGATAAATTTTTGATATATATTAGTTTGTTTTTTCTGTTGTAACTAAAGAAAACAATTCATGCTTATTGCTAATCACAGGGAAATGATAATAAGAGAGCATATTCGTGGATCGAAACAAGTTAGCAAAAGCTGATGGAAAGTGACCTAATATTTGAGAATCTACTGTAATTTTATTCTTATGTTTAGACTTTAGCGCGTACATCGCAGATTAGTGTGTTACTAAGTAATTTCCTATATTTTCTTACGTAAAACTTGTACAAAAGCAAAACAAGACCAATGAAGAAGAAATAAATATAATGGAATCAGAATACGATCCCTTTCAAACATCACTCTTCTTTTTTTCGAAGAAAAACTTGTTAAAGTTTCCGCCTTTCCTCTTTTCAATAATGAGAATCTCCTTTGATTTCTTCTCTCTTTGCATGTTGTTCCCTTTTGAAACACGTTATTCTGATATCAACGAAGATAATACTTTTCTAAAAATCACAGATTCTGCATTATAAAAACCTCCTTAATGTCACCATCTCCTCTGCACAGATCACTCTTTAATTAACTCTTTTACTTCCTAAGCTCCCTGCATAATTAATTGATACCGATCGATGATGGCAAAGAACTCGCAGAGTAACAGCAAGAACCAGGAGAAGAAGAAAGAAAACAGAGTGTGTGAGAAGATCTTCAGAGCAGTGATGAGTCCTGTCCGAACCGTTCGCCGCATATCCACCAAACCTTCGCCGAACCACCACCAAGCGGAGGCTGTCCGCGTCAAGTTCTCTGAGACGTCGACTCAGGCAGCCAAACCGATTACAAAGATCGAGCCGAAGAAGAAGACGGAGATCACTCGAGTGGAGACGACGTTGAAAACGGACGAGAGGTTCACCGATTATATAAAGAAAGGGAAGCTGAAGATAAGGGCAATGACGAATACGGGTGATATGATGAGGAACGATGCGTGGGAGACAAGTGAAACAGAGACACGTGATCATCATCATCATCATCATCATCACCATGTCCCTATCTCTCGTGTATCGAGAGAGAGTAGCAGTGGGAGATCATCAGATCGTTTCTCTGAGTACATAAAGAAGGCGAAGATGAAGCTCAGATCCTCATCCACCATGGCTCGTGCGAACCCAACTTACGATTCTTTCAAGGATTGATGAATTCCGACAGATCAATCTTGGTCTTGGTCTTGGTCTTGATCTTGGTCTTGATTTTGGTCTTGATCTTGGTCTTGATCTTGGTCTTGATCTTGGTCTTGATCTTGGTTTTGATCTTGGTCTTGATCTTGGTCCATATATAAGATATCGTCGATTATGAAATATGTTATGGTTTGAAAATTATAATAACCCAATATGTAATCATTTAAGAAAAAGGAAGGTTTGTTGCTTTACCATCAGTTTTGTTCGTAGCTGAAAAATGTACGAATATCAGTTGGGCTCAGAGTGGGCTGTTACTGTCATATATAGTAAATAAGGCCCATAAAATATGATCCCCTAAGGCTTATTAGTGTACCTCCTCCACTCTACCAAACCCAAGTCTGTTTACTTTATGGATATGATGGCTAATCAATAAATAACAAATAATAAAATACAATGACAAAGCTTGATTGGAATAACGAGATGACATGCACGATCGCTAAATCCGTCATAACAATTATAATATAATACTCTGAATGGGCTGTTAAGAAGCTTTTTTTTGTTTTTTTGTCACAAGTAACATGACCTCTAATTTCTACTCAATATTCAATTTGAAAACGATAACTGTTTTTGTTTTTCTTGTCTAATTTAATGCCAACGGCATGCCATTATTCGAGCCCCCTTCACCAAACGGTCAGATTCTGTTGAGATTTCACTTCCTTTTTTTACTCAAATCCTTGCTTTAACACAATTTCTTACACCACAAAACTAAACCGAAACAATTTGTATGAGCCACATTTGATATATTTATTTTTATCACAATGTTTGGGAATTCTAACAGAAATTAATGTATGTTGCATCCATCCAGCATCCTTTTATTCGAAAACCTACATTGAATGTTAAATTTTTTTTTTAATTTGAAAGTTGGGCAAATTAATACTTCTTTGTTGTTACGGTCATAATAAAATGGAGAAAGTCCCTTTTCGAGGATCAAGAGTCAAGTTTGACTCCAGATGCATAATATGTACTGCTCTT
Source organism: Schrenkiella parvula (assembly GCA_000218505.1). Lineage (NCBI taxonomy): Eukaryota > Viridiplantae > Streptophyta > Magnoliopsida > Brassicales > Brassicaceae > Schrenkiella > Schrenkiella parvula. The sequence continues at coordinate 6,012,356 of CM001190.1, forward strand.
TTATATCATAAACAATATTATTCTTAATAGTACTGAAATCAATATAATGAATCTAATGACCGGTCATTTTGCTAATATTAACTCAAAATAAAAGAAAATACATTCATATGTCACCTAGATCTGACGTTACCAAAATACCTTGGGAACAATAAAACTCGAAGACGCCAAGTTTAGAATATTTAGACTAGTTCACTTTTTTATTTTTTATTTCATAGTCTCGCTTAAACAGTCTATAGACTACTGTGTAAGCGAGGACAATGGACGGTGACACGATAGCTGAGTGACCAATGCTTCACGTTGCAAACAATGGTTGGTCATTTATAATAATGACTTTATATGAGTTGTATAACGTTTACATTCGCAAATTTGTTAAAGAAATTAATATTGTCTTTTGTTTTGTTTGTCTTTTGTCTCTCTCTCTCTCTCTCTCAAACGCTCTTTACAAAAAAAGGCAAGCAAGCACGAAAATTAGGAACAAATCAATGACCTCTCAGTGACAGAGAGACCAATCCCCCTCTAAAACCTCTTTTTGTTTGTTACTATATAATATGTTGCTGGTTACAGAAAAAATAAATGTTTATTCTACGAAAACACGTGGAAAACGAATAGAAAGTCGACTTTTCTACTATTGTTATAATTTTTTTTATTTTCGGTGCTAGTTATAGCAAAATTCACCAACCCTTAAATGTGTTTCTGTTCTGCTTAACTAAAACGTAAAACAATATGTTATATGTGTGTTTGGAATCGGCAAACCGTGAAAGAGAGACGCCACACTTAATTATAGCAGACTAGCTAGGATCGGTCGTTTGTTAACTTTTAATGTGATATACTATGCAATTGTCGTAATATATATATATATATATATATATTTGATGATTAATTATACTGAAAACTAGTATTAAGATTGCGAATATTCCAGACTTGTAACAAATTGTGGTTTGGTTTGGGTTTGATATTTTAAAAGTTGTAACGTACGGCATGGGGTAGGGGTATGATTCATGCTATAAGTTTCCCTCTTGCCTTAAATTTTTTGTAATATTATTAGTCAACGCTTGTATGATTTTTTGATGTATTTTTCTGAAAAAACGGAGAGCTAACTGTATATATAGACTGTTTTTATAATTTATAATTTGTAATAGAGATTTCGATGATTAAAAAAGAAAAGGCGTGATATGAACAGCACATAGGGGCCGAGCCGAGACAGTGTGGTCGGTTCGTTTTGGCTTTTCCGGCAGGCGAAAGGGCCTGAGTGAGTCGAACGACTTATTCGTATAAATAAATAAATACATACATTTTCTTCTTTTTTATAAGTGGCAATAAATACGCGACGCTTTGTATTGTATTATTCCATTGGTCAGGAGGCAGTTTCCGGCCTTAAACCCCATAAACCTCCCCTCTCCTTTTGATGATGGCTGAGACGCCGGCATCTCCGATCAATCGATCTGTTGCTCCTCCCGTTCTGTTGTCCGATTCGGCGGCCAAAGACGTGATGATCACGTGGTTTCGCGGCGAGTTCGCGGCGGCCAATGCCATCATCGACGAGCTGTGCGCACACCTTATGCATGTGAGCGGATCAGCGGCGGAGGAGTACGGGGGCGTGATGGCAGCGCTTCATCGGCGGAGGCTGAACTGGATCCCAGTGCTCCAGATGCAGAAGTACCATTCCATCTCCCAAGTCACGCTCCAGCTCCAAGCCGCCAAGATCAACAACAAACTCATGGATCAACCTTTAATCGACGACGATGATTCTCCCACTAGCGACATCACTGATTCCGGTGAGCCAAAAAGTCAAATATATTCATCATTCTTTTATATCTCGACAAGCTTGTTTACACGTGTTCGGTTTCTTTGCAGGATCACGAGAAGAAGAGCGCGTGGAGACAATATGTTGTAAGCACGATGAAGAATGTGAATCTTCACTCATCAAGCAGTCCAAGCGTTTCTCCGCCAAGGAACATGTTAGAGGACATACGGCAAGTTCAACTCAAACACCATATCCTCTTTGATACCAACCACAGTGCTTATAACCTGAGCTTTGATAGTTTAGTTTAGTAACTGAAAACAAACAAAATGGTTTTACAGAGATTCATTTGGAGTATAATATAACATACAACTCATACTATCTATTAATTTAGCGTAATGTATCTCGTGATGGCTTTCATTGTTGTTTGTTTCCAAAAACTAATTAAGATGACTCTCGTATGGCAGACGAATATTGTCAAAGGGCTAAAACTATACGAACATGTGTTCACTGGAACTCAACTCTCCAAGCTTTATGATTATGTGAATGGCCTCCGAGAGGCTGGCCGGAATCAGGAACTTTCAGGTGACTCTCTCTCTCTCATACCCTTTCTTTATACACTAGTACTAGAGGAGACAGACATTAATTGGTCCATATTATATAATCTTTTTACAAATTTCTCCCATCTCCCAAATCCAGGGGAAACGTTTGTTCTGTTCAACAAGAACACGAAAGGAACCAAAAGAGAGCTTATTCAGCTTGGAATTCCAATTTTCGGGAACACCACAGATGAACACTCGGGTAAGGCCAACGGACTTGGTGCATCCATTTTCCAACTATGCTTCATTTCTCTTCTCTCAAAAACTCTTGACTCGTACGTGTTTGCAGTGGCACCTATCCCAACCCTTCTTCAAAGTGTGATCGATCATCTTCTTCAGTGGCGCGTGATTCCTGAATACAAACGACCCAACGGCTGTGTGATCAACTTCTTTGACGAGGTACTTAATAGTTACAACTGATTTCCAGATCAACATCTATGGTACCATTCTCTCCATCCATCTCGGCCTAGCTTACTTTGGACTTGCTTGTAGGAGGAACACTCGCAACCATTCCAGAAGCCACCTCACGTGGATCAACCCATATCCACTCTTGTCTTATCTGAATCAACCATGGTGTTTGGACACAGACTCGGGGTCGATAATGATGGCAACTTCAGGGGCTCACTCACTCTGCCACTAAAGGAAGGGTACGGAAGAGAAACTCTCCATTTTTTCTAACTAAAACTTGCGCGGAAGTGTATCTGCACAACTTTTTTGTTTCTTTTAAATCTGAAGAAGCCTAAAATGAATGCGGCAGGTCATTGCTGGTGATGAGAGGTAACAGCGCAGATATGGCTAGGCACGTAATGTGTCCATCGCCAAACAAAAGAGTCGCAATCACCTTCTTCAAACTCAAACCTGACTCCGGTAAGGTCCGGCCGCAGCCAACCACGAACCACGTCACCGTGTGGCGACCAGGCAGCCCAGCTCCCCCGGCTTTGAACCCATACCGCATGGTCAGAGCTCCAATGGTGATGCTAGCTCCAGCTCCCAAGAGGCTAGACGCCGGCACTGGAGTCTTCTTGCCGTGGACACCGCCAGTGACAAGAAAACCAGCCAAGCATCTCCCACCGCGGGTCCAGAGGCTACGTCTCCTATTATCAGCCAAGTCGGTGGCAGACCGTGAAGCCTCGTCACCAGCCATCGGAGTGAGCTGAGTCGGAAGGTGTCACACGTTCTCTACGGATTTTTGTTTTTCTTGGTTGTGTCCCTTTATTCAATGTCTCGTGGGTTTTTTTCTTGGGGTCTCTTGTTCCTTACTAAACCTTTCTGTTTATTAGATTAAAAATTAGGGTAAAATTCTGGTACATCAACTGTTATATTACGTAATTAACAGGGAACAAGTGCACATATTTGAATTAATATATGCCCCACTTGCCAGAAATTTCGAAGATCTTCAGGCTCGATCAAGAAAAGAATGAAACTTGACCAAATTTGCCTATACACAAATATTCCTGCAACTGCTTTTCGGAGTAAAGCAAAAGAGTATGAAGAAGAAACCAGATATTCTGTTTTTTCTTTTAATAGGGATAAAACGACAGAAACACAGCTTCCATTGGATCAATTTCCCCAACCCACAAGCGTCGAATAAAAGCAAACCCGATGTCCTACTCATTTCTTCATATACAAAACCAAAACCACTTCTCTAACACAAGTATCCCATAGAGGAAAGAAAATCCTTTTTCTGGTTCTTAAGTCTTCTTCTTGACAAAATGCACAGAAGAGAGAATGATGACAGCAGCAGCTCTCTGCGGCCTCCGGGCATTTGCGGACGGCTGTTCAGATTTGTGGTGGCTAAACTAGGGATATTGGGAGAGAAAGAGATGAATGAAGATAAGCGTGAGAGGAACAAACTGAACAAGGGATCAAGATCTGATATCACCATTCATTTCAAGCAAATAGAAGACTCGGAGGATAACAGCAAACGCAAGAACAATTCCCCTGGCTCGTCAAACCAGGAACCAGAGAGAGAGACAGTGATTACACTGGCTAGTGGTATTAACGGCCCAAAGAAGAGATTACATGACAAGGGGAGGAAGAGCATGCTCAGTGAGCCGAGGACTAAGCAACAAATCACTCAGCCTGAAGCAGGGAAACCACCGCAGCCTCATGGACGTCTGAGGCCCCTTCTAAATGACATAAATAAGAAATCAGATGCTTTTATAGAAAGCACACTCGAGAAGATGAGAAAAAGCTTAGCCTAGAACCAAACACATTAACCTTCTTCTTCTACCTTGGTTTCTCTGACGAGTAGAACAAGAACCAACAGACACTGGGATGCAATGAGTTATCCATATATACCCAATTCGTTTGTTTTTCTTTAAATGTACTAGCTGCAATCTTGATAAGAAAACATATATGTACTCGCACTTGTATATTTCAGAAACAAAATCCATCTCAGAAGTCTATGATTTACAAGAATATTCCTTAAGGGGCTTGCCCATATTTCCTTATAGAGCAATGTTCACATTCGTTTGCCTTAAACCCACGTACCTTGAATATTCGATATGTTCAACTCACCCACATAGAAAGCTGAATGGAGAATCATTCTAAGGAAGAGAAGACAAAGAACCTTCAGTCTCTAATCCCATCACGAGTGCCTCTACTCGGTTCTTTCCAGCCATCCAAGCTGTAATAAGAGGTAAAATGTGAAGAAAACCAATTGTAAGCCACCAGAAATAACCGCCTAAAAACCATCATTAGGGTTCTGAAGGAGCCATACCTTCCAGGCATACATTGCAAAGAAGGCAACTGTATCAGCAGACCAGACAAGAGCAAATGATTTCCAAAAGAAGGGTATAGCGACATTGAGTAACGGGATGATCAGAAATAGATAGTTAAGAGCCTCTTTCTCTTTACTTGGGCAGTCTCGTGCTCGAAGAGAAGGAATAGCTGCCAAGAATAGATAAATAAAATTAAGAAAAGAAAAAAAAGTAGAAGCAAATGCAGCTTGACCTTGTGAAGACTACTTACTGAACATCCAAATGGACCACATTCCCATCAACCTCCATATGTCAGGTTCGTTGGAGGGAAAGAGGAGGTTGAAAGAAAGGACCCCTCCCACCAACATGGATGCATATCCTTGGACCTCAAAAACTTTGTAAAGAGTAGTTCCAGGGACAGCTGGGTTTTTACTGGCGGTGGACGCCCTCGGGGCAAAGGTTGCTGCAGTCTTGTTAACGACCTGCTTGAATTGACAAGTCATTAGCTTGAGGAACTTCTTCTTCATTGCAGAATTAAATGTTGCAATCCCTTTTGCTCTCAACAACTTGTCGAAGCACTATGGACCGAGGTCAAATAGATAGAGTAAGAAGTGTATATGAAGTTGAGATTAAACCTCAGCATCTACTCCTTATCATCTGTCCCTAATCACCTACGATTTCAACTTGAGACACTCCCTAAAAATACCGTATCCGAGTAAAATGGTGGATAAAAGTGGGCACCTTTTTCAAGTCTTTACCGAGTGCAGAAGGCGAAGACGAGGAGGAAGGGAAAGGAGATTCCGGTTTCTCGGTTTCGAGGGTAAGTTCCTCCTCGGGAGCATCCACTCCGTCAGCAGTGGCGCAAATTCGGGCAGTGAATCTTGTACGGCGAAGCCCATGACTGAGATTGGAGCTGGACGGAAGAGCAATCATGGACGAGAAGCCCCCGTGGTTGCACAGAGACGGAGAGATTAAGCCCCACCTCATCCTCCAGGTCGATTCTCTCTCACGCGATAAGGAACCGGCTTTGATTTTTTGGGGAGGGAATTGTTGTAGTCAACCGGTACAATGCTAACCGAATTCCGGTACTTTTATTTTATTATTTTAAATACATCAATCAATTAGAAAGCAAAAATATCTGGCTGTAGTACGTAGCTCTCTTAACTGTCAATTGAACCGAGCCCACGTCGGTTTTGGATTGGTTTAGCGATATCTCGGGTGTATGTATCTACGTGTATATGCGCTCAAAGGCGCTAAATATAAAAAATTGATGTGGGTTGCCAATAAGATCTTCCTTTTGATTCCTTCTTCTTCCGAGTTTAAAAGCTTTTTGTTTTGCTTCTGAATTTACAATTTGTGAGAATTGGAAATTTGATTTCTTCTTTCGATTCCTTTAGTCGGGGATCTATTGATTCGATGATAATTGGGATATGGTGATCGTTAAGACAAGCTTCTCATGGCGAGTTTTCTGGTCGGCTTCTTGTTGCCTTCGCTACTTCTGGCAGGTAGGATTCTTCTCAATCTTCTTTGCTTGCGTCCAAACATCTTATTAGGCAATCGCTCGATTTCTTGTTCATATCTCTGAGGAACTCAAGTAAACAACGAGGAGCAGAAAAATCTGACTTTGCCATTGCTATTCCGCCTTTCCCTTCCTTCTCGACACCCTGAGCTTTCACTGGTTTGATGAAAAACTTACACTTTTCTAACATTGTAAAGGTTCAAGGTGCCACGGATGTGAGCAATCATCACCCGCCTTTTTGCATTACTTTAGACCTATCAAGTTTACTAATTTGAATCACCCTAGTGCTTTTTTGTCAAAGTCATTGGTATCATATCGCCACCATTCCCTGGCCTTAACTACTTTTTTTGTTATCGCTTCTTTCCTTTATTACCGCTTTGCATTTGAAGGCTCCTATCATACATCTTACGTCTCACAGCCTAGACATTTAACATCTCTCACAGACGCATGAGCGTTCCTTTCCTAATGATTTTTCCCTTGTGTCACAGCTGCACTTATTAACTGGAGTGTCATCTCCTTTGTTGATTTGATAGCGTTTCTCCTCGTTCACTATATTGCTCCTGAAATTGGTAAGACTATTTTCTACTTCCCTTATCTCCCCTCTATCCAGGTTTCTTGTCTCTAAATTTGATAAACAGCTCCAACCCCATTGTTCCTCTGTAGATTGAAAAGGTTTCATGTAATTTATGCCCTGATCAGATACATCTACGTTTTTATAGGTTATCCTTGATAAGCTGATGTTTGCTTTCTCATACTTGCATTGTGTCGTGCTTACTTTTGCCAGGATACCGTTTTCAGAGGAGGCATTGGCTAGTATGGCCCATTTTCATCTTTTCCTTTGCAGTACTTGTTGCACAAGTGGTGTACCTTGTCATTTGGGTTGCTGTAGGTCAAGACTGGAATACATCAGATACTGGCTGGATGAGTGTTATTGGCTTTATGATGTAAGAGTTAGCATCCATCTTTAATTCATCTTACTGCCTTACCTAATGTTGGTACTCTCTTGTGCTTGGTTTTGCAGAGTAAAGTCCTGGAGAAACCCCACTGTTATGTATTTCTTGGCTTTACAACTACTAACGTTGCTAGTTGCTTTAGCTGACATATACAGTAGTAGATTTGGCTTCGTTCGATGGCGGGACACATGGTGGTCTCACTTTTCAGAAATTTTCAAGCAGCTAGGTTTGTAACTTATGTAATACCAGTACGACTTGTCCAAATAGTTACTGTAACTTTTTATCATTTTGTGTTCATCTGGTTAAGTAATGTCTATTTAAGAAGAATAAGCATGGTACCATTTTGTCTTTCTGTTTTGATGTCAACTTGGTTTGAAACTGTCTTGTATGACTCAGGAAGTCATCTTAGGGTTGCCTCCTGCTTGCTGTTACCAGCAGTTCAATTAGCAGTGGGAATTTGCAATCCGTCATGGGTTTCTTTGCCATTTTTTATTGGAAGCTGTGCTGGTCTTGTGGACTGGTCCTTGACAAGCAACGTTTCAGGACTTTTCAGGTAGAGAAATTATTGATTGTTATACTAAGTTAGTGCTTCCGAACCCTGCTTCTCTGAACTGCAGTCGTTTTTTTTATTGTGAAGGTGGTGGAGAGTTCTTTATATCTACGCAGGTTTCAACATTGTCCTGCTTTACCTCTATCAATTACCAATAAACTTTTCCGATATGATTCGATGGATAGCAAGCTTTATAGGTCTATTCAGAATCTCTGCGGAAACTGAAGGCCCTGATATTTGTTCTGGACTTTTCCTGTTGCTGTTCTACATCATGGTATGTCCTTTTTCCTTCTAGGATTCGTATTGCTTGGTCTCGCAAAAGTGTTGGAACTGATAGTTATATATGGTTTTTCAATAAAAAACTTATATTACTCAACCAGATAATTGATGAACTGTTTCTCAACAACTATTAATATGTGTATGAACACCAACAACTAGTGTAGTTTTTCCTTCTAGTTAATTGGCATATCTGTCTTGAACTGTTAACGAGCTACCAGGCTATCATATCAATATATCTGCAAAAGTTTGACATGCCTGTCTTTCTGCAATTGCAGCTATCCTATATAAGGTCAGACCTCGAGGATATGGACTTTATCATGTCCACGAGTGAAAATAACTTGGCAGAGCGTCTTCTTCCTCCAAAATATTCGTTTTTTATTCGAGAATCAAGGTATGCTGTATATATTTTTGTTCTGTCTCTTCATACTAGGAGCTGTTGTGGTGTTTGACACAGTATCTCAGCGTTGAAAGGAATTGTAATTTGTCTGTTTAAAATTCTGTCACTTATATTAATTACTTTATGACTCTGAAGCGAAACAGAAAAGCTTGGTATAATATGCTCACATGATTTGATTCATTTTATGGCTGTAGATACTCTCCTGTCTTCGGTTCATAGAACTATAATCCGTGGCTATGGGTTAATGAAAGAATCATGTAATTTTCTGGTGATCTCTAGGCTGTGTAAGAGGATTTTAGTTGAAAAATGGGAAGTTGGTATAAACCATTGCTGTATTTAGTGGGACAAATTTGATATATGAAAAAAGCCTCTGAAACGCCGAAACTCTTTGGTTTTCGGTATTCAGAAGGTCGGCACAACAAAATCTGGAAACTTTTTTTTTTAAGAAATCAAATGTTTTATGATTAGCTTCTCTGCTAGCATAAACTATTGGGGTTGGGTAACGAGTATTACTCTCTTACAGAGTACAGGTACTTCACACATTCTAAATTTCTAATGGATGTTCTATTGGTTGGGCTTTATAACATTTCTCATGTAAATGTATAATAGTCACGCTCAGCCTAGTGTGTAAATTTCTTCTAAAATTTCAGGGCTGGTGTAAGGCACACCAATGTTTTACTGAGGGGAGCTGTGTTTAAGACTTTCAGTATCAATTTCTTCACATATGGTTTTCCGGTATATATTTGTATTCCTGGTATCAAAATCTATGTGTAAGCTCAAGCAACGTATTGTGTCCAGAAATTCACACTTTTTTTTCGTTGCTCCCATGATTGCCAGGTCTCTCTGTTTGCTCTTTCATTCTGGAGTTTTCATTTTGCGAGCTTGTGTGCTTTTGGCCTCCTGGCATATGTTGGTTACATTATCTATGCCTTCCCATCGTTGTTCCGCTTGCACAGATTGAATGGCCTTCTTCTTGTATTTATACTCCTATGGGCTGTCAGTACATATATTTTCAATGTAGCATTTTCCTTTCTGAACACTAAGGTTGGAAAGGTAATATATTTGCTATGTGCAAATTTCAAGTATTTTGAAAGAACATTAAGGTTAGAAGGGTAATACTTCGCCGTGTGTCGTAAATATGCAGGACATGAAAATTTGGGAGATGGTGGGACTTTGGCATTACACTATACCTGGATTCTTTTTGCTTGCACAATTTGGTTTGGGGATGTTGGTTGCATTGGGTAATCTTGTGAACAATTCTGTTTTTCTCTACCTGTCTGAAGAGAGCTCCAGATCTTCCAATGACAGATCTTATGCTGAAGGTAATAGCCTCACATATGCTTCTGCGAAACAAGTTATCTGGTGTTTTCCAACTTTCAGGCTTGTCAGGATCTCTAACATTGAGAAACCTTTCATCTTTTCTGCATCAAGTGACCTGAAAACCTATCACGATCAAGCTATCATCTTTTCTGCATCATGTGACCTAAAAACATCCTAGACATTTTAGATTACCACTCTATGCAAGATATGTTTTGAAGAAATTATGATATATGGTGATCATTGAAAATATTTATCTGTTGTGTATATTTAAGGTGAAAAGCATAAGAGTATTATTTTCTTTGGTAAAGGCTTAGTGTATTTCGTGCTTATTTTAGGTAGCAATTCCAATCATCTGCTTTTTGTTCAATATGAGAACTGCTCTTAACGGCTGAGATAATCCTCAATCACAGCTGATGAAGAAACAAAGGTGTTAGTTGTTGCCACCATTGCTTGGGGATTGCGAAAATGTTCACGGGCGATTATGCTCGCACTGATTTTCCTCATTGCCATGAAACCTGGGTTTTTCCATGCAGTGTATGGTATGCTTGTTCCCCCCTCCTATTTACTTTTATAATAAGGATTTGTAAATCTGGGTGTTTCCTGATAGACTTATCTTTCAGTGATATTCTTCCTTATGTATCTGTTGAGCCACAACATCAACAGAAAGATACGCAAGTCCTTGATTCTTCTATGCGAAGTTCATTTTGCACTTCTCTACATTCTTGAGATCGACCTTGTGTCGAACTCCTTAAAGCGGGAAGGCTCTGTGAGCAGAGAAATTCTGTTCCAGTTAGGTACGCTTCTCTTTCTGTATTTTCCAATTTTAGGCTAGATTCACATATCATCAGTTTCCTTTCGAAGGTAGCTGCTAGGTGATCCTAGATTAAAGAGAAACATGGATTAAGGAAGAATTCTCACTGATAACTCTGTGTATGAATTATTGCAGGTCTCCTTAGGTCTGAAAGCTCTTGGGACTTCTTGGAGATAGCTTTGCTTGCTTGCTTTTGTGCTATCCATAATCATGGTTTTGAGGTGCTATTTTCCTTCTCAGCAATTGTACGACATACACCAAGCCCTCCAATTGGATTTAGCATATTGAAAGCTGGTCTCAACAAATCAGTTCTCTTATCCGTCTATTCATCTCCATCTTCAAGTTATAGCCAGGATAATACTACTTATGGTATAAAACTTCCTACTTGTCTCTTTTGAAGTGAACATTTGATGAGGGACATATTCACGTTTTAGTTTGTACATCAACTGCTGATCTTTGCTTCCATTGTCAGCTATTTTTTCTGGCATTCTGCATGCAGGGCAATTAGTTTTCCCTGACATACCATTTATCATACATATCAGCCTTTTATTTCCCGATCCTCATTTTTTCTAATAATGTGAAATCATATCTTCTTGATCATGTAGTGGACCCAGTAATAGGTTTCAACTTCAAGGAATAGTTGCGAATTTATTGACTCATTCTGTAAAAGTTCTTATCTTACTGTCTTCGTTTAAGTGCATGTATCTACCTAACAAGATAAAATTTCTGTTGCCTTTATTTTTAAATGGTAGCTCTAGGAGTAGCTTTTCATGCTGTGAAATCTAAAAGTTGCACATTCTCTGACCTCTGTCAGAATATTGTAACTGTACGTTGTTGTTCATCATATCTGTTTTGTGTCTAGTCTCTTATTAGATGCTTACGAATCACTATTTTTTCTTTACAGAGAGACATATTGCTTCATTTCTCAGTGCAATTGGGCAAAAGTTTCTGTCTATGTACCGATCATGTGGAACATACATTGCTTTCATCACGATTCTCATAAGTGTATACCTGGTGAAACCCAATTATGTATCGTTTGGATACATTTTCCTTCTCTTGCTCTGGATTACTGGAAGACAACTGTTTGAGGAAACTAAGAGACGCTTGTGGTTCCCTTTGAAAGCATATGCAGTTTTGGTGTTTATGTTTATTTACTGCTTAAGTAGCTTTGTCAGCTTGCAGCTTTGGTTATCTGGATTTCTTGACCTCTACTTTTATTTGGGTTACAACTGCAAAGCACCATTGCTGGATAATGTATGGGAATCTCTTGCTGTGTTGATTGTGATGCAACTTTACAGCTACGAAAGGAGGCAGAGTGGACATTACATTCCAGGTCAATCTAGTCTGCTTCATCCTGGAATTTTGGGTTTTTTCGAGAGATTTTTGGTATGGCATGGTCAGAAGATCTTATTCGCGGCATTGTTTTATGCATCATTGTCTCCAATCAGTGTGTTTGGATTTGTATACCTCCTTGGCCTTGTCATCTGCACAACCTTCCCAAAGTCTTCTTCAGTACCATCCAAATCATTTTTGATTTATACTGGATTTCTCGTGTCTGCGGAGTATCTTTTCCAACTGTGGGGCATGCAAGCTCAGATGTTCCCTGGGCAAAAATATGCTGAGTTGTCTTTCTACTTGGGCCTTCGAGTATATGAACCTGGATTTTGGGGTATTGAATCAGGTCTACGAGGCAAAGTGCTGGTTGTTGCTGCCTGCACTCTTCAGTACAATGTATTTCGTTGGCTAGAAAGGGCACCTGGTTTAACTATTCTCAAAGGAAGATATGAAGAGCCTTGTCCCCTATTTGTCTCGGCAGAAGACACTACTGCAAGTGTTTCTAGTTCTAATGGTGAAAACCCATCTTCCACAGATCATGCTTCTATATCAATGAAACAAAGCGAGGCTACTAGTAACTCATGGCCTTTCTTCTCTCCCCGTGATAATCAGACAGCTGATTGTTTGCATCCCAAGACTGGAGGCTCTGAAAGTGGCAGTAGTAGGAAATTTTCATTTGGTCACTTCTGGGGAAGCATCAAAGAGAGTCACAGGTGGAACAGGAGGAGGATTCTGGCATTGAAGAAGGAGAGGTTTGAAACGCAGAAGAATCTGTTGAAAATTTACTTGAAGTTTTGGATTGAGAATATGTTTAACCTCTATGGCCTTGAGATAAACATGATCGCGCTGCTTCTTGCGAGTTTTGCTTTGCTAAATGCCATCTCCTTGGTATATATTGCGCTGCTTGCTGCATGTGTCCTCTTGAGAAGACGCCTAATTCAGAAACTATGGCCTGTCGTTGTTTTTCTGTTTGCATCAATTCTCGCTATTGAGTACGTTGCCACGTGGAATAACTTATTGCCTTCAGATCAGGCTCCAAGTGAAACTAGTGTGCATTGCCATGACTGCTGGAGTATTGCAGCTCTCTACTTTAAATTTTGCCGGGACTGTTGGCTTGGTAAGATCCCTCAAACTTTCTAAGCACTTTGTGTTCTTTATGCATTAATTCGTGATTTTACATATCCAAGAAGTAGGTTCTATATGGAAATGCTTTTTCTATTTCTTTTTGCAGGAGTGAGAGTTGACGATCCCCGGACGCTTATTAGCTATTTCGTGGTGTTCATGCTTGCCTGTTTTAAACTTCGGGCTGATCAAATATCCAGTTTCTCAGAGTCATCGACATATCATCAGATGAAGTCTCAAAGAAAGAATTCATTTGTCTGGAGAGATCTCTCCTTCGAAACAAAGAGCATGTGGACCGTGCTTGATTACCTGAGGCTTTATTGTTACGTCCATCTGCTGGATGTTGTGCTTATTCTGATATTAATCACAGGAACTCTCGAGTATGACATTCTACACCTGGGTTATCTTGCATTCGCTCTTGTTTTTGCCCGGATGCGACTTGAAATACTGAAGAAGAAGAACAAAATATTCAGGTTCTTGCGGGTGTACAATTTTGTTCTCATCATCTTTTCTCTCGCATATCAGTCTCCATTTGTTGGAAACTTCAATGATGGAAAGTGTGAAACAGTTGATTATATTTACGAGGTGATTGGATTTTACAAGTATGATTACGGGTTTCGAATCACTGCAAGATCTGCTCTCGTTGAGATCATCATATTTATGCTAGTATCTCTTCAGTCCTACATGTTTTCTTCCCAGGAGTTTGATTATGTCTCGCGGTATCTTGAAGCGGAGCAAATCGGTGCTATTGTGCGGGAGCAAGAGAAGAAAGCAGCGCGGAAGACCGAGCAACTGCAACAGATTCGTGAGGCTGAAGAAAAGAAACGGCAGCGGAATTTGCAGGTGGAAAAGATGAAATCTGAAATGCTGAACCTGCGGGTACAGCTTCACAGGATGAATTCTGATTCTAATTTTGGACTTGCTTCTCCGCGCACTGAAGGTCTAAGAAGGAGGAGGAGTCCGTTTCTAATTCCAGATAGTGGTGCAGCCAGTCCTGAAATTGACGGAGTGGTCCACAGGAAAGAAGACCAGTCTATTGACGAGGATCCAGAGTATCCTTTTGAAGCTCATGAGCTTCCTATAAGTACCACACCAGAAGCACCAGATTCTCCAGAGTGTTCATTTGGAGCATCTCCTTGTGAGATCACTGAAGTTCAACAGAATCTTGATGACGTGTCTATGGAACGTGAAAGAAAGGAAAAGTCAGAGGGAAAAGATAATCCGTTGATTTCTGCTGTGCAACTCATCGGTGATGGTGTTTCCCAGGTACAATTTATTGGAAATCAGGCAGTAAATAACCTTGTGAATTTCTTAAACATCTCGCCGGAAAATTCAGATATAAATGAGCAGTCCTCTGTTGATGATGAGGTGTACGATGAGATGGAAAGTCAGAAAAGAATACACAAACCTTTTGAACGGTCAACATCTCTACAATCTGACAGGAGCAGTGATGGCACCAGCTTTCAGATAGGAAGGATCCTTCGTCATATATGGTCGAGGATGCAGTCCAACAATGATATTGTTTGCTATTGCTGCTTCATTATTGCGTTTCTATGGAACTTCAGTCTTCTTTCCATGGTCTATCTAGCCGCGCTGTTCCTATATGCCCTCTGCGTTCACACTGGCCCTACTCACATCTTCTGGGTCATCATGCTAATGTACACAGAAATCTATATTCTCCTCCAGTATCTATACCAGATTATAATCCAGCACTGTGGGTTGAGCATTGACGCGCCTCTTCTTCATGAACTGGGATTTCCAACGCAAAGAATCAAATCATCTTTTGTTGTCAGCTCGTTGCCTCTCTTCCTTATTTACATATTCACTCTCATACAGAGTGCTATAACAGTGAAAGATGGTGATTGGGTTCCTTCTGCTGATTTTACTTCGCGCCGGAATGCCCGTGGGAGCCAGAAGGACCTTACAAGAATTAGTTGGAGCCAGAGAATCTTGGATGTGTACAAGAAGCTGAGAGATGGTGCGAAATTGTTGATCAGGAGTATCTGCCGGTACTGGATCTCTCTGACACGTGGAGCAGAATCCCCTCCTTACTTTGTTCAGGTGACAATGGATGTTCACATGTGGCCTGAAGATGGAATTCAGCCTGAAAGAGTTGAATGCAGAATGAATCAGTTGCTTAGGCTTGTTCATAATGAGAGATGTGAGAAGGGAAACCCTGATCTTTGTCCTTACTCTAGCAGGGTCCACGTACAAAGTATAGAGAGAAGTACAGAGACCCCAAACGAGGCCTTGGTTGTTCTAGAGGTGGAGTATGCTTCTCCCACGAATGGGTGTTCTTCAGCAGAATGGTACAAATCACTTACCCCAGCGTCGGATGTGGCAAAAGAAATTCGTAAAGCTCAACATAGTGGACTTGTTGAAGGAACTGGGTTTCCGTACCCCATTCTCTCTGTGATTGGCGGAGGAAAGAGAGAAACGGACCTCTATGCCTACATATTTGGTGCTGATTTGATGGTCTTTTTTCTGGTTGCCATTTTCTACCAATCAGTCATTAAAAATAAAAGCGAGTTTATCGATGTATATCAGCTAGAGGACCAGTTCCCATTTGACTTTGTCATCATTCTAATGGTAATCCGTTTCTACTAGTCTAGGTTATCTATTCGCGTATCAGTGCCCTAACCCCATGAAACGCTTATGTGGCAGGTTATCTTCTTCCTGATTGTTGTTGATCGCGTCATCTATCTTTGCTCATTTGCGACTGGAAAAGTGGTATACTACCTCTTCAGTCTTATTCTCTTCACATATGCAGTGACAGAGTATGCTTGGAGCATATATCCTACCCAGCAACACGCTGCAGGCTTGGCTCTCAGATTCATATTTCTTGCCAAAGCAATGTCACTAGCGCTCCAGGCCATACAAATCCGCTATGGACTACCTCATAAGAGCACCTTATATCGGCAGTTTTTGACAAGTGAAGTTTCACGGATCAATTACTATGGCTACAGACTTTACCGTGCTCTTCCTTTCCTGTATGAACTGAGATGTGTACTTGACTGGTCCTGCACAGCCACATCACTGACAATGTATGACTGGCTTAAGGTATGTGGTTTCATCCATGCTGATATCTAGAACCTTCGTTATGATCATGGATTGTTAGCCTGAACATACTGCCAAGGACTTATGTTCTGATCATTTGCAGTTGGAAGATGTAAATGCGAGTTTGTACCTTGTCAAATGCGATACAGTTTTAAATCGAGCTAGACACAAACATGGGGAGAGGCAAACAAAAATGACTAAATGCTGCAACGGGATTTGTCTGTTCTTCATCTTGTTATGTGTTATCTGGGCTCCTATGCTGGTAAAAGATTTCTGCTTACAACACATAAGTTTTATAATGCTTTTGTAGAAGAAAAAAAATATCATTTAGAACTTGAATCCTCAACACGTTCTTGAGATAAATAGTACTCCTTATGCATAGTAGGAAAAACATTATGTGCTGGCTTAAACCAATCTTTGTCTGTGATGTCTTACAAGTTGGGTATTTGGTGAGGCATTTGTTTGTTGGTAACGGCTTTCCTCCTTGCAGATGTATAGCAGTGGTAACCCAACAAACATTGCCAACCCGATAAAAGATGCGAGCGTTCAGATTGATATAAAAACAGTTGGTGGAAAGCTTACTTTGTACCAAACAACCCTGTGCGAGAGAATCTCAGGGGATAACATTGATCTTGGGCTAGATCTCGGGTCGCAAAGCTTCTTGCCAACATACAACAAAAATGACATCCAGCTGATATGCTGCCAAGCTGATGCAAGCGTTTTATGGCTTGTCCCTGACACTGTTGTGACCAGATTCATTCAATCCCTTGACTGGGACACAGATATGGATATCACCTTTTCTTGGGTTCTTAACAGAGACCGACCCAAAGGCAAGGAGACTGTGAAGTATGAAAGAAGTGTGGACCCTCAGGACCTTCCAAAACGCTCTGATGTGCAAATGGTTCTCAACGGCTCAATGGATGGATTTCGAGTGCATAACTTGTACCCAAAGTTTTTCCGTGTTACTGGTTCTGGTGATGTCAGGTCCTTCGAGGACCAGGTAAATCTTTTTGGCACAAGAAGCTAAGAGTTATTTTTCCAGATAGTGTTTCCTGTTTTGACCTGTACAAGCCTTAAATATATTGTAACATTTTTGTTGGAACACAGAATGATGAAGTGAGTGCAGACATACTCATGAACCATGCAGATACCAAGTGGTGGTGGTCATTCCATAATCTTAAGGCGTCTGAAAATATCAGCGCTTGCGAGGGTATGGATGGCCCAGTTGCTATCATAATGTCTGAGGAAACACCCCCTCGTAAGTTAGCTCTTTTATCTCTCAAGTGCTTGCTTTCAAGACTGATCATGTTCTATAAACATTTATCAATACCTGGAATAATAAAATGCAGAGGGGTTTCTGGGTGATACGCTCAGCAAATTCAGTATATGGGGACTCTACATAACATTTGTACTAGCAGTGGGGCGTTTCATCAGGCTTCAATGCTCTGACCTGCGTATGAGAATACCTTACGAGAACTTGCCTTCGTGTGACAGGTAACAGCCGCAGTTCCAACATGCAATCGTTGCTCAAAGCAAAGAGTTTTGCTTTTTCTTTTTCATAATGCTCTCTATCTATGTGTTGTTGAATGTAGATTAATAGCAATATGTGAGGACTTATACGCTGCGAGAGCAGAGGGTGAGCTTGGAGTTGAAGAAGTTCTATACTGGACGCTTGTGAAGATCTATAGATCCCCACACATGCTGCTTGAGTATACAAAGCCAGACTATGATGCTTAGATCCAACCGGTCTCTCTCACTGTTGTCATGTTTGTACATACTGATTGATTTATTTATCTATAGGCGACAATTCTGAGGTTCCTTTTTTGTTTTTAATATAATTTCACATTTTAATCGATTTTTTATTTACTTATAACAGGAGTGATTCATGTAGTTATGACATAATTGAAAATATAAGAAAATGTCATTCACTTCTTCACTAGATAATAAAGATTTAGTCAGGGCGGTCGAGTCATAGAGATGACGGGTTCAAAAAGCATATTCGAAAGTCGCAAGTCCAACCTAAACCGCCTAAAATGCTAAACCAGCTAGAGCCTAGAGATACCTGATCATTCCCAGAACAACTTCAACTCAGCATACAGACTTTAATAAGCTTGGAGACTCGTAAACGCTTTTTGTTTCTTTTTGTAGCTCAATCAATCATTGCGAGTCCTTTTGGGGGTCCTCTCAGATATACCACAAGGGACAGTGTCTTCCATCACTTTTGGGACTGTGAAATTGAAATCTCCAAGCGGTGCATTCTTGTATTCCTGATTGGCATCAATGAAGGCTGCAATTTCATTGCGACTCCTCAGCTTCTTCCCAGTAGGAGTTATGTAGTACGCATCCATTTTCGAGTAGTCCTTTCTCAGAACTAAGCTCCTTTTGAACCCCCTTGGTGTCCTCGGCAAGCCAGGCTTGTCGATGACCCATGTTCTTGTTGAATCATATTCCAGGTCTCCAGCATCTCCACAGGACATACCTTCTTTCCTCTCGCACACAAAGGGGTCCTCTTGTATTTTACTTCTGATCTCCTCGTACAGTTCTTGTGTATCAATCTTCCTCCACTTGAGGCACTTTTCACACTGTGCAGCATAGATATCGATGGACCTCCCCGGAGTAACGGTTTTTTTCTGCAGAATACCAAATATGGAATCTACGTTAAAAGAAGATTCTTCAGTCACATACACAAGCTACTTGAATAAATTGAATCAGAAAAAGAAGCATACTAAAACAAATACAATTCCCAAGATAAAAAAATTTGAGTTAGGTTGATCACACAGCTTCATTTACTCTTTAGCAAGAGGAGAAAATATGCTACAGAATACAAGGTTTCACACTTTAGACGACAAATATAAACAGACACAATAAGAGGATTGTGTCTTCGGGAGTAGAAGAATGAAAGAAAAAGCTGGGGAAACAAAACAGAAAAGCCACAGGAATGTCGTTGTGTAGTGAAAAAGAAGAGAATGGTTCCACAACATAGCATCAGATGAATTAGATAAAGATGGTTTGACGCATAATTTATCTGACAAGAAGTAATCGTGTTAGGAAGTAATATAAATTCAAAACAAGTCTACAAAAAAGGGTAATATAGCTTCCATGTTTAGAAAGCTACCAAGTTAGAAAGGTCTCTGTTGACATAATGAAACCAAAGATACGTAGAGTCAGAAGCACCCGTTGAGTTTGCTGATAGGAATAAATCCAATTCTAAGGAACCATTTCTAATTCATATAGTGGCATAAACCCGAAACAAGGACAAAGTGATCATGTCCAAGTGCCTAATGATGATGACTAAAAAGCTAGACTAGGAATTGTCTCCATGAGAGAGCGAAAAGCATAAATCCTACGATGATAACAGAGACGCGAAAATGAAAAAGAAGTCATCAATGAGTAAAGAAGGAGATTGAATTTAGGGTACCTTGGGCGCTGATTTCTCGGTCTGATCGTCCATCTCGCTCTTCCCTATGAAGGAAGCAAGGAAGGAATGAAGGTGGATATTAATGGATCTTGGCTAAGTTTTTCTTTTGCTTCAACATATAATAATGACAAAAGGCTTCTTCTTCTCTGTCAAAGTGATGACAGACCCATTCGTTACTGGATCGCGCTTTCATTCCTATGGGCCGAAAACAATCTACTACGGCCCATCACCTTTACACAAAACGACGAGGGTGTTATGCCGTTTTCGGGAGGATGGAAACAGCTAATAAGAGATTATTAGACTTTCTTTCTTCACCTTTTTCTCTTTTAATATACAAACAAACAATAAACATTTCACCTAACTCGCAACGCTCTCTATCCCTTTCTTGTTCTTTTCTTTTTGACTTTTTTTTCTTATTTCCCCTCAATTATTCAACCATTTTTATCCCACAATAAAAAAAAGAAGGTCAATATTAAATAATCATATTAGTAAAGATTTTGGTTTATATGAGACCCACGGTTTGCATGGAAATTAATTTAATTGCGGAAAGCTAACCTGCCCGCGTCGATGAAATTCCATCTCTTAATGTTAATTTTTTAGGAGTTGTTAGTTTGCTTTTTCGTTAATTAATTCGTCCTTCTTGGAAGCTCTCATAACCCTTTCTTTCTTGTGCTTTTGGATGATAATTGCGAATATAAGAAAAGAAATACAGAGAATAAAAAGTCTAAAACCAAATGATTGGAGTTTATAAAACATAAATAGGAGGAGACTAATTAATAGACGATCGATCAGTTGCTGATATCACACGTAAGCTAAAGACCAATTTCCAAGAAGCTTCTTGCTTTGCTCTCTCTCTCTCTCTCATTCTCATTTGAGAAAGAAAAGCTAACTAAGTAAATGCGACCGCTCGTTTAATTTGTAGATGATGTTGAACCTCATTGCTTTCCTCCGCCGCCGTCTCCGCCGTCCCCGGAAGGCCAGAATCTCCGTCCGCTCCGGTGATCATGAGTCCACTCCAAGCTCCAACGGGTACTCTTCTTCGGCGGCCGCCATTCATCCGAACCCGGAGAAAGCCATCAGAGTGGCCAGCTTCAACGCTGCGATGTTCTCCATGGCTCCGGCCGTCCCCAACAGCAACAGAGAGATTACTGGTTTGCCACTCCGGTCCAAGTCAACCGTTGACCGTCCCAGGAGCATCCTGAAGCAATCTCCGCAAATAGGGTTCGCAAAGTCGAGGCTAAGGGTCTCCATCAATCTCCCCGACAACGAGATCAGCCGCCAGCTCAGTTTCCGGGAGGATCCACAGAACTCGCCGCTCAGGACAGCTCTGTCTTTCTCCGGTGGTCTCCGTAGCACGAGAACGGTCCTTGAAGTGCTGAGGGAGCTAGACGCAGACGTGCTGGCTCTCCAGGACGTGAAGGCGGACGAGGCGGACCAAATGCGACCGCTCTCCGATCTGGCGGCGGCCCTCGGCATGAGTTACGTCTTCGCCGAGAGCTGGGCGCCCGAGTACGGAAACGCCGTTCTCTCCAAGTGGCCCATCAAAAACTCCAACGTCCACAAGATCTTCGACCACACTGATTTCAGGTTAGTGGCTCATGACAATTCTTACCAGTAGATTAAGGATAGATGTTAGAAATATCTATTAAAAAACTATTATTATCCTATCAAGTTAGTCTAGTCATGGTCTTCTCGTGAGGAGTATCAATGCGACTACCATACTTACAAACATGTATATACAAATTGCACATGACTTGATTTTTTCCTGTCAAGAAACTCTGAGAACAGCGGTATAATTCTCAAGGACAGCGTCAAATGTCAATATGCATGTCTGAATTAATATATCACATCGGGTTCTTGTGAAACATATCTTTTCTTTCTTTTTTTTGTGGAAAAATCTTTTATTTGCTACCAAATTCACAATAAACAAAGAGATCTTACTGTTTTGTTTATTTTTAATTCAAAATGGTGGCAGACATAGGAAAAAGGTGATGTGGTATATTATTAATAAAATTGGTCTATGATCTATTATTGTAAAACAAAGAGATGTTACTTTTTGTGTTGGAGATATATATTGATTGATAATTAGACGCGCTTTGAGTTTCATATTTGTATGTGTGAATGATAGGAATGTCCTGAAGGCGACCATCGACGTTCCGGGGAGCGGGGAAGTGGAGTTTCAGTGCACTCATCTCGATCACTTGGACGAGAACTGGCGAATGAAGCAAGTCGATGCAATTATCCAATCTACCAACGTACCACACATACTCGCTGGCGCTCTCAATTCCCTCGACGAATCCGATTACTCTCCCGAGAGATGGACCGACATCGTCAAGGTAATACAGCAATATATATCTGTGTACAAGCAATCAATCTAGCTAGTACGTACAACTATATATAACACGCTGCTCTATGCATAGTATTACGAAGAGATGGGTAAGCCAATACCAAAAGCCCAAGTGATGAGGTTCTTGAAGAGCAAAGAATACACTGACGCTAAGGACTTTGCTGGAGAATGTGAATCTGTGGTAGTGGTCGCCAAAGGCCAGAGTAAGCACGTACTTTAACGCTATCTATCTATTGTTGCTCGCATATCTATAACATCAACATGCAGGTGTACAAGGGACATGCAAGTACGGGACACGCGTGGACTACATACTGGCTTCCTCAAATTCTCCGTACCAGTTCGTGCCAGGGTCCTATTCGGTGTTGTCCTCTAAAGGAACATCGGATCATCACATAGTAAAGGTCGATGTTGTAAAAGCCAGGGAGACCAACGTCGACGAGCAGCGACCAAGAAGGCAGACGCCGCAGAGAGTTACAACGACTACTATATATAACAATTCGTCTCTTACAAAGGCCTCGTGGAAGACGCATTACTACAGAGCGTGAACAATCTACATATATATACTAGTACACAGGTTATTATTTTTGTTACTGTTAATTTATACCACTTGAGATATGTGTATAACCATGGACGTCTCTGCATTTGTGTGCCTTAGGACATTGTGGGCTGTTTAACTAATTAATTAATACTCTTTTTTATGAGTGAAGAACACTCTCATTTACTATTTTTCTAGTTTCTTTAAATTTGAAATTAGCTTTTCTTGTGAACGTTGCTATTTAACAAATTGTCAGAAAAAGAAGTTCAAACAAATAGTCCAAGTTGAATAAGCTCGGACTCTCAGGCCAAGACAAAGGCCAAAGAAAGGCTTCTTGCAAAGGAGGCTGCCAAGGCTTGGTGGGTTGGGCTTAACAAGTTGGGCTGAACTGTTTGGATTTGGCATTTTGAGCTTGGCGCTTTGGGCTGCGTGCTTTGGGCCTGGCATTTTGAGCTTGGCGCTTTGGGTTTGGCACATTGGGCCTGTCAGTTGAGCCTGGTGGTTTTGGGCCTGGGGCTTTGGGCTTGGCGGTTGGGTTAAGAGATTCGGCTTGGCGCTTTGGGCCTTGGCGGGTCGGGCCTTAAAGACTATAGGCCTTGGAGGATATGGGCCTTGCGGGTTTGGGCCTTAGAGGGTCGAGGCTTGGTGGAGTTTGGGTCGGGTTTGGCCTTGCGGGGTTTGGGTCGGGCTTGGGCCTCGTAGGGTTTGGGTCGGGTTTGGGCCTGGTCGGGTTTGTGTCTGGGCGGGTTTGTGCATGGGCGAGTGGGTTTGGGACTGGGCGGGTTTGGTCCTGGGGGTTAAGGTCAAGGCGGGTAGGACCTTGGCGGTGGGTTTGAGTTTAGGGTTTAGGTATGGGCGTGTTTTTGCCTGGGCGGGTTTGGGCCTGAGCGGTGGGTTTAGTAACTGGGCGGGTTTGGTCCTGGGGGGTTTGGGTCTAGGCGGTGGGTTTGGGTCTGGGTGGGTTTGGGCTTGGGCTATGGGTCTGGCGGGTCAGGCCTTGGTGGGTCAGGCCTTGGCGGGTCGGGCCTTAGGGTCGGTCTTTGGTGGATTGGGCCTGTGCGTAATTGGGCTTGAGCGTGTTTGGGCTAGAGCTTTTGGGCTTGGGCTTGGCCCAATGGGCCAAAACGGTTTGCGCCGTGGAAATTTGGCGTGGAAGTGGGCCACTGCAGTTGGGCCATGGCGATTGGGCCTAGCTGTTGGGCGTGCCGGTTGGGCCTGAGGGCTTTGGGCTTGGGAGGCTTTTGGGACTGGGTGGTTTTGTCGTGGGGGTTTGGGTCTTTGGCGGATTGGGCCTGTGCCTGTTTGGGCCTGAGCGGGTTTGGGCTTGTCGATTTTGTGTACAGTTGTTGGGCTTGGGCTTGGCATATTGGCCCATAGCGGTTTGAGCCATGGCAGTTAGGCCATGGCGGTTGGGCCAAGCCGTTGGGCGTGCAGGTTGGACCTTTAGGCTTTGGGCTTGGGAGGCTTTGGGCTTGGGTGGCTTTGGGCTTGGGGGCGGGTAGGGCATCGGCCGTTCGGGCCTTGATGTGTTTGGCCTGGGTGGGTTTGAGCTTGGTCATTTGGGTCTGGCGGGTCAGGCTTGGCCGATTGGGCCGAGGCGCGTATGGAGCTGGGCGGACTTGCGCTTGGCGGTTTTGGGCATGGGCATGGGCGCGGTTGCGCCTGGTCGGTTTTGGGCCTTTGCGGTTTTGGGCCCGAAATGGTTGGGTCTGGGCGGGGTTGGGGCTCGGTGGGTTTGGGCTTGGGCGGTTTTGGGCGTGTTCCAGTTTTGAACTTGGGCCAGTTTGAGGCTTGGGTCTGTTTGAGCTTGGGCCTATCTAACCTCGCGGCTCTCCGGGCTTGGGCCGTTTTGGGCTTGAGCAGTTTTGGGCTGGGGTGGCTTTGTGCTTGGGTGGCATTGGGCCTGGGTGGTTTTGGGCGAGGGAGGGTTCGGCCCTCTCCGGGCTTGGGCCGTTTTGGGCTTGAGCAGTTTTGGGCTTGGGCGGCTTTGTGCTTGGGTGGCATTGGGCCTGGGTGGTTTTGGGCCAGGGAGGGTTAGGGCCTGGTAGTGTTTGGGCTTTGGCGGGTTTGAGCCTGGTCTTGGCGATTGGGCTTGGACTTGGCGCATTGAGCCTGGGCTTGGCGTATTGGGCCTGGACGTGTTTGGGTATGGGCGTGTTTAGGCTGAGCGGGTTCGGCCATCAATTGGTTTGGGCCTGGGCGGGTTTAGGCCTGCGTGGGTTTTGGCTTGGAGATTTGGGGCTGGCGAGTCGGGCCTTAGCTGATTCTGTCCAGGCGAGTATGGGCCTGGGCAGGTTTGGGCTTGGGCGGTTCTTGGGTCTGGGCGGGGATGAGCCTGGATGGGACTGGGTCTGGCTGTTTGGGCCTGGGTTTGGCTGTTTCTGCCTGGGGCGCTTTTGGGTTTGGGTTGTTTTCGGCTTGGGCGGTTTTAGGCTTGTCCCGCTTTTGGGCTTGCGCTGGTTTTGGGATTGGGCCTTTTTGTGCTTGGGTATGTTTGGGCTTGGACGGCTTTGGACTTGGTCGGCTTTGGGTTTGGACGGCTTTAGGCTTTGGCGTTTTGGATTTTGGCGCTTTGGGCTTTCGCGCTTTAGGGTTTGGCGTCTTGGGCTTTGGGTGCTTTGAGCTTTGTCGCTTTGGGCTTGTCTCTTTAAGTTTGCCGTTTTGGGCTCGCCGCTTCGGCGTGGACAACAAGTAAGTCTTTGTCATCATATTTGGGTTAATTTACATTATCACTATGGGCTTTTCTCAAAATTATAATAGGCCTGAAATATGGATGGATTTCACACATTTGGGCCAACTTTAAACTGCTTTCGAGAAACCTCTTCGGCTTCGACTGCCTTAAACCCTAAAACCAGCCTCTGTTTTTCACTTTCTCCTCCCCTCTCGGCTTTCAAACTCTCACTGCAATGGAGGACGAGCTTCGTGTTCGCCTCAATGATCATCAAGTATCGAAGATATTCCCTGTGAAACCAAAATCAACGGCGAAACCTGTTTCTAAATCGGAGACTCCCGATTCCCGATTTTGGTCCTCCTTCAAACCTCACTCCATACCTAATCTCGTCTCCTCCGTCTCCGCCTTCGCTTTCTCTCCAATCTACCCTCATTCCTTCGCCGTTGCCCACTCCACCACCGTCACCCTCTTCTCCTCGCAGACGCTTTCCGCCTCCCGCCGTTTCTCGTTCCGAGATGTTGTCTCCTCCGTCTATTTCCGTTCCGATGGCGCTCTTCTCGCCGCCGCCGATCTGTCCGGTCTGGTCCAGGTCTTCGACGTCAAGGAACGAATGGCTCTACGTAGCCTCCGCTCCCACAAGGCACCGGCGCGATTCGTCAAGTATCCGTTTCAGGACAAGCTTCACTTGGTATCCGGAGGCGACGATGGAGTGGTCAAGTACTGGGATGTCGCCGGAGCAACCGTCATCTCAGATCTGTTAGGCCACAAGGACTATGTGCGGTGCGGTGACTGCTCTCCGGTGAACGATTCAATGTTCATAACAGGGTCTTACGATCACACGGTAAAGGTGTGGGACGCGAGAGTGGACAGTTCGAAATGGATCGCTGAGATCAACCATGGGAATCCAGTGGAGGACGTGGTATACCTGCCGTCTGGTGGAATGATCGCAACGGCAGGTTTGAACAGCGTCAAGGTCTGGGACTTGATCGGAGGCGGGAAGATGGTTTGTTCCATGGAGAGCCACAACAAGACTGTCACGTCTCTCTGCGTGGGGAGAATGGGATTGGATGAAGCAGCGGAGAATCGGCTTGTGAGCGTTGCTCTAGACGGATACATGAAAGTGTTTGATTACGGGAGGGCAAAGGTGACTTACTCCATGAGGTTTCCAGCTCCTCTCATGTCCGTTGGGCTCTCTCCCGATTGTTCCATTCGTGTCATCGGAGGGTCTAACGGAGTGGTCTTTGCTGGCAAGAAGAAGCTGAGAGATGCGGGAGAGAATAATAACAAGAAAACTAGTATCAGCCTTTGGAGTGTGAAGAGCGAAGTGGAGGAGAGTAGGAGAAGGGCGTTAAGGCCGACATATTTCAGGTATTTCCAGAGAGGGCAGAGCGAGAAGCCATCAAAAGAGGATTACTTGGTGAAGGAGAAGAAAGGAGTGAAGCTAACAAGACACGATAGGCTGTTGAAGAAGTTCAGACATAAGGAAGCGCTGGTCTCGGTTTTGGAGGAGAAGAAACCGGCGAGCGTGGTGGCGGTGATGGAGGAATTGGTGGCGAGGAGGAAGATAATGACGTGCGTGTCGAATATGGAGGAAGGAGAGTTGGGATTGCTACTGAGTTTCTTACAGAGGTACTGTACCGTGCAGAGGTATTCAGGATTGTTGATGGGATTGACGAAGAAGGTGTTGGAGATGAGAGCTCAGGATATTAACGGTAAAGACGAGTTTAAAGGGCTTCTCAGGAACTTGAAGAGGGAGGTTAATCAGGAGATTAAGATTCAACAGTCTCTTGTGGAGATTCAGGGTGTTATTGCTCCTTTGATGAGAATTGCTGGGAGAAGATGAATCAATCAATCTATCAATGCAAGTTTTGTTTTGTTTTTTTTAAAATTTTAATTTTCCTGTTTTACATTACATTTCATGGTAACGTCTGTCTGGATCTACTAAACTTGAAAAAGCCGAAAACTTGAATGTATTCTTCTTATAACAAAGAGCAACTTTTGTTTGGTTCCCTCCTACATTGTATCAAAGAGAATACTAGATACACCACATTAATTATGTCCAAGAACATATAAATAAATTTGATACAAGTAAAGACCCTCAAGGTCAATGTCCCTTGGACCGTTCTCTGTTATCGCCTCTTAGTGCCCTCCGTCTTGCCGCCGATCTGATTGTCTCAATAAGAGGAGCGTCCTCGTCTACATAATCTCCCTTGTCTTCTTTGTCCGAGCCACCACTGATGGATTCATCCTCATCGCTTCCGCTTTGCTCATCAAACAGTCTCTTCCGCTCTGTTTCCGGACGCTTTCTTGGCCGTCCTCTGCGTCTTACAGCTGCTCCTTCCTTGTCGTCTGTGACAGAAATCCCAAAACAGATGCCTCGTCATAACAAATCCATTCTACAGTTTTCTAAGTCAAGTTTGCAGACACGTAGGACCACACTCTTGACCGGCTATGATTAAACTTAGACAATCAGATGTTGTGCGAGTGCACATACATACCTTGTAAATCCTCGGTTTTCAAGCATTTCTCCTCCAAGGTTTCTAAGAAGGTGAAGCAAGGACGCCATCCGCTGGGGTCTTCATCTGTATTAACATGCACTATACGCCCCTGAACCTCCCTCTTACTGCTCAGCAACCAAACAAGAGACCACATTAAGGTTATTATTATCTTAGCAGACTAGCTCAAAGAATTGTCATTCTTACATGTCGATGATGTCCGCCACTGAGAGTCTCGCTGCAAATGGAAGGATGGCAACTTCCAGAAACAACAGTTGTTTAGGGGCGTCCCTAAAAGCAAACTCAACACCTTCCTTGACCACGCTCAAAATTTCCAATCTGTGTTTGTTGCGAGCAGCACCCATATACATTCCTGATAGCCGACCAGCAAGCTCCCGGCACACTTCAAGACGTTTCTCTACTTTGGATTCTCCACCGTCACAAGAAAGTTCGCTTTCATACCGTTGATAGCCCTGCCCAATTATTTAGTGTCAGTAATTTTCTTGGACTACAAACTTTTATCTTCCGAAAATAATCTCATCCAGCGTTTCATAATCTCTGCAAAAAGCTTACCCTTTTCAAGGACTCCAGATAGATATTAGAGATGTCATCTTCTGTTTTCCTTAAGCATGTTATAAGATTCTTTACGATTTCTGCAACACTGGGTCCATGCATAACAAGATGAGATATTATCTCTGGTCCTAGATAGTCCTGCGTTACACAAAAAATTCCATAAATTTTGTTTAGAAGAAATGTGAACATCAATCATTACATGGCTGATTATTCATAACTATGATATTTACAGCAGTATTATCAATGCACTTGGTGAGTACCTTCGGCACCACATTACTAGTAACCAACTTGCAGGCAGCAATGGCTGCAACATCTCTATTTGTCTCTTCGACATACTCCTTATTTTCATCCTCCTCATCAGTCTCATCTGTGACAGTCCAGCAGAAGTAATTACGTAACTTGTACAATCAAGAAAAAATAAAAGCAAATAATACTCACCTGAGGTGTTAAAAATTTCCTCGCAGAGTTTCCAAAATTTCTTGAGCATAACACTGTCTGGACAATAGCCTAACATTTCAAGTTTACTAGAGTCAAAAGTTGACTTTCTAAAAAGACACCACTCTTCCGCAAGTAAAGCACAAATCTGCAGTATTGAAGTTTCCACTCGTTAGGCAAAAAGTGACTCAGTGCTAGATAACACAAACATATACTGAAGGAAATGTGTCTGTTAAATTGGAATGTCAAGTAATCTTACCCTGAGAGCTAGCTGATTACCATATTTCCTCGATTCCTCAACTCCATCCAGGAAGTACGAAAGCTCCCCAAACAAGATATCGCGTTTTGATATAAGGGAAAATAAGGAACCTTCGGAGACAGTTTCACAATTGATGATGGAGTGCAGAGACCACACGACATACATATGCATATTCAGGAGCAGGAAACAGATAACCTAAGCAACCATGAGCAACTGTTCCATTAAGATGTGGGGGACAAACAAAGGAGACAGTAAGAGCTCTAAACGAATTTCCTTGAGTACCTCTTCGTCCAAATTTCTGAAACCATGGAGAGTCGTAGCAAGCTCATCGTACATGCTCTCAACAAGAACAGGCTTTAACAACTGAAGCTCATACAACCTTTTCAGATTTACAAGGAGGGAGTATTCATCATTTCCATCCTGCAGAGAAAAGGATGTAAGATTGCATCCGCAAAGAAGAGTCTGAATATTTTGCAAAGGAAGTAGAGCATACCTTGACCTCTTTAATTGCAGAAGCAAGTTTATCTAAAAGCTTATCTTCAAGATCTTTAAGCTTCCCACGGGAAAAATCTTGAAGCTCCCCTTTACTTTCTGACGCACAAAATGTTATAGCCTTAACGCATGATCTTAGTGCTTCCTTCTCCCCGTTCATGAAAAACGCATCCTTAATGAATTGGACGGCAGCCTTAAAACTCTGAAACAGAGGACAAAATGTAACTTTCACTGGGAGAGGTCAACAACAGGGAAAAGGGCATCCTATATGAAACAAAATGCTTTTAGCCACCTGCTCCTGCCGTTTAAGAGAATAGAGCTCAAGTTTCATAAACATAATAATCTCGACCAGAGATGACACTTTCGCTTTGTCAGCCATGTATTTACGTAGAAGTTGTGGATAATTCTTCATCATAGCAACTGTTATGTCTTTCCTGTTGCTCTCAAACATTTCCTGTTTTCCAAAGCATTGAAACATCAATATCACTGTTTCATAATCGAGAACGAAATGAGTGTATAAGAAAATTACAAATGGAGCAAAATGCCAAATAAGACCATCAAAATGCATTTTGTCCCTCCTAGTTTAGATCAAGACAAAACATATAAAAAATTGATATATGGCCTTGTGCTTTTAAGCCATCATATCATCGGAATGATAAGAAGGTTTTTTCAAACATTTCCTCTTATTCACAGCATTGAAACATCAATGTCACTATTTTCATAATTGAGAACGAAACAAGTGTATGAAAAATTACAAATAGAGCACAATGCTTAATAAGACCATTTAAATGCATTTTGTCCCTCCTAGTTTAGTTCAAGAAAAAACATGTAGAGAAATTGATATATGGCGTCATGCTTTTGCAACGTCGTATCATTGGCACAATAAGATTTTCTCAAAAAGAGCAAACACAAAATCTTACTCGCTGAGCTTTACTGTGGTACTGCTTTCGATTATCCGTTGAAGGGATTATCTTCTCCCCGACAGCCTTTCTGACTGACGCAAACAGAAGTCTGATCAAGTTTGTTGAATCCTCATCATTAGTAGACCCAGTCCGAGGATTCTGATCCAAAAGCATAGAGATGATACACTTCCAGTCCTGAAACAAAAGCAGCATCATGAAGATGATACAATGAATGTGCAATAGTGACACAGTAGGTACACACCACACTACATAATGAATGTGCAACAGTGTCAAGACCTACCTTCATGGCCTTCATGTACTCCCAAACGTCATCAATTACATAAACGCTTAAAATTGGATCTGTGGAGAACTCCCGTAATATTTGCAACATTCTGAAGATATGGATCTCAGAAGAAGAATCATCTTGACCTGAAAAAAGGATGAGATAGCGCTGAACCAAGTTCTCAGAGTAAAATTTTTTAGTGCCGAGGATTTGGTTAATTTTGAGGGAAAACCTGTAAGACCGGATGAGGAACTGTTGAACTTTTGCGCGATCAAGTGGTCATACACTAACTCTCCAATGGCACGTCTGATTTCTTGAGGCTGATCAATAAGCAAATCGTACAAAGGGCCTAGGTCGTCATCAGGTATCAGCTGGTGTCTGCAGGGCATTCCAGCATATTTGTTAGGTGGTGGACGCTTTGGTTGGGAAAAATTATGTTAAGGGGGAATACCTTAGCAACTGCTTTACAAGCCCTATAGCACATACAGCTGCAGGCATATCAACATCATCAGCCATCTCGATCATTCGATTGGAAAATCTCTCAGTGAATAGACCAAGAGTGGGGACGTTTTCATCCATCTCATAAAGTTTTCGCAATGCCAAGAGAGAAGCTTTCCTCACTCCCGCAGCCTCCGGATAATTGAATACAGAGAGCAGATCAGTGACTATTACGAACATATATTTTTAATAATCCTGAAGAGAGAAAGGAGCTTACTTTGTCATTAAGCGTCCATCCAAGATACTTCAAGTACAGATCTTGTAAGAAAAGAGAAGGATAAGACGAAATCCAAATGCCCAGAGACTGAATGCATGACATCCTAATATCGGGGTCAATATCTCTATATCGGTGTACAAACAACCTTCAAAATACGATGCAATAATGATTTCAGTCAGCAACACTAACATAAAAAAAGAATTATCGTTTTCTTTTCTTCTCTTTTTGTTTGTGGGGGTGTAATACTCAGCTGACGGTATAATCGGTATCCAATCTTACCCAGTGAAGATTTTCCGCATCATGTCTTCCAGTGTAGTTATCTGTTCGTGAGTAACAGCCAACCTTTTGTTGAGGGACTCCACAAGGGGCCCGTCAGCTCTTTTCTTGCTTTCAGCATTCAATTGCCTTTGGGTGGTTTCTCGCTGTGAACCGAGTGTGTTTGCTACAGAAATGAAAGATGTGACTAGTTGGAGGCCCATTAGCGTGGCAGTTTGGCGGTAAACTCTTGGCGGAGTACTGCAATACAAGTAGAAAAGCGACATACGTGAATATAATTCTGCGTGGCATATGAGGACATACGGTTGTAATGTTTGAACACAAACCATGAGAGTGCGATTATGTAGTCCATGCACTTGTCAAATAAGACTTTATCAAACAATGGTCCATTCTGGCAGTCGATAATTAAAAAGTTCCAGAATGAAACAAGATTTTCTTTGAAATTCTTGAGTTCCTTCTTTCTCGAGGTCTGATAATCTTCAACTTCCCCCTACAGGCCAACCGCAATCAAAAGAATATATTGAAAATCTTCTTATCGAACAAAACGTAAGAAAAAAATGATCAAAAGGGAGCAATGTTTTACGGCTCTAGCAAGATTAACAAGGGCAACGACAACATCATCCACGTCAGTCTCATCAAGCAGTTCTTCCTTGATGGAGTATTTAGCACCGCAAGCCTACAAATTCGAATACATAAAAAAGGTAATTATATGGGTGAACTTAAGGCTAAAATAGCAACAAAAGATGCCTATTCAAAGAGTTATATGAAGAGGAAAACATTTGAAGGCTATAACTTGACGACCTCAAAGAGCATCGACAAGAGTTCAGCGGTTGCTAGTCTGGGAGAGTCTTCATATCTTTCAATCCAGATTTTGACGGCTTTAGGAATGAGATCCCCGTTCCCTTTGACAACCTCTGTTATAAAGAATGAGCGAAAGAATTGAGTATTATTTCTCTAAACCACAAAACAACAACCAAGGAAGTGAAAAGGAAAGCACGATCTAGATGAATCTGAGGCGCTGTAATTCTCTCTCTCTATATATATATATAAAAAGCAGTGATGGATTGATTAATCGATGAAATTTGACTACGCCCAGATCTCCACAACATAAAGTTGCTATGTGTCTCAGATTGCAGCCATGATCCAATTTAGGAATTACCTATCAGATTCTGTTGAGGAGGAAGGGTGCGACTACGCTTGGACTGGGGACGGGTTTCCTTGAAATCGTCATCATCGAGGTCCATCTGGTTAGGGCTCTGGTCTTCGCTGGCCTCACTGACGCTCCGCTCCTGATTCTCTCCGCCGCTGTCGTCATCCTGATCTCGAGCTCTACCCCTTTTCTACGCATAGGAGCATACGATTCACTTGGAGACCCCAAATTCTCAAAGCAAAAGGAAAGGAGACTCACATGGCCATGAGGAGCGTCTTCCATGGTTCGTGCCCGGAAAAATTCTCCTAGGGTTTGCACAGAGAAGCTCTCCCGCCAATGGCCTTACTGAAACTTCCCGCTGGCCGATAAAAGCTATCCCCATTTTCAGTGTTTATTTTATTTTTATTTTTATCTTTTCAAGTGGTAACTATTACGTCATATATAAGAAATCTATTTTTTCACTACGGTAGCTGTTTCTCTTGTCATAGAATATTATTATAATATATGTTATTGATTCTAAAAACTACTTAGTACTACAGACGATAAATATTGCATTCCATCAACCACCAAACATGAGAGTGAAGGTTGTAACTTGTCACGGGATAAAACGGGTTTTACATTTTTCTAATCTTTTCCATTTTTTTTGCCCTACAACGCTCTACCAAATCCAGGAAAAAAAAGATAAAAAACGAACTAGAGGAACATGACCTCAGAGAAGTCTGATATGAACAAACGAAAATGCAAAACTAGTTATAACAAGTGTTGGCCATTGACTCGATGAGCAACGCATATCCCTCAGGAACAGGCGACTGCAGGCGCACACACTCCGCTAAGGCAGGGACGTCCGATGACACGTCCAGAAACTGAGCCACAAAGAGAAGCAGATGAAAATCTGAGATCCTCTTCACCAACGCCAACCCCTTTGCTCGGTCCAGATGGGTTTTCAGAGCCCGCATCGTTGCTCGAATGCTCCTGTTCTCTATTGGGAATGTTGATAATAGAGGTCCCTGACAATAATAGCAGCTAATGTTAAAAACAGGGACCAATCATAAGTGAAACTTCACAAACTGGAAACAAAGATTTCAGCAACAACCAGTACTATTCTTCGCTTCAAGAAGATACCGAGAATCGATTATCATGTTCGTATACTGAAATAAATTTGTTGTTTTCTTTCTTTAGCCTTTGAACAGATTATATGGGCAAAGCTGAGTTCTTACAAAGAGCCAATATGGCAAAATACATGTGGAGTTGAATCTGCAAGCTCAGTGATCTCATTGTCTATTATACAAAAGAAATCAAACACTGAGCTCAGAAGCTTCTATCTTCAGAACGTTCTAACCTATACCTAGGACGACTTAGCTCCAGGTTTCATACCCAAAAAGCAACACAATAGATCTCAAATGGTCTCACTTTTTCCATCTTTCACTACTTGCCCAAGCAGAGCATTAATGGAAAGCAAATTCAAAGCTCTAATCTTTCAACACAATCCTAAAGAAGACCAACACAACCATCTTATTATAACAACAAAATATTGAGAATGAAAGCTCAAGGGCACGGAAACGCAACCTGATGATCCAAGATCTTGACGACCACGAGGAAGAAATCGTTATCTACCTCCTTCACATCCTTCACGCCAACAACCACCTCCTTGTTCATCTTAGAGAGCTTGGGATCATCGTCCGGCCCAATTTCCGTCTCGAACCACCCTTCCTTGAGCAGCCTGATGCACATGTCACTCATCTGAAACGCCTCGAAATGGACATCGGCGCCGCCGTCCTCATTGACCTCGAGTTTCACGACCACCGTGACCCACTCCTGCAACTCCCTCTCGGCGTGAAGGTCAGCCGCCTGTAAGACCTCCGCGTTCGACAGTGTGTACTCAGTCTTGTCCTGCATAACAGTCTGGTTAAAGATAAAACCGACCCTCCTCATCCCCAAGCCCATGGCGATTGCGTCCACGCGCTTCTCTTCCTCCGCATCTCTCATCAGAATCAGGTTGGCCTCCGTGCCTTGCTGCGGGGGCTCGTAGATGAAATCAACTTCCACCTGGCCTTCCTCCGTCACGGTGCCGTACATAAACCCACCGCGCTTGACCGCAAAAGCTAGCGACTCGTTGACATGGTGCTGGAAAGCGTTGGCGCAATCGCGATCGAAGGAGACGGAGTCGCAGTGAGACTTTTCCTGACGAGTGACGCGCATCTGGCGTGCGATCAAGTCATCGACGGTCATCCTCCTCCCGAAAGATCCGGCAGGCGTGACCGCAGGACCTCCACGAATCGTGCGCTCGCAATCGTAGGCGAGGTAGAGCATAGAGCCATGGCTGAGATTCAGCGAGGAGAGGCGGAAGTTGGGGTCGGAGAGGTCGGTGAAGGAGAGTAGATCAGCGGGAGATTTGGCGAGGAGAAGATCACGATTGGTGGATAAGGTCTGGCTATGGACAGGGATCTGGAGCTGATCCTCGATTAAGGTTTTGAGCTGGGAAACAGTAATATGAGCTCCATCGGCTGTGACTCGCTCCAATCCATCTCTGCTTCGGATTCTGAGCATCATCATCACCTTTCTCTTTCTCTCGCCGAAAAAACATTATACAGACTCACTCGAGAGAGACTTTAAAGGGTTCACATTAGAAATAGGTTTTTTAACGCTTGTCCATTTATATTGCCCTATACAGACTCGCTCGAGAGAGACTTGAAAGGGTTCACATTAGAAATAGGTTTTTTAACGCTTGTCCATTTATATTGCCCTCCACGTCATAATTTTAGACGGCTGCCCTCCACGTCATAATTTTAGACGGCCCGAACCCGAACCTGCCGGGTCGGACCATCATTGCTCATTAATAACATGTGTCTTTCCTTTATTTGAATAAAAATAAAATAATTTGGAGAAAGCCATTTGTAACCATTGTGAAACCAAAATAATGGATGTCATTTAACAGCCAAGATTGTATTTCTATGTCAGACAAAGAAAAAATAGAAGATCTTATTTGTATGTCTTTTTTCCTATATACGCTATATGATGTATGTAGATGATCTTCATTGAAGGTTTTGATTGTCAAAGTAATTACTTCAATCAATATTTTATCTTCAGAAACAAATTAGGAAACAACAAACAGTTTTGAATCAACATGATCAAAAACTTAAGAAAAAAATGGTTCGCAACAAGATACAAGATACAATACATAACTATAATATGTTAGAGCCCTTTAGTTCTTTTTCTCCTTCTAAAAAGAGCATAACTAAACCAAGTTATTTTAAACTAATCACAAAAACTTGAACGACACAGATGAGGTTGCAATAACAGAACCTGTGGAGGAAGAACACTCACTCGGAGGATGTCTTAAGGATTAGTCCGACTCTACAAATATCTGCAATACAAATGCAAACAACAATAATATCAATTACGGGGAATCAATATCGTTATTCTTAAAGAGTTCGACTTGGAAGTACCCTGAAAAAGATAGTAGTACACTGACCTCCATCTCTGGAACAAGCTCGTATGTTTTCTTCTCTCTTGTGTCCAAGGCTGTAATCCCAGCTATTTTCTGGACTCCGAGTTTGGAGGCGATAAGGTTCTGTAAATAGAGATGCAGGGTTAAGGTTGTCTAAACAGTGAAGGGCCTTATTATCATTTCAGAGGTGATCAGTTTGTCATACCAGCTGGAAATCATTGGAGCCAAATGCCTCAATCCTAGGTATTATCTGCAAGAGTTTCAATGGTGTGACTTCCTCGTACCACAAAAAAAAAGTGTAATGGTGAAGCAAAAAACACTTAGCTTCAACTAGTCATGTTAAGTTTGGGTACCATACCCATTGCATAGCCAGTAATGTGATTCACAGTTCTGCCACCGGACATGGCTGTGCGTAATCTAAAGCACTAACTACATGGATTTACACCGTGGCCTTATACTACAGAAGATTCTAAAGGCATTCAATAAACAGACAAACTAGGGAAAAAGAATGTTTGGATGTGATACCAGATTCTGGAGACCGTTAATGGCAACTGGCTTCTCCATTTGCGATTCATCTTGTGACAGTGAAACCTCAAAGGGTCCCAATCGCCTATCAGTTTGGTTTGTGAGATTCAAGTATGCCTAGGGAAAATATTATACGCTCAGTTTGAAACCAATGTAAATCCAATCAAATCTTTTGGGTATTACAAACATTAGAGAGAGAAAATAGTTCTATTACCGAAAAGGGTCTATTTAACCGTATAGCAGTTGGAACCTTGATAACTCGCATATTAATCTCTTTGCGGCTGACTGGCTGAGAGGAAAAAAAGGAGTTACGATGATGGAAGTTTGTTAGATGATGAGAGACGCTGAAACATGAGCATCGAGATGATGCGTACAAGGACGTGCAGATAAATTCATAAATGTGCTTTTACATAAGCGTATTGAAGTTTTCACTTGCCAGTTGCCAACAAAAGAGAGATCATGCATTAGTTTGTTTTCCAAAACATGAAAATTTTGGATCAAACAAATGATTTCAGATATGTAGAGCAGGGTGGGGTAAGTATAATACTGCTAAGTAATGATATTAATGCAGCGCGGTTTTCCTAGCTGTATAACTGCCATCAAATCTAATATAGACTCTACCATACCCTGCATTAGCTTCTCCTAAGAAAACAGATACATTGAGACTTCTAACATAATCGGAGCAGCAAACAGTCGACGAATTATTACATATTTATGTCTTGTTTTTATCAAGCAGAGATCATGAACTTACAGCGGCAAGAATTTGTTGTGTTTGTAAGCGACCAGGCTCTCCCAAATTTGTGCGCCATGTAATTTGAAATTTACCCAGGATATTACTTCCCTGGAATTTTGCTTGCCCAGAAACATCTGCAGATGGGAATAACTTATATAGATAGTTGTGGATACCCCCACCAGATCGGATTATAACTGGCGGATTAGGAATAAGTCCATCAAGATCACTGAGATGCAGAGAGACGAATCAGCAAATTAGGACAATTCGATTGAGTAAGTAACCGTGATTAAGGTTCTGTGAAAATCTGACAGACCTGGTTGGAGGATTTTCTGTGGAATGGACTTCATCTTGTAATCTTACAGCACTCCATTGCTTGGCAGGTTCAAAATCAACTTGGTCCATAAAGAGGTTTGCTTTTGTATGGTTCTCAATGCAAGCCTCTAGAAACGTAGTCTCCTGGTGTAAAAGATACAACGAATTCCCAAACAGCAACAACATATGAGCTCGTACTTATACAGGTTCGACTACACAGACAGAAAATAAGGACGGGAACAGTGAATCTACCAGCTCCCTTGTTTAATCTCACTAAGAAAAGCTTTACCACTTTTTCAAGATGTCCCGGATGGCGATTATATGATTACTGAGCAGCAGAACAGAAATGGTTTAATTTACACAATGTTTTCT
Organism: Schrenkiella parvula; assembly: GCA_000218505.1. Lineage (NCBI taxonomy): Eukaryota > Viridiplantae > Streptophyta > Magnoliopsida > Brassicales > Brassicaceae > Schrenkiella > Schrenkiella parvula. The sequence goes on from CM001190.1 coordinate 6,050,682, forward strand.
TTTTTACTTTTCAGGGGATCATTGACGGATAATGAATCGATAAAAGGAATCCGATTTCAACAACACAGCGTTATAACGACCATATGCATCATCGTGGTATTTACAAACCTCACGTCTATGATCCATGTAAACCACCATATAAGAAGTGCAGGAAAAATTAAAGCTTCTTAGAAGTAGTTACAGAATGAACATTCTCAAACCTACCTTTACAAGTCGAACCTGCATATGAAAAGGCACAACATTTAGAGAAGCCTGGGGAGAGGAGTTGAATAAGAGGCAAACAAAATGCTCATATGTATGTGGCCAGTATGTCACCTTGGTCCTCACTGAGAGTGGGTTTGCGACGACAAACTTGAAGAACTGGGGAAGATATTTACGCTCACCATCAGCATCATTGTACAATGCAGAGCAAACCAACCTAACAGAAGAATGGCGGCCATGGTCAAGGAACAATTGAAATGAAATAGAAAAACCAAGAGATGCATAAGAAAGTCACACAGTAAAACTCACGTGTGAGCTCCAAGCTCTTTAACATCATGTTCCACTATGAAGTCATAGCGTCCCCCTGTCCTTATCGATTCAACAGGAGACTTGGATGTATCCAGAAGCAGAATCCTCTGCCTCTCTGTCTGAATTTCTGCCTACAGTAAGATATGGGAGATATATTGACTTTCGCATCACTTCGGTTTAGTCATTTGCAATGCAATGTCCAACGCGAAGCAGATGAAATACATGTATAGCAAAATTCCATGAAGAGAAATAGTCCACAACAGAGAAATTGAAGGTAACTAATGAAATAAGAGCGATCGCTCGTCCACAAATCAATTACTTACAACCAGAGATTTCTGATTACAATACAGAAAAAGAAAAAAAGGAGAGCGACGAACCTTGATGGTAACATCCCGAACTTCGGAAGTGGAGCTATTGTTGACGCTAATATAGCTACAGAAGGTCTCTCCAAGATAGATCGCTCTGCGCAACAAAATCCGACCGAATGAAACAGCTGAAATCAACAGTAACATAAGCGGGAGGAGAAATGAGAGAGGGGGAGAACCCGAAGGACTGAGGAAGGAGGAGAAGACCAGAGAGACCGATGGGATCGGTAGGATGGTTAATGAGGAATCTGTTGCGGTAGCTGAGATCGGAATCGACGGCGTCGGCAGAAGACACGTGGCGTCGGAACAAGGAGGCGGAAGTGGGATCGTCGGAGAAATCCTCGCCGGCGAGAATATCGAACGGGTCAATACGGAGGGGAGGATCGATGTGGAAAGACGGCTTGCAGAGTCGCATCACCCTGAAGGCGAGCGAGTGCGGTCCCTGCGTCGCGCTCATTTTCCGATCTTTTCTAATTTTACCTTCTTTTTTTTTCTTCCCGTGGACCAACAAAGGACATTAATATGTTTTAGAATCTAATGGGTCGACTTTATTGGGCCTGCCAATACAGGCCCAAATATTTCATGTAAGGACGTAAAGATGGGTGAATGTTATTGTGATTATAATTGAAGTTAATAGAATAGAGCCAACTCATGACAAGTAGATTCGACTCGCATTGATCCTCCATCATCAGCTTCGTAGACCGGAACTTGCATGTGTGAAGGTGAGTAAGATTTGTTTCTTTCTTTTTTTATCAAGGGATAAAAATGACAAAGCAGATTCTTGTTGGTGAGTCCAATATAAATGTAAACCAGTAATTAAAAAGCATATAAAAGTATAATACTATCAAATGAAAAAATAATACTATATCGGTCAATAAAGGCGACGTAGTAAACCACCGAGCTTTCTTTGTTCTTTGTTCTTGCTCGTTAGCTTTGTAACTTTGTTAGCTATGGAACCTTTCATTTTTTTAATTTGATTTTGGGAATCGATGTTGTTTATTTGTTCTTACATTGAAACTATCAATTTAATTGGGTGAGCATTAGCATTAGTAATTTAGTAGTAGTAGTACATCCTTAATAAATAAACCACTAATTGGTTGTCACTAGATATATTATATTACATACTGCTTGCTCTACTTTGTTTCTCCTTTTTCAGATTTTATACAGATTCTCCCACCAGTCGTCGTCCCTTGGCCCACTTTTTTTGCTTGAGGAATCAAAAGGAGACGTCATGCCATCTCGTGGTTTAATCGATGGTTGTGCTGCCGTTTTAATTCCAAGTCAACAGTATTCTACTCGATCCATTTTTATCCCTCTTCTGTTCAATCTCTCCTTTTTCCAGCTAGAGCCTCGATAAGTATATTTGATAGCCCCACTTTGTGTTTTTTTTCTTAACGTTTAGTTAGATGTTGGATGGCTTGTAATTTGGATACATATTTTTGATCCCACAAAGAAAGAAAGAAAGAAAGAAGGTAGACATGTATGTGTACTAAACAAAGCTAGACAAGAAGAAGATGTTAGGTATATATGTATGTATTCGATCGACAAGAAAGACAGATCAAGAAGCAAGACAAGCTTCCCAGAACATTCGACTTTTGTCCATCTCACTCACCACCGCACTAGAATCAACGGTCAGATTTTCACGCTGGCTTCTCCCACAACTTGTGTAGCTGTTAACCTCTCCTTCTCCCTCGTCGTCTTCTTCTTCCTCTCCGGCGGCGCTCAGTAGTCTTTCTTCCTTCACCGAATCCTTCGGGTCAAAACCTGACCCACTCGCTCCATGGCTCGTCACACAAGACGTCTCGCAGGAACTGGCACTACAAGACTCATCAAAATCATCATCGCCATCTGCGTAATCGTTAATGATGCATTCGCCCTCGTGCCCACCCTCGATCCGACCATCGCGGTAGGTCTCGGAATCTGCAGATGCTTCAAAGAGCAAGAACGGTGACACATCAAGCACCTTCTTGGATGTGTTCATATATACGAATATTATTATTTGTTTTTAATTGAGATTAGTTAGGACGAGAGACACCAGCAGCTACGTCTTATAGTAATATACATATGTATACTTGTTGTAGTCGCGCGTGTGATTCATTGGTCGCAGAAGACGGGAGTTCGTATGCAAATTAATGACGTGCGAGTATGTGTTGTGGGGTTGGGCTTCTAGAAGGACGGTGTATAATAATAAAAAGTATATAACAACGTGCGTTCTTTAACCAAACTTATACAAACAGTACACATTTAAAAAATAAAATCGAGCGTATGCATTTTTTCCCCTTCTAGAATGACCAAACATTAATTCCAAAATTCAGACACAAGTCCAAGAGTCAAAAGCTATTAATTAGACCGTTGTTGTCTCAGGCTAACTATACAATTTACTCACTCAACATAGAATGATATTCATGAATCGACTTTTCGTCTGCATATTAGTATATATGTTTTATCAAAATACATGTACATATGTTTATATCCAAATTAATTACAATCGCATATTTATATTTTGGTGTTGCATACTTAGACTATACAGTGCGTGGATACATACGTGAATCAATGTAGTAAAAAAATAAAAATAAATGTTAGAACAGAAAATAAATAAAGCAAAAGAAAACGTAAGTAAGTAAGTAAAAGGTAATGAAATGGTAATGGTTTTGGTGCTACCGAGACAAAAATAAATGGCGTCGCTGTCGAATACAAAAATGGGTAAAACCAGAAATTGTTTGTTGACTTTGGGGTTACCCCGCCTCTTCCTTTAATCAAAAAGCAGGACACAAAAAAAGTTTAAATGAAAATTTCATATGATTAATTAAATCTCATCTTTATCTTTTGTCATACAATTACAAACTATCAGTCTCAATTACTTATCCCGTTACGCAATTAAACATGATCATCTTAATCACCTTATTAACAACTAGACCCACATGATCAAGTTGCCCTGCTTATGTATATATATATATATATTATTTTTTTTTTTTTGATAGCATATTATATATACACCAGAAGAACAGTTTATGTTACAAAAGGTCGGCAAAACTATAATTATTTAAAAAGCCCCAAAAAAGAATAAAATAAACGACTCGAAACATGGTGAAAAACATATCATCCAAATATTAAATCCTAAAATGGAGGAGATATAATCATTACAGTTTGGAACGAAACGATCATTGCATGTATTTGCAGAGATAAAAAGGCATACTTATTTATAACACCTATATTTCTACTACGTATAGAAAAACAAACTTCACTAAATCTCTTTTTTCTTTTTTTAAATAACATAAAAAGGGAAAAAATAGATATGAATGATAATAGCAGGCCTTAAAACAAAGCAGGCCCATTTAAGTTAAAACATCCATTATGATCTTCACTAAAAATAAAAAGAAACGATTGTGGTGAATGACCAAAATATTAGGAATAGAGAGTCCGAATTTACGAGATAACCAGGGAGGCGCCAAAGTGGATAAGAAAATAATCAAAAGGTCTCTTTTTCTCATTTCTTCTCACTTCTCAGTCTCTCGCCGATACTCGCCGGCCGCTCCGGTGATTAGACATGGCCGTCTCCGTTGCAAGCTGCTGCTTCTCCCTCCTTAATACCTCCGTTAAACTCCAATCTTCTGTCTCTTCACCGCTGTGTTTCGTAGCCGCATCGCCCAAGTCGCTGACCTGGTTGACTCCCCGAGCTTCGATTCAGAAGAGAAAAGCTTCGAGGTCTGATTCCTCGCCTAAATCAAACCCAGAGGTACAAAAAAATCAAACCCTTCAATTTCCGTTTGTCTGAATTCATAGGTTCACGTATTAGCTTCGTATGTTTATCTTTCATCTTACTGAACCAGCAGAAGAAGTACCCAGGCGGAGTGAGAGATGAGAATTCTACTTTACACGGTGATGGTCCCCAAACAATGGCGTTCAAGGCGTTTGGGTCGCAGAAAAAAGAGAAAAAAGATTCTCAACCTGATTTTAGAGAGCAGCAGGTATTTCTACTTCTCCCTTCCTTTTGACATTAATACATATTTTTTTTTTAATTTCGTTCCGATTACAGACTGATCCTGGCAAGATTCACGATGCATCCTTTCTCAACGCCGTTGTAAAGGTTAACACTTTCACATCTATTACTTTCTTTTCTTCTCCATTCAAGAATTGAGGCTAGAGTCTTCATTCTTTGAATCGTCCGTGGCTGTTTCTCAGGTTTACTGCACTCATACAGCGCCTGATTACTCCCTCCCATGGCAGAAGCAAAGACAATTCACCAGCACTGGAAGGCAAGTCTTAATTGAGATGATTGACTTTTCTCGCTTTTATCCCTAACTGAGTTTATTGTGTGTTTCGACTGCAGTGCTTTTATGATAGGAGATGGCAAGCTCTTGACAAATGCCCATTGTGTGGAACATGATACACAGGTTCACTTCACTTCTTGGAGTTGTTATCTATTTGCCGTTTGCTTATTATCTTTTATTCTCTTCACCTTTTTCTGATCAGGTGAAAGTTAAGAGAAGAGGAGACGATAGAAAGTATGTGGCTAAGGTTAGTTTTGCATCTATGTGGCTTTAATCATCTGCTTTGAATTAGTAGAGCATGTGCATGGAACCCATCAATATGCTAACTACACCTCCGAATATAGAATTTGTTTATATCTCCGATAAGTTTAATTGCAGATAACTTCCCTCTCATTTTATAATGTACAGGTTTTAGTGAGAGGTGTGGACTGTGACATAGCGTTGCTTTCAGTAGAAAGCGAGGATTTTTGGAAAGGAGCTGAACCACTGCGGCTTGGCCATTTACCCCGCCTTCAGGTTCATCATCCCATCAGATAATGACATATTACTTTCTCTTTTCAGTTTTATTCAACTGCATTCTCCTGTGATATAATTAAAGCACACGTTTGACGGTCTAGATGAGGCATGAACAATACCAAAAACAAACAACCTGATTTGTTACCTCTGAATCATACTCTCATAGAATGGGGGTTGGTATCCATTTTGGTGGTGTGCATGTCTTTATATGACATGATGTCTGTAAGTGGTCTTATTAACGCGTACACATTAAAACGTTATACGTACATCATTCTTTTTGCCTGCATTAATAGTATAAAAAGCTTAGGATGTTCTTCCCTGCCTTTTAGTTCTATTATCTATCTGGATATACCTGTACCCTGTTGTTCATAAAATTTCCATGTTGGCTTTGATTTGCAGGATTCAGTGACTGTCGTGGGATATCCTCTTGGAGGAGATACTATTTCTGTTACAAAAGGGGTCGTATCACGTATCGAGGTTTGCCCATATCTTTGGTTTTGCTTTTATACTACTATATCGTTGTGCAGGTTTTAAGAACTTTTCCTCGTTTAAACTTTGGTAATGCAGGTAACATCATATGCTCATGGATCATCTGACTTGCTTGGAATTCAAATTGACGCTGCAATAAATCCAGGTCCGTGGATCATTTCTAATAAAATTGTTTTTCTTTTGCTCCTAGTATCTTGCATTTTGTTCTAAAACTTGAACATGACTTGTTCTTTTCACTAAAATTGTTTCTGAGGACATTCATCTGTGTTATTGTGATAGCCACTTCTTATACTTGTTAGATTTTAGGGAATAGTGGTGGTCCTGCATTCAACGACCAGGGGGAATGTATTGGAGTAGCATTTCAGGTAATAGCTTTGGGGTTTTCAGGTATACAGTATCTGTTTTCGATTGTCTATCCAAATGTATGCCTCACAGGAGACTTCCTCTAGGTTTACAGATCCGAAGAGACAGAAAATATTGGATACGTGATTCCAACAACAGTTGTTTCTCACTTTTTGACTGATTACGAGAGGAATGGAAAGTACACTGGTAAGAGTTTTCTCATATGGTCCACTGCAAGACTATAATCTTTTGGTTTAGCCTTTCTGTTGTTATTTGTCAATATTTAAAGCTATTTTTCTTGCAGGTTACCCTTGCCTTGGAGTATTGCTGCAGAAATTGGAAAATCCAGCTCTGCGGGAGTGCCTAAAAGTTCCTACAAATGAGGTAGATTTGCTTTGCTAGGTCGTCTGTCTTGTGTCTAATAAAGATTTTGCCAACATAATGGTGATGTAACTTTAATTTTGTAGGGGGTGCTGGTTCGAAGAGTTGAACCTACATCTGATGCAAGTAAAGTCCTGAAGGAGGTAGAGAGCATGGTTCATAGAATATTCGCCCTACCGAATCTCTACATTCAAGTCTTCTCACTCTTGATCTGTGATATACCTAACTAGTGCTAATTGTTGAATCAGGGAGATGTGATTGTAAGTTTTGATGATCTACATGTGGGATGTGAAGGAACTGTACCCTTCCGATCCAGTGAACGCATTGCATTCCGTTATCTCATCAGTCAAAAGTAAAGACCTCTTTTTCTTCTCCACAAGTGTAATGGTTTCCTCTGTTTTTCCTCATAATTTCATTTTTTTATTTTTCACTTAACAGATTTGCAGGTGATATCGCAGAGCTTGGTATCATTAGAGCAGGAGAACATAAGAAACTTCAAGTAGTTCTAAGGCCAAGAGTGCACCTGGTACGACTGTCTGCATCTACCATTTTTCATGCCTAGTAAGCTAATTACTAAAGCTTCATCGTCTTTCGTGCTTTTAAACAGGTCCCGTACCATATTGATGGAGGTCAGCCATCCTACATCATAATTGCTGGTTTGGTTTTTACTCCGCTCTCAGAACCCCTGATAGAGTATGTTCTCCTCAGCTTGCTAATATGCAAAAGGAAATAGAAACTTTCTTCACTTTTTCATAAATGCCTAATATTTTTTTTTTCAATGAATAGGGAGGAGTGCGAGGACACCATAGGCGTAAGATCACTCTAATAAACATTGTGTTAGCTTAATTTATAATTCAAGTATAACTGTTTTTTGCATTCTGATTCTGAGTTTGTGTTCCTTCCAATTTGTAGCTGAAATTGTTAACAAAGGCACGCTACTCCGTGGCAAGGTTCAGAGGAGAACAAATTGTCATCCTATCACAGGCAAGCCCTATGCGAGTTCTTGTTTCCACTGTGCATATTGAGGAGTGCAATAATAATCTCACTTTCACTTGTTGGACTTGTAGGTCTTGGCAAATGAAGTAAACATCGGCTATGAAGATATGAACAACCAGCAGGTCCTGAAGTTCAATGGAACTCCTATAAGAAACATCCATCACTTGGCACACCTCATTGACATGTGCGAAGATAAGTATCTAGTGTTTGAGTTTGAAGACAACTATGTCGCCGTATTGGAGAGAGAAGCTTCAAATTCGGCTTCCTTGTGCATCCTCAAAGATTATGGGATTCCTTCAGAAAGATCCGCTGATCTGCGTGAGCCATATGTAGATCCAATAGATGACACCGGAGCACTTGACCAAGGTTTTGGAGACAGCCCTGTATCAAATTTAGAAATTGGCTTCGATGGACTGGTGTGGGCATAAGAGTTCAGAAAAGCAGACGTTTTAAATCCGGGGATGGAAGTTATAAAAAGCTTCCCGAAACATATGGAGAAGCTTTCAGCTTCATACTCATTCATAAGGTCTTGCTTGACCTGTTCCAAGTTTAGCTCATTCTTTCTTCTTTCTTCAGATCTCTAGTGATTGGATTGATAGAAAATTTGCCATGAGAATGCTCTCCCTTGTGTTCAAATGAGTGTAGTGAGGAAAAGCATAGCAAGAATCTTGAGCAGTATCAACATATATATTTCAATGTCTGATTTTGATGAGAAATAAAATGCAGCAACGTCTGCTCTTACATTCACCAGAGAATCTCTGCTTATCTTTGACTCTCTGACCATAAACCTAAGATTATTGCAGAAACAGGAACGCATACAAGTTAAAGCTGGCACTCACTTCAATATCAAGGGAAGAGCTTCACGGGACTTTACTTCTTTGTTTTTTTATTCAGAATATCAAAACATACAAACACTCCGACACAAATCAAAACCCGACAAATCCACATTTCATGTGCTCTGCCCTTAGGAAAAGGTCCACAACCAAACCCACCAATCTTGTCTTTTACCTCCTCTATAGCTGTATGCCTTTTCTTCTTCAATTTCTCATCACTTTTTTTTAACCTCTTAAGGTCTCTCACAAACGTTCTCAGAGAACAGAGAGACTCATTCACAGAAACCATGACTGTCTCTCTGTTCGCTGCCTTCATTGTTCTCTCACTCTGTTTACAAACTTCAACATCCGAGTTCCCACATTTTCAGCTCTCCACCATATCAGCTGCGCCTTCGTTTTTGCCTGAAGCTCCTTCGAGTTTCCCAGCTGCTCCTCCGGCTATGTCTCCAGATATCTCTCCTCTGTTTCCTACTCCGGGTTCTAGCGAAATGTCTCCTTCTCCGTCAGAATCTTCTGTCATGCCGACAATCCCCTCAAGCCTTAGTCCACCAAACCCAGATGCTGTCTCTCCTGATCCTCTGCTTGAGTCTTCTCCGGTCGGGTCTCCTCTTCCTGCTTCTTCTTCTGTTTCTTTGGTCTCGTCACCACTCTCTCTGCTTCTTGTCTTCCTCATGTTGCTGCTACCTTTCTGCAGATTCTAGTAAATCTTTTTGAAACAGAGAGTAAGCCTTCTTGACATCTTCTGACAAAAAAAAAAGATTCACAATGTATTCATACTCTCTGCCGCTTCTAAATTTTATATTTCTTGTGATTTAATATATATAGCTTATATTATTGTTTCGTGTAAGATTTGCTCACAATGCACTCTGCTATTTTTGGTGTACTTGTAACAGTGATGGGTTTTGTGCCTCAAAAGTCGAATGATTGATCCAATTATGAATATGTCACATGTCGCTGTCTGAAATTGTCGTTTACTGTGATTGAATAAATCAAAACATGTTATTAAGTAGAGGATAATCTCGGTTATAATACAGCACGAAACGAAACACAGAAAGAAACTAGAGCTCATGAGATAGATGAGCAAAGATCGAGTCCACTAGACGCTCTTGTTGCCGTCGCACATAATGTAGAACAACTTGCCGAGGAACTTGTCGATTGGCTTGCGCTCGAAAACCATGCGTTTCTTTAGAGACTCGCCGACAAGGCGTCTCTTGAGACTCAAATTGTCGTCTTTGAGCGTCTCAACTGTTTGAGCGAGCTGTCTAATGACCTCTCTCTTCTCTTCGTCCTTGTCTAACAGTTGCTTCCTCAGAGCATCATTCTCTTCGATCAGCTTCAACCTTTCTTGTTCCAATATCAAAGTTTCATCATAGGAGGAGGCGTTTTCATCGTCTTCTTCTGGGTCTTCAATCTCGGAATGAGCATCTTCAAACTCAGAATTGCTGCGAGAAAGGGATTCGAGATGAAGCCTGGAGGAACGAGATGCGAGGTCTGATGATTTCAAGTGATCAAATCGCTCGGCTAAGGAACGGTGTGCTCGATAGAAATCTTCGACGAAGGTGATTAGCTCAGGACGTTTCTTGTAGTAAGTCTCGGCTCGCTGAGCAAAAGAATCGGCGTTTCCTTCAATCAGCTTCAACATGGCCTTTGTCTTTGCATCAAGCTCTGCGATAATGGGCCAGTAAGTAGAACAGTAGAGCTAAACAACAACAACAACAACTCAGATTCCAGAAGAAAAAGATAAACCCGAGAATCGAATATACCAGCGAGCGTTGAGTGAAGCCATTGAGAATGCTTTGAGGTCTTATGGCTCTCGAACCACCACCATCTCGATTTCTCTTCCTCTCTCACCATTTTTTCTTCTTGGATCCTAACATGTGGTTGAATGTCTGCCTTGTTAGTTGGAGGGAGAAGGTTATTTTGAAAATTTGAATCTGTCTGCTCTTTCGAAATAATGACTCCAGATTTCACGGCAATCAATGATACGTATCATCGAAATTCGACACGTGTCATACAATCATATCAAACCCGTAGATTGTCTAAAAGAAGATAGAAAAAAAGCCCAGTTTACAAAATGGGTTTTTATAAAAAGCCCATTAAAGAGAAAAAGGTGTTTCAGAGGGGAGGTGGTGTTGTTTGATGATCGATCAAGTCGAAGAGGTGATCGGCGACGCCGAAGCCGAGCATCCTGGCCATGTAGGTGGTCTTGAGCCTGGGCTTGGGGACACCATGTCGTTTGAGCCATGGATAGACGACAAACACTTTACTCATGACGAAGAGCTCCAAGGCCTCGGGATTGAAAACGACACCCATCCTCAAGCTCATCTGGTGAGGGACCAGCATGGCGGCGTAACGAGCGAGCTCCCCGGCTCGCCAGTCGAGCAGAAGAGGGAGCCAAGGGTACATGGCATCGAGCCTCACGAACCACAGCCTTATGTCGGGGTACTCCGAAAGCTCACGCGGATCTCCTGCCTCTTCTCGCCTGTAGTTGATGCTGAATCCGATGGTTCGATCCAAATACCCTCTTGGCTCAGCTACACACACACAAAAACACCAAATTGCTTCCATACCTGAGGAAATTAAAATTCAATGAAAATGGTCCTTTTTTACCTTCCTCAGGTGAGGTTATGCCGGTGGCAGTCTGAAACGGGGATAAGTCGAGGCGCCGAATCGAGTCGTTGTCTATCACTACCTCGTACCGGCCGGTCGTCGGAGGCATCGGAGGTTCCACTTTATCTGAATCTGCTCCACGGAAAGTGTCATTCGTTTGTCTCAATCTATCATATCATATTATGAAATGGCAAAAATTGAGGTACCGTCGTGAGAGTCAAAGGCAGAGATATCGAAATTGCCAGAAGGATTGAAGGCGACGGAGACAGAAACATCCTCCGCTTTCCTCCTTCTCACACGCCACACGCCGGGGCCACTTTCCAACGCCGCCAACTGAACAACTGGACACAGCGAAGATGGGATAAGCCACGGGACAAGACCTGCCTTTCCTGCTGCGCCGGCCATAGACGACCACTTTGTTTTTTTTTTACAAACAAAAAAACCATTTCCTCTCCCCAGCTGATGTCTTTCTTATACGTTTTCTGTGTGTGTGGTCTCCTTTTTTTGTTATCTTCTTCCTTTGGCCTTTTCTGCATTTCTTCCTTCTTCATGTGCCATGTTAGCTTGGTCATCATCATGTCAAACAAACTAAAGCAACTCTCTCTTCGAGCAATATATGGCCCATTTATTTGCTTCACCTCAGCCCGTACCGACGGCCCAAATCAAAATATCTTAAAAGCGAATGAAGTAGTAACTAATCTAATCATTTTCTTCTTCCGACTAATAATAGTTTACAAGATTGTGTATTGACCAAATCAATATTTGCAATAAAAGGAACATTTCATCCTTTTTTTTAATAAATAAAGTAAGACGTTTATACCTTTTGGACCTTCAAAACGGCCAAAGTGCGGTGATCACGGCAATCAAAAAGCTTACTACTAAGTACTTATTTGATTTGACAAAATAATTATTTGTTTTACATTGCGTAAAAACTGGGAAAACGGAAAGAAAACTATTTTTTGTTTCAAAGAATTATTGTCTTTCCAAATCTTAAGTATTTTGTACTTTGAAATTTTCAACATTTTACAGATATATATCCGTCGAACAACATAAATACACACGTTGCAAGCTATATGTAAGTGTGACTGTATTTACATGTTGCTAAAATTAGTTAACAATTTAATTGACCACAATTAATTACAGTTAAGAAACAAAGAGAGAGAGAGGAGGGGGGACAGGGAAGCGATTGGATAACACACACACACACACACACACACATACATGTCGATGACCAAACCCTAAATCTATTTCCTCTGACCGCTTCTGTTGCTGCTGTAAAAAGGCATTAGCTTTGGAGTGTTGTCTATAACAATACCCGAATCTGAGACCTGGGTACTGCTCCCGAGCTCGTCCCGGATGCTTTAATCCATCCGTTTTCTTCGCTCGGATAACCTGTAAATCGACAAGGTTTTTTCTTTTTTGGACTTTTAGGTATTAATCGGTTATTTTTCGGATCTTGCGCTGTGCCTAGTGCGTTACTACTAGTCTTGATCTGAATTGTTAAGAAGCGTGTCGCTTGTGTTTTAATTCGTCGAGATTAGGTGGTCGGGGGACATATATTTTGGGTTTGCTATCTCGAAACATTCTCTGGCCTGGAGATGAGATCTCCTTGGTTCGGAATGTGGCTTCTTTAGTGTTCTTCTTTGGATTAGTTAACAGGAGGAGGGTGGTATTATAGTGACTGCTTAAATAGGTAGAATTTCAGAGACATGTCCTTCAAGAGTCTGATTCAGGACATGCGAGGAGAGCTGGGGAGCATTTCTAGAAAAGGATTTGATGTGAGATTCGGGTATGGTAGATCGAGGTCTCAACGTGTGGTTCAGGATACTTGTGTTCCTGTGGATGCTTTCAAGCAGAGCTGCTGGGCTAGTATGCCCCCCGAGCTCCTCAGGGATGTTCTGATGAGGATTGAGGAATCCGAAGACAGTTGGCCCTCTAGGAAGAATGTTGTTTCCTGCGCTGGTGTTTGCAGGAACTGGCGTGAAATCGTCAAAGAGATCGTCAAAGTTCCTGAAGTTTCCAGCAAACTGACTTTTCCAATCTCCCTCAAACAGGTTCACTGTCTCTCTTTTCTTTACTTTTATAAAACTGACTTGCGTGCTTCTTTAGCCTAATATTTGCTGATTTCGTTTCAGCCGGGTCCAAGGGGATCACTTGTTCAGTGCTATATCATGAGAAACCGCAGCAATCAAACTTACTATCTGTACCTCGGGCTAAACCAAGGTGGAAGAGAACAGATGTTTTTCTCTTTTTCTCCCTCTTCTTATACCTAACTTGTTTCTGTCGCTTTTTCTGATTCAGCAGCAGCCTCAAATGATGATGGAAAGTTCCTTCTTGCTGCAAAGAGGTTTCGGAGGCCAACTTGCACTGACTACATCATCTCCTTAAACTGTGATGATGTCTCGAGAGGAAGCAATACCTACATCGGAAAGCTAAGGTTACTTATTGACAGTTTTAAGTCCATGCTTTAACTGCCTCGCTTTTTTTCATAACCTTTTATTTTATCTGGCTTCCTTTTCAGATCTAACTTTCTTGGGACCAAGTTCACTGTCTATGATGCTCAGCCAACAAATCCTAAAGCTCAGATTACCAGAACCCGTTCAAGCAGGCTTCTCAGTTTGAAACAAGTGAGCCCAAGAATTCCATCTGGCAGCTATCCTGTAGCACATATCTCATATGAGCTTAACGTCTTGGGTTCCAGGTGATTTATATCTCCTTGCTTACAAATACTCCATGAGAGAAAAAGATCGTTGCTCTAGTGGCTTTTGCTAATACTTGTGAACTTTTTTGTCGTATCAAACCAGAGGACCAAGGAGGATGCAGTGTGTAATGGATGCCATCCCTGCATCAGCAGTAGAACCTGGAGGGACAGCCCCAACTCAGACGGAACTTCTCCAGAGCAATCTCGATAATTTCCCATCATTCTCCTTCTTCAGGTCTAAATCAATCCGTTCAGAGAGTCTCCCGTCTGCTCCATCCTCTGCTGCTCAAAAGGAAGGGCTGCTTGTCCTGAAGAACAAAGCGCCCAGATGGCACGAACAGCTCCAGTGCTGGTGCCTCAACTTCAATGGGAGAGTCACTGTTGCTTCCGTCAAAAACTTTCAGCTCGTGGCTGCTCCGGAGAACGGACCTGCTGGACCTGAGCACGAAAACGTGATTCTCCAGTTTGGGAAAGTCGGCAAAGATGTGTTCACGATGGATTACCAGTACCCTATCTCCGCCTTCCAGGCCTTCACTATTTGCCTTAGCAGCTTCGACACCAAGATAGCATGTGAATGATTCCAATAACCCACGGGTTTATTTAGTTGTATCATGTTGAAAGAGAAAGATTGCTTTCGCCTCATTGTCTAAGATGTGTGTGTACATAGTTCGAAAAGTCTTGGCAAAGTCTATACAAAGAGAGACTAAAAACCGGAGGCAGTAGGAGACTGTGTTTGTTGTTGTTCCGTTCTGTAACTAGTGATTGTAGTTCCAGACTATGATATCATCTCTCTGATAATTAATCTGATCGTTTTTTTTCTTCCTCTTGGTAAGTTTTTGAAAATATAATCAATATAAAGACCAAGCAGATATTTGAAGTATCTGAAACCAAAATATATAAGATTTCCTTGTTATATTTTTCGATAAACATGCGATAATATCGTTTACAGAGTGCTCTTTATGATTTCTTGTGATGACTCTGCCGCGATCAATAATACGAAGGAAGAAGTGCTGGTGCTTGTGGTGGTGGCCCGCCAAAGCAATCTCGTAGCAGCCAGCAGCAGCAGAGACAAGATAAACTGCCAGATTCAGCCGTATTCATACATATTAACCTCGAACTCTCTACGAATACATACACATAACAAAAAGACAATGAACCAGAGAATGTCTTTACCAGGAACATATCATGTCTGAAAATCCAGCAAAGAAACCACCAATTGGTGGAAAGAGCCCTGGTCCTCCGGGTGCTGGTCCCCATCCAGGTCCTGCGGGTCCTGGTCCCCATCCAGGTCCTCCAGGTCCCGATCCTCCTGGTCCACCAGGTCCTCCAGGTCCCATGACAGATCTTCAACAGTCTGGTCAAGATGTGTAAGAAATCTTTAAATCAGCACTCTTGTGGAAATACATCAGATGAAAAAAACCGAGGAGGGGTTTTTATATAGCAAAGGAAGATATTTTATTCAGAAGGAAACGAAAACAAACAGTTTTGATGATGAAGGAGAGATGCAACAAAACTTCTCCAAGGCTAATGGTTGAAGCACGAGAGAGCTGCAACTACTCTTCCTCTCATCGCCATTATCCACCAAATGTTCAAACCGGAGAATGTAACATTAGTAGTCATGTGAATTCGTTTTAGAGGAGACGCAAACAAAGATGAGCTGTTAGAGATTATGTCAACTTAGAAGGCTTATTCAAAAGCAACTTGGCCGAACATGCCAGCATATTCATTGGAGCTCAGAATACAATAAGGACTCATCTTATCATAATATAATAGACAGACCCATTAAAAAAGACTCGATTATACAACAATAAAAGATTGGTTTTTGTATGATACAATACAATCAAAGACCTGCTGCTACGAAACTAAGGGAACCCACAAACTCTCTATCATCACCATCATCATGGATCTGCCTTTGCGAAACGTCCCCTGATTCTTGTCCTGCTTTCTGCACGAACCTTGCGTGATTCGTACCTGATGTGCTTCTCGTACCTGTTTTTTTAACCACATTGATCAAGTCACAGTCCAAATCGTGTTTATGTATTCGCTCTTAAATTAGATATATATATATATATGATGAGTTAGTTAGTTGACCTTCGAGATTTCTTCTTTGCTTTGTAGCGAGAGAGAGCAGAGTTTCTCTCAAGACTGTTGATCTCGTGTGTGGACCTTGTACCAGTGCAAACCGGAACCATCACCGATAACTCTTGTTGAGGGCAGCCTCTGTGCTTCACATTATCAGACTCAGACAAGTCGTTTCGCGGAGAACAGTAGGGAAAGTCCTCATCCTCGAACCATTTCAGTCCACTTACCTTCAAACATTTGAGAGTTTGAGAGAAGTGTTCTTGACAAGCACGACATACTAATAGTAATAACAGTAATAGTAATAATAATAGTACCTGATCAAATGTAGAGAACAAATCATCATCGTTTCCCGGTGCTGGGAACTGGAATCCGGCGTCGAGCTCAGCATCTAAGGTTTCGTATTTCAGACAGTTGGGCTCGGATCTCGATAGTTCACGGAGCTGTCTGATCATCTCCTCTTTGTGTCTCCCGCAGGTGGCGTGGCGATCCTGAGAGGGAAAAGAAACAGAGAATTTGTTTGGAGTCGAAGAAAAGAAACAGAGAATATATATGTATATAGATAGAGAGAGAGAGAGAGAGAGATGGTATACCTTAGGGAGAGGAGGAACATCCATGGGGCGGAAATTGTGAGCCGACCCGGCGGACGCAATGAGATCGTTGAGGCTAAGGATCTCGGGCGACTCCGAAAGCAACAGATGGTCGGATCCGGAAAGGGGAGGCTTGTCACTGAGATCATGGAGGCCCAAGATGGACAGAAACTCCGAGGCAGAGGGAGAGCCGGAAAATCCTTCCAAGGGTCTGCGAGAATGAAGCGAGGAAGAGGCCGTGTGGTGTTGCCAGTCGCAGTTCTGACAAAGCACAGACCTTTCGGTGTCGCAGAAAACGGAAGAAGGAGAGTCGTCGCAGGAGTCGCAGAGAAGTGACCTGAAGTGTTTTGAGAAGAGCTGGTTGGTGACGTGGACTTGCTTGTCGCAGGCGAGACAGAGCTTGGCAGAGTCAGCTTTGCAGTAGACAAGAGCCACGGAGGAGTCGCAATAGTCGCAGAGGCGAGGATGCTCATGATGAGATGCTTCGTCTTCTTCCATTTCGAGAACCGACCGACTGTTTCTTTTCGCAGAGGAGCTACCAAATTTAAGTAAAAGGCAGATATTGTTTCCTGCTTGCTTTAATTAATATTGTCACGTAAATGCCGATTTTGTTTTCTCCACGAAATGACGCTTACAGTGACGCCATTCCTCTCTTTTTGTTTTTTTGGGTGACAAGTCAAACGTTTCTTGGGGAAGAAGCTGCAAACGCCCGGAAGCACAGTACTGTCTCCTGCTTCCTCGTGGATATCATATCACTACACTAACTCTTTGTGTTTTTTCGCAAAACTGAGATAATATCTACAAAAATAAAATCCCCTACCTACGTGGCAAAATAGAGACGATACAAAAGGGAAGCTCGTCGTTGTTGCACTCTTGCCCATTTGATTAATATTTTTAAAACCAAAAAGAAATTAAAAATGTAAAATTAAAGGAAGTTGGTCACGTTACCGACATAGCTAGAATGCTCGAAAGTGAGCTCTTTTTTTTGTTTGTTTGGTCTGCTACTAGACAAGAGTAAATGGGTCCCACGACTTCAAGATATCCAAATCCAAAAATTGATTAACTCCACTAAAACCTTATCACCCCCTCAAATAAATTATTAATTAGTTCATCAAAGTTATTTGTCGACGTCGATATGCAATCAATTAGAGTTATCTCCAACCGTGCGTTCTGATTTAATTAAACCGATTCATATATAACTAATCCATCATTGACATACTTGATCTCAACTATAGAAGCAACACATGATCATCTCTCTCAAACTTCATCTAAACTATACTTATATTCTTGAACACTAACACATATCTATGCCACGATTCATAGTCTAGGGTTTCTTTTGCATACTTGTAATACGGCTCAAACCTAATCTATGTTACAAAGTTTATTCTCAGTCTAACAAGTATATATATGATTTGAACAAATCTTTATAAAAAAAATATGGACAAACCAAGTAATGATAAAGCGCGTACAAGAAGCAACAATCATAAATCGAGTGTCCTCGTTTGAGGTCATAGCATTTAGGTAATTATCACATGTCATCGGGATTAATTTTGAAACATATTAAAACTATACTAGTGAAGATGTTGTAGTATTTTAATCTTGTGGATATTTTACCTTCTTAGATTGTTTATCCCGTTCGGTTAATTGCTTGTATTTAGAGTGCGCATTTTACAAAATACTGCTCACTATACTGCATCTTCTTCTTTTACTGAATTGGAAATTTTATAAAAAAAAGTATATAATAAAAACACTAAACTCAAGCTGTTTAAGTGAACCAATGGTTTGTTTGAAGAAGTGCCACATACAATTCAAACTAGCTAAGAACAATTTGAATGAATTAAACGACTCGAATCCAAACATATGCATGAACGTTAAATATTGTTCCAGTTAAACACGAATAGAAACTAAACTGAAGCCGAATACTGTATCATTCCACGTTGGTGAATTCTAATATTCGCATGAGCTTCGTTCCTTTATATAAAATAAAAAAGATGGACCCATTTCTAAGTAATCAAAGAGGTTCTATATATATATATATTTGATTGGATACGAATCTGTAGTCTATAGGAGTATGCTTTTCTCACGCGCCAGTCAAAGAATCTTGGATCTTATAACAGTGACAACAAGTGAATGTGGTTCTTACTTCTTCCACGTCCTATACAACTTCCAATTAGATTCCCCCAACTCCTAAGATCCCAAGAAGTTGGAGCGAGGTCAAGAAAAGTTGTTCCATACATCTTGTAAAGCCCTTCTACTTTTTTTATTTCCCTTCAACCTTTTGAACTCAAGAGAATCATATTTTCATTCAAAAAAAAAGCACTCAAAGGTCTATATTGAAGGCTTTTACACGCTTTTGGTTTAGGTGTAGTTAATCGTGGTAACTTAACAGTAACTAAAGGGAAACATTGACGGTCTGTATATATGAGACGATTCGGGAACAATCGATTATCCAAATGATTAAAAGATGGCTCAAATATGGTTCAAAATATTCAGATATAGCGTGAGCTATGAAATAAAACGGTAAAAGGTGTTGATTGGTGCCCGCCTGTCCGGTGGTAAAAAGATATGTGATATTTACAAAATAGGTACAATCAGTCTCAAGTAGCAAAAATTCGAGAAGAAATATATGCTTCGTTATCGCCATGTAAAGCTGAGAGGATCATTTATGTTCTATGTATAACTAATATTCAAACATTCGTTAGTAATTTTTATTTTATTTTTAACGATGCATCCTATTAGTTATTTTGTGAACATTTTCCATTACATCAGCATCTAAAGAAAGAAAGAAATGCCTATATATATAAGAGAATAACAATTTCAAATCTGCGCTAGAAATTGTGCTTTAATATGGTAATTTTTCTTCTGTTGGTATTCAATATAGATCACAATAATAATGAAACGAGAGATTCAGAAGAAAAGAAAAAGAAGAAGCCATGACATATATACTTTTTGGACCGCGAAAGATCTTCTGTTCTCTTATTCAAATTGCTTAAGTCGGATTAGGTCATCATTAATATAGATATTACATTTCTATCTAAAACGAAAATTGTGGATGGAAATGCATGACTATGCTCGTATTATCTGAACATGCTGTCGTCGGTTGGAATAGTTCTCGTAGTTGAAAAGTGTGGAAAGTCTTTTCAATGTTGGAGATCCAAATTGATGTCAAACGGAAAAAGAAAATAAAGATATGTTGACTACTCTTTTCATTAGCATAAACGGAGACTCATACGTACATCAACATAGACCAGTTGATTAACTAGACTGAAACACGAAAGAAGCTAAAACAATACAAGACACATATGATAAGAATAGAAGAGCTCATCGATCTGAATATCTAGCTAGTGTGTACTGTAAGGGTTTATTTTATTGTCACTAGCTAGCTAATAAGATTGATTATATGGTTGAATAAGCTAGTAAAGGAGGGACTGATAGGGTTTGATCAAGGGGACGAGAGAGCCACTAAGGTGAAGGGACATGACTTCATTGGTGGAACCAACGAGCTTGCCACCTACGAAGACAGCTGGCACCGCCGTGGAGCAGCCGATACGGAGGAGAGCCTTCTCGATCTCACGGCAGTCTGGGTCGTTGTCGATCTCGTGGATCGTTGGTTGAACCCGAAGGTCGCGGAATAGGATCTGAACTGCGTAGCAGAGACAACATGAGCTCTTCGTGAAGATCACCACTCCTTTCTCTGAAGACATTCTCATCACCTTGTCCATGAGATCTGACGCAAGCCTAGCTAGTGTTTAGTTAAAAGCTTATATGTTTTGTTTGGTTTGAGTTTGTGAAATGCTTGAAATCTGCTTCGCTATTTATAGCAAGTGCAAGCGTGAGTGAATCTTTGGACTCCTTTCTTTTTTCTTTCTCTCTAATATGTATATCGTCATTTAACAGTTGATTAATTAGTTGACGTTCTCGAATACGATTCGAAAGACTGTTATTATTTCTCCTTTTGAGGGTTTCCTCGTGAATAATATAGACACTGCGAGTGACATATAGATGCATGGAATGGCCCCGCGTTGATTTTTTTGGGTTAAAAGAGAATATAAAAGATTGCATTTTTGCACGCGATTGTTGCAATAGCTCTAGAATGTTTTTTTTGGTTAATATGGTAAGAAAACTAGGATGTTAGTCGAAGCTGTCAATTTCTAATCTAAGGGATTCTCTTAACAAATCTGCTTTGATGATTGAATCTTTGAGCGCCAAAAGATTCGAGCTTTCGGTGAGAAAACATATATGCATAGCCATAGTACGTACATGGTGATTCCGCCAACGCCAACTTGCCAAAGAAGATATTCTTTCTTTCTTCTTTCCCAATTTCTTTCTTGCCGTTGCCTGACGCACGAGTAGTACGCGTGGATCACACGCATGAGTTTGATATTCTGTTTTCACTTTCTGTTATAATTGAAAAAGTTACATAAATCAGTTTTTGTACATGCGAGAGGCGGCAGCATCACATACCTTTACCATTTTATTTAAACATTTGTTTCGAATATCTCTTTTTGTTACTTAACTAAACGTTAAATTTAAATTTGACATTTTCCAAAGGTTAAAGTATTTGTAAAAAGCAGAAATTTGGTGTTGTGTGTCATCTTTGTTGAAATTCTGACATCACAAGTTTATCCATACCTTATGTCATAGGGCCTTTCTCTATAGTAAAAAAAGAAAGAAAATATCACTTTCAGAGAATAATGATCGCAATCAATAGTCTAACAATTGTAATTAATAGATTGTTTTCTTGAGATATAATGTTAATACACTTTTGTCATTGGCATTTACTATTCATTTGTAAATATGCCTTGTGGACCGTTTATATTAAATAGATTCTTTTTCGTTAGCATCTCGACCGTCCATAGATTTATAGGTCGTAAATTAGATTCTTGTTTTGTTTATTTTTTCATTTGATCAAGAATCATTACAGCGCGTTCGTTGACATGATAATGCAAGCAAGTCTTTTGACCTGTAGGAGGCTTAGTTTGAAACCCTTTCAATAATCCGTTAAGGCTTTTGGTGGCTGATCGTAAGTAATTGGGCTCCCTTCGTGGAAAACTCACAAAAAAAAACAACATTATGGTGCCAAGCTTCAAGATGAATCTTAACTAAACTCAACATGTACGTTTTTTCCTCATCATAAACATAATCTGATGTGTGAAGCAGTAAGATTTAACAAATTAATGATTCAACAACTACAAATATAGAACAAACCTTAAACACAGGAAAAAAGTAAACAATTCGCAAAGTAATGGGGAAAAGAAGAAGAAAATTTGAGTATCTTTTTTTCCTGTTTTTTAGCAAAGTAGAAGTACCGACAAGACAAAGAAACCTTGTCCGTCTCTATACAAACATTATACACACACACACACAAAAAAAGCCTTTTTCCTGTCTTTTGTTTTAATATATGCACATATACATTTCCTCTTATATATGTGATTCTCACTCAGTTCTTCTACTCAAATAGGCTTCTTCCTTCTTTTTTTATAGGTACGGAGATCATATATATATAAAATTCACATCACATGCTTCTATATAATAAGAATAATCATAATCATATAGATTAATAATTGCAAAAGGTGATCCAGAGGCTTGCGTATGCGTACCCTTTTTTTTTTTTTTCTTTTCTTGAGGTGATGTAATCAAAAGGATCGACGGATTTCTCGACCTTGTCTTGTGATTCTGCTACCGGTTAGAGGAAGAGAGGTCTGGCTCGAGAGTTGCAGGTCAGAGAATGGAATTGAGCCGCCACTCTGGGAGAATATCAAGCCTGCTGAGATGTTAGATGTGCTTCTTGAAGTAGGCAGACAGGACAAGTAGGGATCTTTTGCAGCTCCGGATATTAGCTCAGTCGACGAAGAAGAAGGAGCGGCAACTGCAAGAGCACCCAAGAGAGAGCTCACCGGGTAAGGAGCAACCGGTGCATCAGCGAGGGAGGATGCCGAAGGATTGTATCTTATGGTCCCCATCGGATGATCAAATTTACATGTAGATCCAAACTTACAGAAGCCGTTTTGTACGTAGAAAGTGCATTGTTGCACACCCTGTTTTCAATCCCCAAGTTAAAAAGAATTAAGAGATTAAACTAATGATCAAGCCCAGAGATTGCAACAGTCAATAATTTATGACTTTTAAGCTACGCAGTAACTTTAGAAAGAGCATACCGGGCGTAGAGGAAGACCAATCGGGCTGAGGACGCAATTAGCTCTTGGTGGAACCCGATCTCGGGGGTGATGAAACTTGCACGATGTTCCAAACTTACAATCTCCTGTTTTCAAATAGTACTGGCATTCTGGTTCACCGGGTCTCTCTGGAAAGCTCTGTTCTTTCTGAATAACACCTGTAGGAGAGGACAGAGATGGATAAACCCCGGGAAGCGAAGGAGTGGTGGAAGAGAGCTGTGTAACTCCGTACAGAGAAGTTGCCCCAACAGCGTGTTGCGCACCAGGAGATAGAGCAGGGCTCACAGGTGCCTGGATCAGAAGCAAAAGTAAGTGAGAGAGGAAGAAAAAATGTGGTGAATAAAAAAAAAAGAAACCTATTGGTGATACAACAATCTCAAAACGATTACCGAGTACGGACTCCAGCCTGGGATAGGAACGACCCCTGGGGTTAATAGCATCGGACCGTAGGCGCCTTGCATATAAGAACCGGGAAGAAGTGTTCTTGCAACTCTCAAGCTAGAGGATGGACCTCCAAACTGGTCAGGCATAAGTGACTGCACCGATGGATAAAACTGAGGTGCAGATGCTGTTGTTGGCGGGACTGTTGCACCAGCAGGCTGAGGATGATGAAATTTACAGGTTATACCAAATTTGCATTGCCCCGTTTTCAAATAGTAGGAGCATTCTTTTTCACCCTACAAAGAGTTTTTTAAACAGAGCATGCAACCCAAGCCGACCCTTTATTAGATTTGTACATATCACATGTACAGGAGAGTGAAAGAAGGGAAACAAAGCTTACCTCTCGGACCGGGTATCCATAGATATTTAGAGGAACGTTGCTCATAGATCCACCTGCATTCTTTGGATGGTGGAATTTGCATGACGCCCCAAATTTACAGGTTCCAGTTTTCAAATAAAACTGCAAAGATAAACGAAGCTTTGCAGTCGATACACGTTGAAAAAAGAAACTTGTTTCATCACTTGGAGCATTGAAAATAACTCCTCGGGGATACCTGACATGGGGGTTCACCTATGCGTTCTGGATACTGCCCTGTAGCTCTAACAGTTGCTTCAACCTACATAGAGAGCTTGCAAACTGTTATTACAGAAAATTGCAAACCCTGACCAAGCCAACAAAAAAAAAAAAACGAATAAGCTGCTTTAACCATAGCATAAAAGGAATGTGAAATCAAACTACATCGCCAGAAGTAGTAAGAAGATGGAGAGAGGAAACGTGAAATGCAGAATAAGAAGTTGGCTCAAGATGAATAAGACAACACCCAGAGCGAAACCACTAAAGCTTATCACTTTCCCCAGTTCTATAAGCCACATTACAGGGAAGGAAAAAGAAGAGTGCATTTTGTTATTTCCTAAAATGGGTTGAATAGAGATGAAACAAAGAATCGACTAAGAAGAAAATTACCGTGGCACGATCGCGAGGATGATTGTAACGACATCTATTACCGTATCCACAGACACCAGTCCGCATGTAGTAGGCACAGTCAGGGGCACCTGGTCTCTCTGGGTACGTCTCACTAGCCAACCCTAATCGCCACATCGATTCTGCAGAGATTACGATTACAAGCAAAGACTTACTAATCTCAAAAGCGTCATTTCGCGGAAACCCTAAAAAGAGACCGTACACTTGCTGAGAATCAAGGCGCATGCGAATCAAAAGGAAGAAGAAGAAGAAGAGACCTTCAAGTCCGGTGTCGGCGTCTCCCGGGGTCCATTCGGGACCTTGGGCAGATTGCGAGCCATTCATCGGCGGATTGCGTCCATACATGTCCATCGAAACCCTTTTTTTAGGGATTTCGTGTACAGTAAAGTTAGTAAAACTCACCTACTACAACAGAGAGAGAGAGAGAGTGATGAAGAAATGTACAAAAGGTCATCGACGGAGATTTACCGGAGAAGAAAGAGAGATTGCAGCGAAAGTCGAGAGAAAAAGAGATGCTTCGACAGTGATTGATTGAGCCCTTCTTCTTCTTCTTCTCTCTCTCTTTCGCCCTTCACAATACCGTACGGTCTGCCTCTGCAGTGTTTCTTTTTTTAGCTTTCAATTTCTCTTTTTTTCTTTTTCGTATATTTCTTTTGTATTTGCTAATAGTAATACTATACTCTCTCATAAATATAAATTTAAAAAAAAATGAATTTCACATATTTGATAGAGATATCTTTTTTGTTCTATCTTGGTCCTTGGGTCGCCAAGTAAAAGCATCCAGAAAAGGGAAAGATATTTCCAAGAAAAAATCAAATACTATACTTGAGAGAAAACAAATAATAAATTAATACACTTTTTGTTTTTATTATTTTTCTGTTATATTCAATTAATTGTTTTCTTTTTTGTAAGGAAATGACGGTAATGCCCTTGGGCGGGGATAGCGCGCGAGTGGAGTGGCCAACAACATGTGAAAAGAAGAGGCAGTTAAGTAATCACAGGTCTGGTCCGAAACCAGGGACAAATCCGTCATTCTGCCCTTAACTGCTCTCAACTCACTGAGTCGACGTCTCAATCAATGCTCACAATTTCCTCTAAAGGTCTCCGCTTCCCATAATTTGTCGGCTTCCAAACCAAAAAAAAAGACAAGAAAATGTATTTGCTACTTGGGCTCGTTAAGTCCACCATCAAGAACAAATATAAGCCCATTTATGGCCCACCCGAAGGAAGAAGATTGGAGGAGACTCCGAGCAAGCGCAACAGTGTGTGTGTGTGTGTCAGTCTCTCAACACACCCATGGCCGTCGCGCCACCAATACCGCCTCAGGGCACTTCCTTTCGGAGGCTCTTCCTGACGAAACCAGCCTTTCCCTTTCCCTTTCCCTTTCCCTTTCCCCTTCCTCTTCCCGTTACAACCTTTACGCATCGGAAACCACTCTTTGTCTTGTCTCCCCCCAACGCTCAGCTTTCTTGTCCCAAAGAAAACTCTAAAGATGATGAGCAGCAGCAGAGACTCTCCTTCACCATTGGTTATCTTGTCGACTCTTGTGGACTGTCTCCGGATTACGCCACGGCAGCCGCTCGGAAGCTCTTGCTGGATTCTCCGGAACGCCCCAACACCGTTCTAAACCTTCTTCGAGACCATGGATTCTCCACCGCCCAGATCTCCAGCCTCGTCAAGAAACGCCCCGTTTTGCTGTTAGCCAATGCCGAATCCGTGCTCCTCCCCAAACTCCGATTCTTCCTCTCCATCGGCGTCTCCAAATCCTTACTCGCCCGAACCCTTGCTTCTGATCCCACCATTCTCACCAGAAGCCTCGTCAACCAGCTTATCCCTTCCTACAATTTCCTCAAGAGCGTTCTCGCCGCCGACGACAAGATCGTCGCTGCGCTTCGCCGGACGACCTGGGTTTTCCTCGAGGACCACACCAAGAACCTCGTCCCCAACATCAACCACATGTCGGAGACGGGCGTCCCTGAGAAATGCATACAGCTGCTCCTCACGCATTTCCCCGAAGCCGTAATGCAAAAGAACCACGAATTCCGTGCAATCACCAAGCAAGCTCATGAGATGGGTTTCAATCCCCAAAAATCAACCTTTGTGCTGGCGATTCACGCTCTCTCTGGGAAAGGCAACAGATCCATATGGGACAAGTGTTTCGAGGTCTACCAGCGATGGGGCTGGTCGGAAGACGACATCATGTGCGCTTTCAAGAAGCACCCGCATTGTATGATGCTGTCGGAGAGGAAGATCAACAGGGCGATGGAGTTTCTTGTCAAGGAGATGAATCTGGCGCCTAGATCGATCGCGCAGTGCCCCGTGGTACTCTTCTTCAGCCTGGAGAAGAGGATTATCCCAAGATGCTCCGTGATTAAGGTTTTGGCATCCAAGGGGCTGGTGAAGGAGGACTGGAGCTTGACGTCGTTGTTGGTTCCAGTGGAGAAAGTGTTCTTGGAGAAGCTGGTGATCAAGTACGAGGAGGAGTTGCCTGAGTTGATGGATGTGTATAGAGGAGGAGGAGGATACACCAAGCTCTGACCTTTTTCTTTCCCCTAGAAATCTCCCATTTTGATGTCAAATCTGCATCAATCTTTGTGTGTGTAATCCGATTTACAGCGAAAGTTGGATTTATTTGATCTTTTGAGTTTCTGGAGATTGAAAATGTAGCCTCAAACAAAAACAAGCAAGTGAAGAAGGATGATTTCGTCGCCGGATTTTCCCACATTTCTCGTTGATGAGATTACTTTTTGGAAATTGATGTTACACAGTAGAGATCCAAGGACGCAGTGGTTTATGCGGAGAATTTTCTTTTTCTTTATATTTTAAAAGTAGGAAAAATAAAGTTGAATTTTTTTCCTTTCCTCTGAATCTGATCAGATCAAGTGCGGGAAGATGATGTACCAACGAGTAACTACAAATTTCAACGCCTGTGAGAGTTTTCTGGCGATCAAAATTGAATAAGATATATGTTCCTCTCTCTCTGATTAGCAAATGGGTATCCTGAATCCCATTTGTAGGTCATCACTTTCTCGATTATCTCTCCATCGTCATCTTCAATCACCTCTCGCATCTCTCCGGCAATCTTCTCCGCTTCTCTCCGGAAACCCTTGTTTCAGTAACTCCAGAAGGTGGCATTTTGGCCACTCCCATCACCACCCTGAATCTGATCACCGACATCAAAAGCCCGGCCAAGAAGGGGAGAAGATTTTCCGGCTTGGTCTCACCGCTGATATCGGTTTATCTGTCGGAAAAGCTCTCACCGGTTATCTCTGCGGCAGCACGGCGATCATCGCGGACGCTGCTCATTCCGTTTCCGATGTGGTAATCCCTTTCCCATCGATTCATACTCGCTGCTTTGATAATCAGCTCATCCTTTCTCTCTTCTCTCAGGTTCTAAGTGGTGTTGCTCTATTATCTTACAGAGCTGCAAATGTTCCCAAGGATAAAGAACATCCATATGGTTTGGTTTTACCTATCAATTGATCACTACCTGTACCTTCCTTTCCTGTTTTGATCTTTGCTTTTCCTTTCCGCAGGTCATGGTAAATTTGAAACTCTCGGAGCCCTTGGAATCTCTGGCATGCTTTTGGCTACTGGCTGTGGTATTGCGTGGCATGCTTTGGACCTCTTACTTGTATGAAAGCTTTTACACATGACTCTCTTTTTCTTTTCTCACGACTCACTCATTGATACCAGTATTATTGCACATGCAAGACGTTCGTTTGCATGCTGTTCCATTGGATTTAACTGATGACATATTGATGATTTCTACTATAAAGACTGAGATATGTGCAGGTCAAGTTTAACTTTAACGATCCTGTATTGTTCGCTCTATAGATAAAAACCAATTATAATAATTTAGAGGTGTGGAATACTAAACTATGCACGTTACCCAAGTGAATATGAGCTGGTGCCGAGATTTCTTCTTCTCTCTTCCTTTCTTATATGCAGACTGCACTCACCGCAGCCCCTGAGCTGGTTCAGGAGATACATGGAAATCATAGCCATGGTGGACATCATCACGGAATTGATATGAGTCATCCCATTCTGGCTTTGAGTGTAACAATTGCTTCCATTTCTATCAAAGAAGGGTACAAGAGATACTTTATCATCACTTTTAAATTCAACAAATTTTTGATCTCGCAGCTTCATGGATTTTCTGTCTACAGCTTTTGGTCTAATTTCGGTTCAAAGTAGACAATTGTAACTTGTTAAATCTGCTTCTCCGCCTTATTTATTTATTATGTCTGAAAAGGAAGAGATTTTGTTGTACTTGTGCTATTCCTTCACCCATATCTGTTCACTTATTTTGATCATTCTGCCTGACCGTTATGCTTCTTAGGCTTTACTGGATCACAAAACGAGCAGGAGAAAAACAAGGGAGTGGGTTGATGATGGCAAATGCATGGCATCACCGATCAGATGCAATTTCTTCCGTAGTTGCACTAGTTGGAGTTGGTAAGCATTTATATCAAACGAGTAAATACGGCAATCGACAATATCTTCTGTTTCATAATCCCAGACATAGTTAAAAGGGAGACAATGTGTCCAGCTATTGTAACAGAGCCTTTAAAGAGAACCATTGAGAAAGGGAGACGTAAAGTTTTTTCAAAATTATGAAAATTTACTTCTGTGCAGGAGGTTCTATTCTCGGAGTTAGGTTTTTAGATCCCCTAGCTGGTCTTGTTGTCTCGGCAATGATTTTCAAAGCTGGACTGGAAACGGGACACCAAAGGTACTCCCACCTTTCCCTTGTGTGTGTTTATAAATTTCTATGTCGCTTTTTATATTAGTTTCCTCTATAAAAGGTTGTACTAGCCTGAACATGGAACAATGGTAACAAGTCTGTCTTTTGGTTCCAACACCATGTCCATTGGTGAAATTTCATTTCTTTGTTTAGTGTCTTGGAACTGGTGGATGCTGCTATACCAGCTCAGCAATTAGAGCCAATAAGACAAACTATATTACAAGTTGAAGGAGTCAAGGTATGGACTATGATGAATCCTTATACATTTCACGATGATGGACATTCAAATAAAATAAACATTGATATATGGTATTACTTTGTAGATACAGTTTATCTGTTAAAGCATGCCTTAACGTTTTTTTGTTATTGGTTGCTAATGAATGTCAATACTTTCATGATATTCTTTATCCATAGGGATGTCATCGGCTAAGGGGTAGGAGAGCTGGTTCTTCGTTGTATCTTGATGTACACATTGTGGTGAGTCCTGTTTTCTTCTGTATTTGAATAGGAAGAATTATCCCACTAAAATAAATTATTACCGCCTTTTCCTTGCAGGTAAATCCCTTTTCTAGTGTGAGTGTTGCACATGAGGTAGGGGAATATGTACGGGGACAGATCAATAAGAACCATCCTCAAGTGTCTGAAGTTTTCATTCATATAGGTATGCAGCATGCGACATGGTGAAGAATATATCTAATATACTTATCCACTGCTTTTTGGTCTTTAGCTATAATCTCAAATTATCCTTGCAGATCCAGCTTTTTTACAGTTTTCTTGTAGCACGATGGGGCAAGATAGTTTACAGAAGGAAAGTAATCAAGAAAGTAACATCTGCACTGAGATTAAGCATGTGGAAGCCACTGTGTCAGACATTTTTTTCGTCACAGTTCTCTGACGTATTTTTTCTAATCCAGACCAAACCTAACCTCGAGTTATTATTTCGTTTTAAGGTTAATGAAATCTTTCACATATCTGCAGAGAATGACAATCAGACGAGTTACACCCCACTTGTTACATAGCAAGATCTTGCTCCAAATCGAAGTTGTGATGCCATCAACCATGACTATACAGTAAAGCTCTTCCATATCTGCACTTGTAGGCCATTTGGTTACTCTGGCAACCAACTGATAAGTATTTGGTTGCACTGCAGGGACGCCATAATAGCCGCTGAAGATGCAGAGAAGGAGATTCTGAAGGCAACCTCAAATGTGGCTCGTGTCAGCATTCAGCTTAGTCTTGAGAATTCTTTGCCTCAGTAATTAGTTCTGGTGTTTGAAGAAAATACCATGAGAAAACCACTCTGCAATAGCTGCAACGAGTGCAACTTGAAAGAATATACAATGTGCCAATTCTGTTTATAACTATGTCGGCGTCTTGTTTATATTTCTGGCGTCCTTTACACTGCTCGTCGAAGTTGTTTCTTTGTGATGAGCAATTTCGATCTCGAAAGTTTGCAACTTGATGAGTCCAAAGCTGAGAAATATTTTGGGATTGTAAAATTGCTGAGCACTGATTCTGCGTTGGATAAGATGAAAATAAGATAACATCACAGCTCTCCATAGCTTTTTTCAGCCTGGATATTGCTACAATGAGGGTAACATCAATAAGAAACAAAAGGCAAAACATTTTCTGTAACTTTTGCTATATCAACTCTAACTGCTAGATGCCTCCCTATTTGGCGCTTGTTCTTGAGGTATACACAGAAACGTCAATTGCAGATCAAAGCCGAGTCTATTCATTCTCGTTAGTGTTCGAACCATCTTCCACAGTTCCGTTTCTAAACCCAGAGGACACAAGCGAGTGCCGACGGAGGCGCTTTGTAGACTTTGTTCGTGACTCCTCCGTAGCCTTTCTATTCGTTTTCGAGTTACCAAGGTACCCGAAAGCAAAAGCCTCCAGTGCCTTTGTAGTCAACGGTCGGGTCCTTTTACTCTGCCTCCGCCCAGGAAGCAGATCACCGCTTACATGCAGCTCCTGAGGCTTACACTGCATTTCCATATCCATTTGAACAGATGACTGCTCGGCACAAGAGCTTTCACTGTTATGCACCCCGTCGGTGATGACAGTATCAGTACCATCAGCTTCGCGTTCTAGTGAGATTTGCGCAACGTTCAAGTCAAAATCTTCTCTAATTTCAGGTTTTCCTGGGGCTATTTGGCGGTCTTCATTTCTTCCACAAGAGCTATCTTCTGCAAAGGAACCGGTTGAGGACAGTTTCAGAGTTTGATCTTCATCGATATGCTCCTCTCTCATCAAAGCTACGTTTTGATCAGCTTCTGATGGGTTTGGTCTCCCCTTTTTCACTAGTTTCTTCTTCCTGTTCTGAGTTTCACCAAAACAACCTGTATCTCTCAAGGCACAATCTGCCAAGCTACTCCGTTTGGCACAGATGGGTAACAACTTTGGATTTCTTGGTCTCCCGTCTTTCCGGTTCTTCTGCCGTCTCTCATTGAGCGAAATGGTGCTTTGACTCGTGGAATTTTCCACCCTTGCAGAGCTGCTCTTACCAGAACTAATACTGCCCCCACCACACGCTCTTGAAGCCATTGATGTAGGTGCCGTCTCTGCCTTGTTTTCAGATTCTTCTGACAGGTTATCCTCAGATTCACTCAAGTAACTTGGAGAGTTTGCTATTGAATTGCCTGTCTCAACAGGCAGAGGTCTTAGCTCTCTCAATGTACATCCTTCCACACCATTCGCCTCACTGGTATCCACAATGGTGAACATCGTGACCTCCTGACTTTTACTTGTTTTACTGCGTGGTTGTAGGTACCTTTTCTTCTTCTTGCTGTTTTGTGAAGAATCATCAAACTCCTCTAAATCTACCGGCGGGTCGCTCTTGATTTGTTCTTCTTTGCTCCCTTTCTTCTCTTGATCCTCATCAGTTTTGAGCTCAAGAAGCGTAGGATCTAAAGCAACTTTGTTCAAGACATCAGTGAGAGAATCAAAGTAGTGATTCCCCTTTGACATCTTCCTCCTTGAAAACTTATTGGCTTCCGGTATGAGATAAACAAGCGAGTTCCTTGGACCATCTTTCGGCTGCTCAGAGTGCCACCCTCTTGCCAGTAAACGTGGCCAAACAGCTTCCCAGAAGAGGTCACTGGACCGGGTTTTGCTCATCCTATATTCTCCGGTTAAGAATTTGACAATATCAGCAATCGGAAGATCATTGCGTATTCGGACTTCAGAGTTAGAAGAGGCTCCAGGATTCAACTTGGTTGGCTCTAACGCGCAGTTGGTCAAATCTTTTTTTCCTTTACCTATACCAATCGCTTCTGTAAGCACATCAACACCAATCGTATTCTTTAAAGTGAACACATACTCCTCCAGTGCAATCCTGTCTTCTCTAAATCCTTTCGATACCTACAAAAACAATAGATAGGAATGTCAACATTGTGCATGTCTGACAATTTTTCATTTCAGTTTTAGATCCATAAGAAAACGCACCTTAAGCAACACACTCTTGGATTCCTCAGATACATGAGACAAGATCCGGGAGAGCAATTCTTGTTGCCTCCAACCTGTTAATAACTTGTGGCCTTGAACAGAACGTCTGCTTCTTGACTTGCGTCCATCTACCCATCTCCGGTATTCATTAGACCTGTAAAAGTTGCCGTAATAGTATGAGAGCATATCTCCCATCTTTTTGCTCCCAACAAATCTCTGCACCAAGACAAGGTTTTTCCCAAGACAGTAGAGGCCAAGAAGAAACCTCTCTTGCTCAGCGTCTTCCCAAGTTTCACCTAAAGTCCCAGGGAAAGGATAGAGGCTCTTATCGAGCCACTTGAACTTGAACTTAGCATTTTTTTGGCATGGCAATGCAAGCACAATACTTCTGGGTTTCATTATAGTAGCTGGTTCTGGTTTTTCCAAGGAAACATTGCTTAACGGACTCTCTTTTTCACTCTCGGCTTCACTGAAACCTCTGAATTTTTCACTTTTTGTCCACATAAGTGGGATAGGCAAGCCAAATGGAACCAAGTGGGACTCTGATCCAAAGCATCTAGTGAGCATTAAACGATCATATTCTGGGACTATAGCAGGGATATCTGCCTGGTACTGATCTCCAACACGCGGAAGCACCTCGGGCTCTCCATTAATTCCATGTAGATATGCGGAATATGGAGAATTCAGTTGCTTAGAGGATTCATCGACAAAAGCTTCCATTTCATCATCTGAATGAAGTGGCTCCATCTGAGCAAATCATCCACAGCATGAAAAAAAAAAAAAACAAGAAGCTTGTTAAGTGTTTCTGAGCCATGCACACATCCAAAGCAATTCTCTAAAGCCGAGTTAGATTTCTGGAGTCAAACTCATCCCCAAGTACTTAACGACCCTGACACTGAAAGAGAATGCCACGAAGAAACATATGTCCAAAATCGAACACAAACCAAAATTGAATGAAACGATTTCGACAACCAAAGATGCCGTTTTTAGTACCATCATGAAACCAGCTTAAGCGAAGAAACAAAACTGACCCAATTCATAAACGCAAACGAAAAACCAGAGAAATCCACGAATGACTTGAAATCGAAAAACACTAGAGACCTGATTGGTTTCGCTAAGAACGTGTTACGAACCAAACCAGGAAACAAAAGAATCCATTTCTAACGCAACTACATTAGACCCTCGTATACATATATATTCACCAGAGAAGAAAGAAAGGAACTTTGGTTGCTAACCTCCATAGAAGAAGTCCAACATTAAGAATAAGAAAAAACCAACGTCGAGCAATAGAATGGGCACCCAAAAGGTTTATGAATCTATTTTGAATCTAGCTAGATGTCAACTTCGCGTGTGATTCGTATAACCCAAAGAACAAACGATACGAGCAACAAACGGCGACACAGACAGAGCAATGAAAAGAAAGAAAAAAACAAGCTGTATATTATTTATTTTATATATTAATGAAAAAAAAAGAACAAGTCGCGTGAAAAGACGGAGCCGAAGAAGAAGAAGAAGAAGAAGAAGAAGAAGACGTGATGGAAAGGAAAAAAAAGATTTCAGATTTACCTCTGTTCCTCTCTCGTACCCAAACACAACTCAGCTTTGGCATCCACACCAAAACTTACGAATTCTCTCTCGCAGACTTTCTGAACAAAAGCCAAAAAACCAAAAATTATATTTAGGAAATAAAAATGGAAATTGCGAAAAACATCTCTGTACATATGTATTATATATGTGTAATGGATCTTAACGCTTTGCTTTTTTCTTTTCTTTTTTTTTGCCTTTAGAATTTATTAAGAGCGTGAGACCACGCGTTGCGTTCTTCTACTAGATGAGCCTCTAATTAGTAGAACCGAAACTACCAAAGTGCCCTTGTCCTAACGACTGTCTCTTCGTGTTCCTTTGACCTGTTTCCGTAAGTATATTATGATGCTTTTGTTTTCGCTTTCGTGGCAACTGAACCTTTTTTTTTCTTTTTCTTCTTCTTCTAATTTACTTAGTCTCGTCGTCTAACTACCACACGGTTGTAAAACGGTCAAGAAAAACCCTAATTATGGTCTTTGTTAAGCTCTTTACTCTTATATACCAGAACTAATGTTGGACCCAAGATGGACTCTACATCAACTTATGTGTAAATTGGTCTCTTTCTTTTTTTTGTAAACTTTTTCAAATTAAAAGCAGGAGAAAGAAAAAAAATACAAACCCAAGGCCTTCATGTTTATGGGTTAAACCCATAATATCTAAACCACAAAGATAAGCTGTTTAGTGAAACCAAAAAACATTAGTGAATCAAATGTTATAGAAGTCGAAAGAGTTGTGTCGAAGGAAGTAGATGATCATTACGCAGTTGAAATCCAAAGCTGATACATCTCAGACGCTTGAATCAGAGTCCTCTCACGAAAGCTAGAGCAGCGATTTCGAATGAGGAGGTCAATAGAGTCGATGATGGAGGAAGAGCTTCTGAAGGTTTGTCAATGGATTCGATGATTTCTCTCTGTCCAAATAGAGTAGATAACGCATTGCCAGACTGTTCTTGCTAGTCGCTTCTTCAATTTCGGTCCTTGTAGTTGTTGCAGGTGAGTGAGCGATTGAGTCCAATCTCGTGATGGCTGCAGGCTAGCCCTTGATCCAAGTGTGCTCCAAATAGCCCAACTGAACTGGCAATTAAACAAAAGGTGATCTCTAGACTCTGTAGAGTGGCTGCAAAGAATGCAGTTTGGTGATACTTGCAATCCCTATTTAATAATTATATCATTTGTTGGGCAACGATTAAGCACAAAGAACCATGTCAAAAACTGGTGCTTAGGAATCCCACTGCCAAACCAGACCGCATAATGCCAAGGTACAATAGGAGTATGACGCTTAATTTGGTGGTACATGTAACCTGTATTATACTTCTGCCATATCTTTCCATCTACCTCCCATTCATAGTAGTCATCAGTTTCATTTAGAGCAATTGTAGAAATAAAGGAGAGAACTTGAACCTGGTCATCTGATCTTGCATGCGGAAAGGTCCAGCTTCCCTCAATGCAAAGATCTGCCAGGTTTGCATTTAACCGGATTCCAAGAGAAGAAAAAGAGGCTGGATGAAGAAAGTCTAACAAATTACCAAATGGCGACCAATTATCTGTCCAGAATCGAGTTGATCTTCCATTCCCCACCTGTTTCTTAATCCAGTTGTAGGCCTCACCCCTAATTTTGAGAAGCTTGTTTGCTAACCACGAAAATTTTTGCTTAGGCTTTGAGATCCAGAAGTTACTAAGAGCCCCATTAAGCACCACATCCTTATACCAAACTACCCATATAGATCCTGAATTGCAGAACAGCATTCAAACTAGTTTCAAGGTACACGCTCTATTTATTTCTTTTGTGTTTTATTAACCACACCTTAAACTAAAGGAAATAAGAACGATGAAAAACGGATAATTTGTAGTAATATGTTGTTTTGTATATTAAATACTTGTGTCCGACGTCACCAGAATAAAACGAATAGTTTTTTAAAACAAAAACTACTGTCTAACAACTCCGTACAAGCTTTTTTTTGTGTAATAAACAACACCGTACATGCTTTTTGTAATATCTTCATTTGGGTTCTTTGCATGTTTGGGCAGGAATATAAATAAAACAAACTTGGCAAAAAAAATAATATAAATAAAACAAACTTCA
This sequence comes from Schrenkiella parvula, assembly GCA_000218505.1. NCBI lineage: Eukaryota > Viridiplantae > Streptophyta > Magnoliopsida > Brassicales > Brassicaceae > Schrenkiella > Schrenkiella parvula. The sequence continues at coordinate 6,086,824 of CM001190.1, forward strand.
GCGACTATGCTCAAGATCCAATCAAATTTAGTTTCTTAAGTGTGTTTATTTGCAGCTTATATAATGAGAGGTAACCTTGGGTTTAAAAAAAAAACACAAGCTGGAGAAAAAGAAAGTCATACTAATTTTTTTTTTCGAAACAAAAAAACACAAATTTTGAAGTTATGACTTCAAGATTTTTTTAAAGGAACCAGCTTAAATATAACAATAAATTGTAATAAATTAAATATCACCTTTTTATAAATAAAAAAGCTTGCAAATCTATATTCAAAATTATAATATTCAAAGATTTATTGTTTTGTGTCTATTTCTTCCGTAACGTTTTAGGTGATTTGCAGAAAATGACAACTTTTTATTTGTGAAAATTATATTTTTTAGAATTGTATATCAGTTAATATTAAAAAACAAGAGATTTGAAAAATAAATATACAAATGTTCAAATGTTGAATGGTGAAAGGCCCAAGTTGAGGCTAACCATTACAATGTTTGAGGTCATATAAGCCCATTATTGATTATCATGGTAAGGTCTGAACTGGGCTGAAAGGCTTAGAGTCCCAAATGTCATTACATTTGAATTTAATTTTTACGGATTCGATTTGCTTTCCGCATTGGGCCTAACGGGTTATAGACCCCAATTAGCAGCTAAGAAAACAATCATTTAATAAAGTATAAGAATGAGTTAGTTTATGTATATTAAAAGGAAACGATGCAGGTGATGGATTTCGAATGTGATTTATACATTTCCACCAAATCAACATATTTCAGATAATGTTGTATTAACAATCTCCCCTACTGAGAACAAAACAAAAAATAATACAAGACTAATTTTGTATTTAACATACTGAAATACTAATGTTGATGCATGCATGGACCACACACAGAACTAGTCGCACGCTTAATAGTCCGTTGATTAGATTCACTAATCTCGATCTTAACAACAATTAGTTACAGTTTTAATTTAACAAGAGTGTATGACGACCATGCCTTCTTTATTCGACATGAATAAATATATGCTTTTGCGATTCATTCTTTTTTTAAAATTAGATACTAGAAAATGGATGATATATTTCTAATGAAATTAAATCAGTGGAATTTGCTTTTTTATCAAGCCATTTGAGAGAATATTTCTCAAAGGTATATTGTTAGCGACCCACTTTATAATTTAATATCGTAAAAACTCTACTATATTATTACCCGTAAAAAAAAGAAGAAGCTGTACTATACATGTGTTTATGGGTTGAACAACTAATGCTAGGTACATATGTTTTCTTGATAAGTCTCTTGATAAGTTAATATAGGAATATTTGGTATTCTTACCTAAGTAAATTTATGGAACATGATGTTTTACCCAACACAACTATACATATGGCATATAATATGAAAACTATATTTCATATCATAAATCAATTTATGTAACCCAGGACGTACATAATTTGTTTATCCGTTATGAGGTGGTCCGATCCACTATCGGTCGACACTTGTCCTCAGTTTAATAATTATTGAACCACCTGACTTAGGTTTTTTGGGGGAAAGCAAATAAAATGTTATTATACACAAATATAATACTTCTAGAACATCATGCTCACCAAAACCATCATCATGTAAGTTTTTTCTTTCTTTCTGTAATTTATATATGTTGACATTATTTTTAGATTCCCAAACGACATAATGTGCATCCAATGGCATTACAAATGGGAATCTTTTCGTTATATCGAATGAAATTCTAATAATGGAAAGATGTCTCATAAAAAGTAGAAAGGCTCGTTAATTAATTAAGAAAAACAATAGTTTATCATTGAAACTATTGTTTCTTCTATGAAAAACAATAGTTCATTAAGGATCGAATTTTTTCAATGATAATTATGTCGTAATTTTACGAAGGAAAATCCAAACTCAAATTTTCCAAAAATGCCTTAAGAGAGATATAACAAGTAGGAATAAAGGATCGTTAACATTAAATTCATATGAAGAACACTAAGAAAGGAATGATTTTAGGCTCTTCAATTTTGGCAAGCAGGCTACTAATTATAGACCACAAGGCGTGTTCTTATATGGTCCACAACTTACATATTATTGCTTATTAAACTAACCCTTGGCTCTTATTTATTTAATTTTGGAGAGATGTGTACTAATTAATACATTTCTCTCTAATCTTTATATTAGCTCGTTCCAAACTATAATTACCAGATTTCAGTCATTTGTAAGACAAGAATTCACCTGTCGACAAGTGTAAAAAATACAAACCGCTGAGAGATTCTTTTGGAGAGTAGTAGCTACTAATCATATGTTTATATCTTATCAACCTCCAACCTACAAAACACATGTTTCGCCATCACAATGTTGTATCATAATTATATAGAATGTGCAACTTTCTTCTCTAACTAGAGACGAAAGTAAAAGATAATATAACCAAAGAGCTTAAATTGTATTTTTGTTTTAATTCTAACTAATATGAAGAAGTTATGAAATGTTATGTATTTTGCATACAAAATTGAATTCATTTTTATAGACATATATTTGTTTTCCAAATAAAACATATTTCAAGAAATAAAATAACAAGAGTGAGAGTAGATTCCAAATCAAATCTATTAAAAGTCTAAACGTAAACGGTCTAAGAGAAACTATTTATCCCAATTAATTAGTAGAATTAAACAAGAAAAAAGAGAAATTAGCTTGACCTGCCACATTGTCTCCCCAGTGAGTCTTTTAGTGACCTAGACCTTTCTCCTTTGTAGTATGACACGTCATCACTCTCGGTGACCAAACACTAATACTCCTTATTTAACTCCATTAATTGTCTCCTTATATAAAGCTAATCTAACTACACTAATCTCTGTCAAAACGACTATTTTCAGATTTATACATACAAACATTATGTAAAAGCCTCTCCTTTTTTTTTCTATATTCTTTCTTTGATGCCATATCATTTGGCAAAATTACATAATTAAGTTCATTATCAGAATGTTGTTATAGTTTATAACGATTTCTCCTCTGTTTTTTTAAGATTTGATGGCTGGGAACTACCCTTCGTTCCAAAATCCAATCCCTAGATTCCAAAACTACAACTTTGGGAGCAGCTCATCTCAACATCAACATCATGGTTTAGTGGTAGAGGATCAACAACAAGAAGAAAACATGATGATAAAAGAACAAGACAGGCTACTTCCGATAGCAAACGTAGGAAGGATCATGAAGAACATTCTTCCACCAAACGCGAAGATCTCTAAAGAAGCAAAAGAGACAATGCAAGAATGTGTCTCCGAGTTCATAAGCTTCATCACCGGAGAAGCCTCCGATAAATGCCACAAGGAGAAGAGAAAGAACGTTAATGGAGACGACATCTGTTGGGCTATGGCAAATCTAGGGTTTGATGATTACGCTGAGCAGCTCAAGAAGTACTTAATGCGTTACCGAGTTATTGAAGGTGAGAGAGCTAATCATCACGGCAAAGGAGGTACTAAAGCCTCACCGGATAATCAACATATTGATCAGTGATTGATTGTTTGATTTCCCACTTTATATGATCTTCTTTACTTCTCCGACCAGCTCATATATATATACATACATACATATATGGTGATCTATTATATAGTTCTACATATATAAATAAACATATAAGATGTATATGGTTTGAGGGAGTGGAGAAATCTGTGCTAGTTCTTCCTGATTAATTTTATTAGTTTTTATCATGAAATTCAATCTTTTTTCCTTCGAATAATCCACATATCATATAGTATTATATCGGATAAATTGCTGGTCTTAATCTGAGTTCAGAAAGGTGGAGATTGGTGTGTCTATATATAATATATGCAGATGAAGCGATAGATGAACCATTATTTGGGATTTACAATGCGTTTTTCTTCTGTATAACTTGGCCTTTAACTATTTCTTTTCTTTTTCTTGCTGCTTCATATCATTCTTTTTTCAAACGATTCAGATATCAAGTGGATATAAATTAAACAGTACTAGTAAACAATACTTAAAAATTGGCTAAATTGAATTATTCAGCGAGTGGTCCATAAATCCATGACCAAATTTCATTGGTTCTTCTTTTGATTTTTATAAACCCTAGATCCCTGGACCATTCAAATAAATAAACTTAATTATACATAAATACTCATATATCTGACTCATGCTAGGAACGTATGCTTTTACTCCAAATTTAAAATTGACCAATTCAACTGTCCTTGGATAATACCACTCGAGCTGTTGATCAAGTTTAAACAAATAGGTTACGTACGGCTTCTCAAAACAAAAAAAAATTGATGTCAAATCTGAAGTAAAATGTTATTAATATTGCAATATTGGCATATAGTTGACAAAATAAAGGTATCGACGTACGTTAAGAAAAAGAAAATAAAAAGATATCGAAATGATTTAACTAGTACAAATCGAATATTATAATTTTTCGGTAATCATGTCATATATGAAGCTCTTTTTGATTATATATGTAACACATCTACAAAATTTGAAACGACGATCGGTTGCTGGAATTCATGTCTCATAAAATCGAATCAAGCGTGATAAGTATATTAGTTTGTAAGCTGGACACTGATGTTGGGTCATAAATGGGCCAAAAGATTAAAAATGGGCCAAAAGATTAAAAATGGGCCATATAACTTGGACGTTTAGAGAGCTAGGTGATCCTCGGTTTGTAACAAACCCTAAGTAAACCCCTCTACGTTTGAAAGAGCGACAAAAGGGCATGGAAGAAGCGTCGGAGATGGAAGTGGAATTGCAAAATCGTCAACTTTCAGACTCTTCTTCGTCTCAGCCTGTGAAGAAATTTGGCCTCAAGAACTCCATTCCCACCAACTTCGGCTCTGACTACGTCTTCCAGATTGTCCCAAAGTAGTTTGGGAATCTCTTCTCCGGTTGTTATTGCTCTTGTCTTATTGATTGACACACAGAGATCCCATCTCTCTCCCTCTCTCTTTTCTGTGTGTGACAGACTCGATTGGACAGCAATCGCGGTGTCCTTGTCGACCAACTCCGTGAAGCTTTACTCGCCGGTGACAGGTCAATACTACGGCGAATGTAAAGGTCACTCCGATACCGTCAATCAAATTGCCTTCTCCTCGGACTCGGCAGCGTCTCCTCACGTCCTGCACTCTTGCTCCTCCGATGGGACCATCAGATCTTGGGACACGCGTTGTTTCCAGCAGGTGAATCTTCGTCTTTTTTTTCTTAGATGCGATTCCTTTTCTGTGTAACGCTTTATCTGATTTGATTTAGTTCTTGCTTCGGTTCACGGGTGTTCCAGGTCTCGTGTATTGATACTGATAATGATCAAGAGATTTTTAGCTTCTCCTATGGCGGTGCTGGAGATAATCTCTTGGCTGGTGGGTGCAAAGAGCAGGTTGGTCATTTAGTCAAGGACGGCCTTGTTTAAATGTTCAAAAGGAGTACACTTTGGTACTTTCTAGTTTCTACTATGTTCCAGCTTGTTACAGTCTCAAGTGACGCTGCAGGTTCTTCTGTGGGACTGGAGAAACTCAAAGCAAGTTGCTTGTTTAGAGGAATCCCACATGGACGACGTCACTCAGGTGTGTTGCTCTCTAATGTTTCTGCTCTTTCGGGATGGAAGTAAAGTCTTTTGCCTTTAGTTTGTTGTTAATAAGGGTCAATTCTATTAACCGTCCTCTTAATTACAGGTACACTTTGTTCCTAACAATCGGAACAAACTTCTTTCAGCTTCCGTGGACGGATTGATATGTCTGTTTAACACTGAAGGTAATATCAACGACGATGATCATCTGGAATCTGTAAGTTTTTAGATTTAAGGTAGTAACCCATTTTCGCTTCATCGAGAATAGATGAGAAAGAGAGTAGTAATCTCTTTTTGCCTTTGACTGTTCTTTAGGTGATCAACGTGGGAACCTCAGTTGGCAAAATAGGTTTCCTTGGAGATTGCTATCAAAAACTCTGGTGTCTCACTCACATAGAAACTCTAAGGTACTTTTCTCCATCAGTAGTCTGTTAATTGCGCTGTCACTAATTTGCTTCTCCTTTCCTAGTATTTGGAATTGGCAAGATGGAAGCTGTGAAGTCAACATAGAGAAAGCTCGGGAACTCGCATCGGATAGTTGGAGTCAAGATAACGTAAAAAAAGTCTTATTCCTTTTATTCCAATAAAACATCAACACTTGAGAGAAACCTAATGGTTACTAAAAGACTTGAGAGCTTTCTCATTGCTCTTTTGCAGGTTGATTATTTTGTTGATTGCCATTGTCCAGGAGGTGAAGACTTATGGGTGATCGGTGGAACCTGTGCTGGTACCATCGGTTATTTTCCGGTGAACTATAAGAGTCCTGGATCGATAAGTTCTGCTGAAGCTATTCTTGGTGGAGGTCACATAGATGTAGTGAGAAGCGTTCTGCAGATGCCATGCCAGTATGGAGGAGCTGCAGGTTTATTCGGATGGACGGGGGGCGAAGATGGACGGTTATGTTGCTGGAAGTCCGATGAGAATTCTGCTGAGACTAACCGGTCTTGGACTTCAAGCCAGTTGGTCCTTAAGCCGCCAAGGAACCGCAAGAAAGACAGACACTCTCCTTACTAAAAAAATAGAAGGAACACTCAGTGTTCTCTGTGTCTTGTGTGTCTCTATAACAGTAAAGAAGACAGTTCCTTGAGATGTCTCTTATCCTCTTGTTATTTATTAGAAATGCAAATACTTTAAATGAAATTGTTAGAGAACAAGAAATGGCAGTTGCAGAAAGGGAACAAACAAGAAAAAAACAGAGTACATGTAAAATTACTCTAAAGAAGGAATCTTTGGCTTCATTCACTGGTGGAACTAGTAGGCCCGACACTGATCTTGTTCCAAAATATCAGAGATCTTCTCGAGAGGAATCATTGGTACATACTCTGCGACGTAGTAATCTCTGTCGCCGACATAACGAACAGCGTGGTTGTACTTCTCCGACCAGTAAAACGCCGTCGGAATCATTAACTGCGCAACTTCCGGGAACAAAGGCAATCGATTCAGCAACCGCCACACAGTCGTTGCATAATACTCCGCGACTGGTTCGTACTTATCGCGGACGCTCCTGGCAATGCTCTTCGTCGTGTCGAGGACGCCGGCGCGTTGCACCTCCGTGGCCACCGTGAGCGCTTGGCTAGAAGCTTGTTTCACCAAAGACGGAACGTATGTTTCGACATCAAAGAAGACATCGTCGACCTGCAAAGCAAGCAAATCACCTGTCATCCACTGAAAAAGGGGCAGATATCACAAATTGAGGATAAATTTTACCTTACGATCGACGAGTAAGAGAAGCTTGAAAGGAACGTCATGGAATCTGTCGTATAATGGTGAGAGTACAGTTTGAACAGTGGCTTCGATGTTCTCGACACCAAGTTTGAGAGGACCAGCGTTGTCTTTAGCCAACTCGTAGAGCGTCGACAAACAGACGACGAAGTAAATGGCTGCAGATTGGACAAAATCCAAGTGCTTGAGCTTTGTCTCATCGACGTCTTCCACTAACGAAGGCGAAGAAGATGGAGTCACAGTCACTTCCTGAGATTGCTCTTCGACTACTATCTCATTTTCCGCCATTGTGTAACGAAATCCTTTTCGAGCCGTTGCCGACGAACCTAGTCTTTAAAAAGAAGCAGTCACCGGACGATTTGACCGACGATGGACGGATGAGATTTGAAACTGACGCCACGTGGCATCCTGACATGCTCGTTCTTTTAGCTTTAAGCGAGAAGGATTATGGGATTGCGAGGGACGAGTGACCGCTAGTGCACGTGTACTGTTACTACTGGACCGTTGTCAACACGTGGCAGGGCATGGGTCGAGACTGCTCCACGCGATAAGGCACGGCGATTCCGTTGGCACGAGACTCAAGGGTACGTGTAAACCCTCCCAATCTCACAGCAACTTGTTGGGCTTAACTTCTTCACTCCCATTGTTATCTTGAAAAGCCCAAATAAATCGGTTCTGAACGGGCCTATATTAATAATTTTGTAACGACGCGGCAAAGCCCACATCCTCTCTACTATAATTTACAAAATTTAGGAACACTGTCCGTAATGATCAGAACCAAAACTCAGTTAAAAGAGGTAAAAGCAAGCGGCTGTTAAAATCTCGGTTTTTAGTTGGGCTTTCCGATACTGAATATCCATCGTTTTGAACTTCTAAAGATAACAATATCACGTTCATGTCAAGTACTCCATATTGAGAAGAAGATTGGATCACAATAACATCTTTATGTATATATATGACAAAACACTCAAAGCAAACGGTTCATTACGACTCTACAACATCGTATACCAAAGACCATCACGCCCACCGGTGTGAGTTTACAGATCTCACGCGATTGCGAGCTTTACATTAACGGCGGCGACAAACGCAGCACAAGCCAAACACAGCTTTACTAGATTACCAGCGACCGGACTGATCTCATTAAAGGCCTTGTAGCATCCGAACAAGGCCGCCGATTGTCCCAACCACACCGCAAGCCCGGCTAACACCGACCCGGCCAGGAACGTAACAGGACCCCAAACCAAACAGAGCATAAACTGAGCCAAGTAAAGATACAGAGCGTTGGGTTTCTTGTGGAACCCACCGTCGACCCATACGAGCCACGCAGCCAAGCCCATCACACCGCTCGACGCCAGACGCGTGGCGTGTAGAACCCACAGGGGTGGGATCCAAGACGAAGACCGAGCTCGACTCCCGCAGCCAACGCCGCCGAGGAAATACGTCGCGAAGAGCGTCACGAGCACTGGAGCCGCAACCGCTACCGTCAGCGATTTGAGACCGCGTTTCGCCATCGCCCTCTTTTGATCGCGTTTGCCTTTGTTGTTGTCATCAGCGTGTTTCCTCTCCGTCTCGGCCATAGCGGTCGTTGCGGAGTCTCTGTCGTCTCCGCCACGATACCTGATGTCCTGAGAATCCATTACACAGGATATTAAGATTTGAGATCCAAGGGATTGAGAAGAGAAGAAGCTTGGTCAAAGAGAATAATCAGGAGATGAAGCTTATAAAGGAGAAGCCAAAGGTAGAGAGGCTCTGGGTGTTGCAGAGACACGTGGCGAGTAAGTCGACAGAGATATGTACACGTGGAATGCGAATTAATTGTTTAGTTTTTGGATGTGAATCGACTTTGTGAAAAAGTGTGGACACGTGCTTATTTTTTGCTCATGTCTGATGCATACACAGTTTATGGACGATGACGACGCTTATCAGCTTAGTATTGTATATATCTTTTTTTGTTGTTGTTCAAATATCGTTGGGAGCGAAGAAGACATACACCGACTAAAAGATGATAAGCCCAATACTTTACATTTGATACATTGGGCTATATTGTGGGCTTAAACTAAGACTCGATTAGAGGTACTTGTCTGTTTCGCGGCGTACGCTTGATTTTTTGTAACTGATGCGATTGTTGTGGTTTCATGGCGGGCGCATCATCACCGGCGAATATGGAGGCAAGCTTAAGAGCTTCTCCCAGCCGTCGGCATGGGAAATTTACGAATCGACCCGATCTGTCTAGAAAACCCAAAATTCCATTCGCGTTCGCCTTAATCCTCGCTGATGCAATCCTCGTCGCACTTATCATTGCCTATGTTCCATGTGAGATCTACTTTCCTACATTTTTGCTTTCTTTTGCCCCTCGAAATGTGCATTGGACATGGTTTTTCTCTTCTTAACAGACACGAAGATCGATTGGGATGCTTACATGTCCCAGGTTAGTGTTCGTACTTCAGTAATATACAAGTCAATGGCCGACTGGGTTTCTTCTAATTTGTGAAAAGTTTTGGTATTTTCCACAAATTGGGGCAGGTTAGTGGGTTTCTCGGGGGAGAGAGAGACTATGGGAGCTTGAAAGGTGACACAGGGCCATTGGTTTATCCGGCGGGTTTCCTCTATGTTTACTCTGCAGTGCAGAATTTAACTGGAGGAGAAGTCTACCCAGCTCAGGTACTTGGAATTGCCTCTCTTTGAATCAGGTTTTCTTTCCGGTTAGCTGTGGAATTTGAGCTATCGCTTAATGTATCTCAATTGTTGTCTCTTACATGTTGCAGATTCTTTTTGGTGTTCTCTACATTGCCAATCTGGCGATCGTCTTGTTCATCTACGTGAAGACTGATGTGGTATAAACACGAAGCCTTATTTCTTAATGGAATAATCTTTGGGTGTGGATTTGTCCATTCCCGATAGGACAAGTACATTATTCTGGTGATGACACCTCTCCCCCTATCCTATCCTCATGTATTACAGGTGCCATGGTGGGCTCTAAGTCTACTGTGTTTATCCAAGAGAATACATTCAATCTTTGTTCTCCGTCTCTTTAATGATTGTTTTGCCATGACTTTCCTACATGCGTCAATGGCTCTCTTCCTTTATCATAAATGGCATCTCGGCATGGTTGTTTTCAGGCAAGATTGCTGCTTTTCCTATCAATTTATTTTTCTTCTTATCCTTGTGGCTGACTAGTCTGCTTACCTTTCTATACAGCGTAGCTGTTTCTATAAAGATGAATGTACTCTTGTATGCTCCGCCTTTGTTACTTCTGCTACTAAAGGTCCGAGGAAGAGAATTAGTTTATGGATTTGCTTTATTATTCTTCTAGCATTGCTGTGTCATATGTGAAGTTTTACTATTCACAGGCCATGAATATAATTGGCGTGATATCTGCTTTAGCTAGTGCAGCTCTTGTTCAGGTTTCACTTTATATCCCTTACAAGTCTCAGTATTCACCAATTGTTCTGCCTAGTCTTGTTTTGTCCACAGAAGCTGGAAACTTGTTAACTGTTTATTCAATGTAAATAGGTGAGTTGCGTGATCCAGCGAATTATAATTTTGATAATGCAAGAAGTACCATTCAACTGGTCAGTTAATGGTTATACAGATACTCGTGGGGTTGCCCTTTCTGATAACATATCCGGTTTCATACATTGCGAACGCCTTTGATCTTGGACGAGTTTTTATTCACTTCTGGTAATATTATCTGTTCCCTGCTATATCTGATAAAGTTACTAATTGATCTGTCTTTAACTTGTGAGCTCTAACTCTAATTTGAGCTATCAACAGGTCTGTTAACTTCAAATTCGTTCCAGAGCGAGTTTTTGTGTCCAAAGAATTTGCAGTATCCTTGCTCATTGCTCACCTGTGTTTCCTTGCGGCATTTGCAAATTATAAATGGTGCAAGTAAGTTGAAGCACCAGTTGGTTTCTCTTACTAGCACAAAAATTCATTTCTCATAAAGCTGCTGTATTTCTGTACTACCGCACTCCACATCCTCTGTGTATAGCATCTTTTGTTATAACGAAATAAGCTGCCTTTCGTAGGCATGAAGGCAGGATTATAGGCTTCATGCGTTCTAGGCATTTCTTCTTAAGGCTCCCGTCTTCACTCTCGTTCAGTGATTTGTCAACCTCAGGGAATCTTGCGAGAGAACGTAAGCTTTGACTGTCTTTTTAGCTTTATATTCGTCTATGTCCTTACTTACTGGCTTTCCCCCTGATTAACAGATATTGTAACGACCATGTTTGTTGGGAATTTCATTGGCATTGTATGTGCTCGTTCTCTGCACTACCAGTTCTACTCATGGTAACAAAAAAGAGAAGCAGATTATATCTTCTTCATTGTTGACATTTTGGACCTCAAAAACCCAGTACTAATATGATCATATCAGGTACTTTTATTCGCTGCCATATCTGCTGTGGAGAACTTCGTTTCCTACTTGGCTGCGGTAAATCATTCTCTACATTCTTTTAAACACAGCTATATATATCCTAAACCTTTGTAACCCGTCTTCATGTTTTTGTTTTTGACTGAAAAAGCTTGACATTGTTCCTGGTTATCGAGCTGTGCTGGAACGTGTATCCATCAACACCAGTGTCATCGGCTTTATTACTTTGTCTACACGTGACCGTCCTATTGGGAGTCTGTTTTGCTCCTTCAGATTATCCTTACCAACACAAAGAAGACCAAAGACACAAAAAGCATAAGTGAACCTTTTGATGAGCTAAAGAATTAACAGTTAGCCCTTTTATTATATGTATGAGTTCTTGTTGTTCTTTTTGATTTTTTTCTCCAGATACATGTGTTTTGTTGTCCTTGAATTAAACGCTCGCATTATTCGTCAATTACACAATGACAATGGAAGTTTTAAAACCTCGTCGCCCGAGAAGTTCATCCTTGGCATCATCTTCGCCATAGAACTGGTTTAGACTCTGGTTCTGGTAACTTCACAGTGGTGATCCATTTTTTGCTTTCGTGCACACGCTAGGGTTCCGACTTCCGAGATATCTGATTGGCAATCTGTGCTACTTAGTTTGTAACAATTTGTGTGCATGCGAGGAAGATTTCACTTTTTTCTTTTTCTTTCCAAAAGCTGTTTGCTGTCGTCACAAGTGATTCGATAAGTCGTCCTCAAGGAAAAGAAAGAAGTGATGTCTTAAGTTACGGAGCTCTCATCTCACGCACAATTTGTTTTGTTTTTCAAGTGGCATCCTATACTAAAAGAATATCATTTTTTCTAAATATTGGTACTTCATAATCGTTTTATGCTCTTAAACTAATTAGCTTTTCCTTGATTTGACGCTGTGTAGAATAAGTGCTTCTTTACGATTAATCTGTTTCCTTGCAACTGCTCCTTCAGCAGATGGTAACTTATGGATTAGACTTTTCACCTCTTGTTCTGCTCTTCTGTTGCCATGGTAACATGTCTTTCTTTTTTTGCTCTCTATTCTGTTACTAAGCTTTTTTGGCATTGAACTTGATCATGTAGCACACAACCTAGCTCTTTATGATTTGTGATCAGGTGAAGTCAAAAGCTCACTTTGGACTCCAGGTCACTAAGGATATTTTTCTGTTTCTCGTTATACATTCGCTCATTTGTCCAAACTATTGTTCATTTTTGCTTCCTGCTGATTCATCTAATTGTCCTGTTGCTATTACATATTGCAATGATCATCTGTGGAAAAATAGAGTTGGATGCAACAACTGTTTCCTTAACCTTCACAGTGATTAGGACATGTTGACCTCAGGATTTTCTTTGTGTTCTTGGTTTATTTAGTCACTGTCTGTCCTTGTGTTCTGTTTATCATTGCCCAAAGAAAGCAAACAAAGAGCTTTTCAGTTGTAGAAAGCCTTTCTTGGCCTCGCAATGTTTCTACTAAACATTGGTCGAAAACTGTCTCTGTTAAACCATTGGTTGGTGCTGGCAAATGAAGGCTTGACTCCAGAAAAAGGAAGACGTGGCCTTGTTTTCTTCGGCTTTTGCTTAACCTTGTCTACCTATTTTTATTTCTTTTAATTATTTTTGTTCCTCACCACGAATTATCTTTATTTATTTTTCGTTCTGTTAATAAATAAGATAAAGAGTCGGTGGTTACAAGTCGTGATACATATAAATATACAGTGTTCTGCATCCATTGAATCTAAACTTTTTTTTCTCTCATGAAAAAAATGGAAAAAATGCTTACTCTTGAACAATGCTCATAGTAACCTCTCAGATTTGCCTTAGATAGACGACTTCTTCTTACAGTTGATAACAGCTTGTCTGTTGCTTTTTTATTGATCATAGATTCCATTAACACAAAAATGCAAAGAAAGGTAAAGTTTTTAACCTTTCCGCAACTTGCACAGGAAGAATAAATATGTCACTAGTAGAGTCAAAAGTTTGATTGTGACATTGGAACAGCCATGTATCTTCGTATGATGTTTCATGTTTTTAACTTCTCCTTTTAATCTTAGACATAGAGTTCGCAGTGTCTCTACAACATGGTTCTTGCAGTTACATGGTTCACATTTATTGATTCTGTGCTTTTAATCCTCAGCTTTAAGCAGGGATTCTGAAGAGGGAACAGATCCAGTTTGTGGATAAGGCTGTGAACCAACAGTATCTGAGTTTAAAGACTTTTAGATAGCTCTCTTTTGTTTTTTATGGGAATGGTGAGAAGTGAATCACTATGCATGGATTACTCCCAAAAGAGTCAATAGTGCGATACATTATATGCTAAACTGAGTCACCAAAATGTCAGAGAGATCCAAGTTCAGCTTTTTGTATGATTTGTTTGTCACTAACCTTTCTGCATATGGGAAAAGAATCCTCCCCACCAGCCTCCACAATGTCTGGTTAGAGTTGTTCCTCTTGAGGGACAGAGCAGCGTCAGCAATTGTTTAGTTAGTGGTGGACTTTCGCTAAATTATCAGATGCGGCGAGCACCAAACGCATCATGGTTTAAAGCTTGATGATCATGACAGTGGTTGATCATTAAAAATGTGGTCCCCTTTTTTGGGATTTCTCGATAAAAGAATGGATGGTTGAGATTGTTTCTCTGATTCTCATGTCACAACCAAGTGTCTTCGTTTACTGAGAAGTTTTAATGAATGTTCTTTGGTAGCTATAACACGACTCAGGCTGATCTTAGTCATAATAGCCATTAAGGTTCCCTATTTGAGCTGCTAATAACCAGAAGAGGTGTTATGTGACACAAAGTCAACTTTAAACTGATATGCTAGATTTGGTTCAAAGTAAAAAAGTAGAGAGAAGCTATGTGTTTACGCAATATTGTTTTGTTAGTGTCTTTAAGTACATGTATTTGTTATACGTATTGTCCTTGGAACTAAGTTTGCATTATTGATGATATCAGCACTGATTTTCTTTTTTTTCCTTTAACTGATACATTTGAAGAACAGAACTAATATCCATTTCTGGGTATGTAGCTATGGCTAAACCCACTATAAATACACCTCTTTGCTTTGAGTCTTGAGGCATTCATCACCTCTCCTCTTCTTCTTCTTCTTCTTCTTCTTCTTCTTCTTCTTCTTCTTCTTTGGTTTAAGCCGAGAAATGGATGTAAAGCTTGATTACAACTACAAGGGTGTCAATGCATTAAGAGAGCTCGAGAGGATCACCTCAAAAGCTGCTGAAGTTCAAGATAACATTTTATGCGGGATCTTAGAACGAAACAAGGACACACAGTACTTGAGAAAGTACATGAATGGCTCTAAGGACGTTCTGGAGTTTAAACGCTCTGTGCCAATCATCAAGTACAAAGATGTCTGTCCTTACATTCAGAGAATTGCAAATGGAGAAGACTCCTCTCTTATAACTAGTGATCCTATCACTGAAATATTATGCAGGTCGGTTTGTATTTCTGCCTGAATCTTTCTTAGTTGCTGCCTCTTCTTCCTTTGTGTCTGAATATATCTGTTTGTATAGCTGAAGAGATGTATTTGCTTTCTTGCATTTTGCAGCTCAGGGACTTCTGGTGGAGAGCCAAAGCTAATGCCAACCATTTCTGAAGATCTTGAACGCCGCACTTTTCTCTACAATCTTATTATTCCAATCGTGAACAAGTCAGTAAAATATCTTTTCCTTGTTTCCTGTTAACATTCAGTCCTGTTATCTTCTATAACATCCTCCTTGATGCTCTCTAAAACCATCTTCTTTCTACAATCTTTTTAGAGTGAAAAAGGACATTTTTACTTGATAAGACAAAGTGGCTGATCTCATATTCCATAAAAGAACCACTAGGACTGTTCCTGTAGTTATAGGATATGTCTCAAAAGATGATCTATGGAAATGGAAGGACACATCAAATCACATTCTCTAATATTATTATCCACTGGAAATATTGAAAAAAAAAGCTTGAAGGTTTTTCTAAACGATAGGCCTCAATGTGAATATGGTTTCATAATCATTGTAGCACTTACATATGGAATCTGGATACACATTCATAGAGGTACTGGCCGTGGTACCAACAAATCATCATAATAGGTTTCTCACTAAGGAAGTTTACTGTCTGCTCTGAGTTTTGTTTTGTTTTTTTTTTCCGCACTTAATGGTATCATATCATGCACTATAAAGTTTGCATGTATCGTCTTTTATCCACACGCCATAGTAATGTCCCCACTAAAGATTCTCCGAGAATATAGAACAGCACTCACTAAACCTCAAGAATCTTTCGTATCCATTGAGGTTTTTCAAGTTTTTCCTTTTTTACCTCTTTTACCATCATCTCCTTGTTCTGTCTTTACTCCTCTGTTTGTTTTCTTAACTGAGCTTTATTTTTTTTCCTTTTTTTTGGAACAGGTATATAGATGGACTTGACAAAGGAAAAGCAATGTACCTGAATTTCGTCAAAGCTGAAACATCAACTCCTTGTGGTTTACCAATCCGAGCTGTCCTCAGTAGCTACTACAAGAGCAGACATTTCCAATGCCGACCTTATGATCCGTTCAACGACTTAACCAGTCCGATCCAAACCATACTTTGCGAAGAGAGCAACCAAAGCATGTACTGTCAGTTGCTAGCGGCTCTGATTCACCGCCACAAAGTCATGCGTCTAGGAGCTGTCTTTGCTTCAGCGTTTCTCCGTGCAATCTCTTATCTCGAGCAAAAATGGAGTCAGCTCTGTGAAGACATCCGCACCGGTCATCTCAGTCCCATGATCACCGATCCTGGATGCCAGATCGCAATGTCTTCTCTTTTAGCATCGCCAAATCCAGACTTAGCTAACGAGATTGAACAAATCTGTGGACGCTCGTCGTGGAAAGGGATTCTGTGTCAGCTCTGGCCTCAAGCAAAGTTCATTGAAGCAGTCGTGACAGGCTCAATGGCTCAATACATACCCGCGCTTGAGTTCTTTAGCCAAGGCAAGATTCCCCTGGTTTGTCCAATGTATGCTTCCTCTGAGACTTACTTTGGAGTCAACGTGAAGCCACTCTCGAAGCCATCCGATGTCGTTTTCACTCTCTTGCCTAACATGTGCTACTTCGAGTTTATTCCTCTCGGCAAAAACGGGACTCTCTCTTTTGACCTCGACGAAGACGACGAAGTCCCCTGTGATAAAGTCGTTGACTTGGTCGACGTCAAACTCGGACGCTACTATGAATTGGTCGTCACAACTTTTGCAGGTAGAGAAACTGGTGAAATCGTTTTCTGTTTGTTTGTTTTTGGATTGATCCTTAGACGGCTCTGATACTTGCTTGGAACAGGACTGTACCGTTACCGAATCGGCGATGTTCTTCAAGTGGCGGGTTTCTACAACGAAGCACCACAATTCCGGTTTATCTGCAGGAGAAACGTTGTTCTAAGCATCGATTTAGACAAAACCAACGAGGAAGATCTTCATAGGAGCATCACGTTGGCCAAGAAGAAGCTTCAAAACAAGGCATTCCTCGTGGAATACACGAGCTACGCGGACAGTTCATCAGTGCCAGGTCACTACGTGCTCTTCTGGGAGATCCAATGGGTCGAACATGAAGATCATCATCAACAGCTGGAGCCGGAGCTGATGGAAGAGTGTTGCATTGCAGTTGAGGAAGAGCTTGATTACATTTACAGGCAATGCAGGACGAAAGAGAGATCGGTTGGGGCGTTAGAGATAAGAGTGGTGAAGCCAGGAACGTTCGAGAAAATGATGGATCTGATAATAAGCCAAGGAGGGTCGTTTAATCAGTACAAAACGCCGAGATGTGTTAAGTCCAACAGTGCTACGCTCAAGCTCTTGAACGGCCATGTGACCGGTTCCTTCTTTAGCCCTCGTGATCCGACTTGGTCCCCGTGACCGAACAGGTTGATCGGATCGGATTTGCTGTAATGCTAGCAGGATAGGATGTGAGTGCGCTTGTTATTTTTATTTTTTTGCTACTTTATTGACAAAATTGTTATAAGAAATTTGATCAACTTTGATATATGATTTTACTACTGTCGACTTAAAACATACGATGGGCAAATGCTTTTTTTAAAGAGTCCAACCAACCTCAAGCCCCGTTGAGACAAAAACTAAAAATATGTCCCATAGGAAACGGTTCAAATGGCATTATTTTCTCACATGGATTTTTGAGTTCTGAGGAGCTGTAGTAGTTAGTCATTGGCCTTAAAAGTACAGTAAATTGTGTTTTTACTTTAAATATAATTATTAGATAGCTGTCAGAATGACAAGAAGCGCATCTGGTGTAGTGGTATCATAGTACCCTCCCACGGTACTGACCAGGGTTCGATTCCCTGGATGCGCATTTATTTGTTTTGTTTTGCTTCTCGTGTAGTGAAAATGATGCAGTTGCAGCAGATCTGTCACTCATAAAGGCCTTTACCAACATTTCTTCGGGCCCCCATCCAAATTTATTATGTCTGAGATAAGGCCAAAGAAAAACTAGCTTTTATTTTTGCTTTTCTTTAATCGGTTAACCAAAAACTTGTTTCGCTTTTTATAGAATCGAAACAAATCAGGAAAAAGTAGATTTTTTTTTTTTTTGTCATGGATTGGTTGGTTGTTGTGTTTAAATTAGATATAAGAAAAATCAGAGTCGTGGACTCTACTGTATGACTGAATTAATTGATATATAAACGATGAGTGTTGGAATTGGACAAAGACACTTGTTTCATTCTTGGTCACACAAACATTGAACTCAAGGGTAGGTTTGTGACTTCTTTATGATTCCACGGAGCCAAAGTGGAAGACAGGAAAATGTCTGTGCTTAATATTTTTCTGACTGTTGCTCTGCTCTCTTTATGCTGCTGCGATGCTTTCACCAGGAACGATTTCCCTCATGACTTCGCTTTCGGATCCGGCACTTCTGCTTATCAGGTTCCTCATTCGTAACAAAAATTCTATCTTTTTCGGTTTTGCTCCATCATCCTCATCCTCAACAAGACATGTTTCTTTGTTTTGGTCTCTCAAAAGTGGGAAGGAGCTTTTGAGGAAGACGGCAAAAATCCTAGCGTCTGGGATACTTACGTCCACTCTCGTAAGCCTTTCTTTTTCTTTTTCTTTTGCTATTTTTAGTTCAACAATGCTTTTTACCTCAATTTTTGGAAATTACTAATTTTCGTTCAACCATGACCCACCAAAGTTACTAGTGTTTAACGAATTTCTTGACTCCACCAATTACGGAAATGCAAGTCGCTTCTGTTTGGATTCATGTTCATTTCTCTCAGAAACAAAAACAGTATATTGTTTTCAACTTGCAGGTAACATGGATAATGGAGACATAGCTTGTGATGGGTATCACAAGTACAAGGTTCTCTCTCTCTCTCTCTTTCTATGGACATTATTCACCAAGCAACCAAACTCTTCAAGATTACGTTGGAATTGTTATCACATGAATTAAGATTTCCAATTCTCTCACTCTGCAGGAAGATGTGCAGCTGATGGTTGAAACTGGCTTAGATGCATTCAGATTCTCCATCTCTTGGCCTCGGCTTATACCCAGTAAGTCTTCTTCTTATACATGCTCCCGCGTTCTTACTTGAATTAACTTCATGAGCTCTTCTCTCACATTAGATGGAAGAGGTCCTGTTAACCCAAAAGGTCTACAGTTCTACAAGAACTTCATCAACGAACTTGTAACCAATGGTAAGATCAAAAGGGCTTCATATTCACCATTTTTTCTGTAATTCCTATTAACTGGACCTTACTACAGGGATTGAACCACATGTTACACTCTACCACTACGATCATCCTCAGTGTCTCGAGGATGAATATGGAGGATGGCTCAACCGCAGAATTATGTAAGGCCAACTAACTGTGGCATCTACTGACCTTCTTTTACGTATTTCTGGAAGAAGAAAAACACTTGCCTTTTCTATTTGCCATTGCAGCAAAGACTTCACTGCTTATGCAGATGTTTGCTTCAGAGAGTTTGGGAACCAAGTCAAACTCTGGACCACGATCAACGAGGCTAATATATTCGCTATTGGAGGTTACGACGGTGGGGGTACACCGCCTGGTCATTGTTCTACCTGCTCATTGGGGAACTCTTCAACTGAACCATATATCGTAGGCCATAACTTGCTGCTTGCACACGCCTCTGTTTCAAGACTATATAACCAGAAGTACAAGGTATAATATCTTCTACATGTCTCTATGTTCTACATAGCCCTCTCTTGAATGCGTGAGTTGATGATAAAGGAGCAACATATAAATGCGCAGGATATGCAAGGAGGTTCTGTAGGCTTTAGCTTATTTGCAATAGGATTTACTCCTTCTACAAGCTCCAAGAACGATGCAATTGCTGTTCAAAGATTCAAAGATTTCTACTTCGGCTGGTGAGTCAGGCACACACGCTTCCAAAAATATATTTTTTTATTTTCTGAATTGGGCGAGATATCCAAGTTTTTAAGCTGGAAAGAAAAAGAATCTAATCTTACAAATTCAGGATGCTTGGTCCTCTTACATTTGGAGACTATCCTGATGGAATGAAAAGAATCGTTGGATCCAGACTGCCAGTTTTCACAGAGAAAGAATCAGAACTAGTTAAAGGCTCGTCTGACTTTGTAGGAGTCATTCACTATCTTGCGGCTTCTGTCGCAAATATCGAATCAGAACCTTCTCTTCCAGTAGACTCGAGTTTCACCGCAGACACGGGCGTATCATTGACTTGTAGGAGTCAAACTCAATCTTATGAATAACCAAACAAACACTTTACTCTTTCAGTATCTCGGTTTTTTTTTTGTGCTAATCATCTCCTCTTCGTTTCACTGCTTGGGGGGACAGACTATGGGAATTTCACAACTTTCGATGTAAGAGTTTCAAGGCGACCAAATTTAGATGCACAACTCCTAATTTTGCTTGTACAGTATGCTGTTGCTCCCTAATATTCGTAGTCCATCTTTCTTAGTTGTTTATTGTTTTTGTTTTGACAAGTATGAAGTTGCTCCATGGGCTATGGAAGTTGTCTTGGAGTATATAAAGCAGAGCTATGGCAATCCTCCTGTCTACATTCTTGAGAATGGTCTCTCTCTATTCTCGTATCTCCCCTCTCTCTATCTCTTGTTTTTTTGTCTTCTGAGTCTGCTAAATTCTCCTGCCTATGCAAACGAATAGGTAAACCGATGAAGCAAGATTTGCAGCTGCAAGAGAAGGACACACCAAGGATTGAGTTTGTACATGCTTATATGGGTGCTGTGCTCAAAGCCGTTAGGTAAGTACAGTGTTTCCTACTGGATCTTTTCTTCTCTGTTCTTGTCAGTGTGATAATGGGAACAAGACACGACTACGTACGTGCAGGAATGGATCAGACACGAGAGGCTACTTCGTATGGTCGCTTATGGATTTGTATGAGTTATTAAGCGGATACGAGTTTAGTTTTGGATTGTACTCTGTGAATTTCAGCGATCCTCAACGCAAGAGATCTCCCAAACTCTCTGCTCATTGGTACTCTGCTTTCCTCAAGAGCAACACCACTTTTCTTGGGTCCCAAGTGATCACACAGTTGCAGAGCAATACGTCTTCTTCAGCTGCTTCCTCCTAGCAGTGTTGTATTTTTAATATTTGTTTCTGATATGTATACGTAACTGAATAAAGACACACAAGTTATGTTACCGAATTTATTGTTTAGCTACGCGATTGGACAGGTTGCATGAACTCTGTCGTTTTATTGCACATAATCGACGACGCAAAACCCAACAAACACACAAAAAGAGTCGGAAAGACGATACAATACTGAGAAACACACACACACATAAGCAAGAGAAACGATCATTTATTAGAAAGAAAACGACCGACAGAAGCCTTTTCACTGCTTCTGGAGGTCAAGAACCTTAGCCCAAGCTGGCCTGGCAGTGATCTTCTTGACCCACTCGCAGACCTTAGTGCGAGGCTCAAAGAGCTTCTTGGAGTCCGTACCCATCAAGTAATGGATGGCTGGGAGGTGGTGAAGATCAGCCAAAGTGAAGCAATCACAAGCCAAGAAGTCAGATTTGCCGAGCCTTGCCTCGTAGACGTCCAAGACCTTGACGAGCTTCCCTTCGAGCTCTTCCACGGCGGCTGGGTCAGTGGTCATGCCAAACATGCCTTTAAAGATACGCTCGAAGGCTATCTTAGAGGCAATTGGGTCAAACTGTTGACCTTCAACTTCAAGCCATACCTTTGTGATTGCCTTGACTTTCTTGCAGCCTGGGCAGAGAAGCTTCTCACCTTTCTCACTATATTCATCTGCTATGTACTCTGTGATAGCTCTTGACTCTGCAAATGGACACCATAAGCTTGCAGGAATTCTTATATGCCAAAATAAAGAAATCTAATATCGAACAAGGAGACTGAATGAATCATCTCAGATGAGTTGTTATCGCAACAACGATTGTGTGATGTCAAAGTCAATGAGCAATCAAAATAAGGATATGTGATTTTGCTTATTTGCAATCAATGGTTGAGTGATCACCAACCACAGAAAAAAAGAAGGAAAAAAAGCTCACCGAAAAGCGTCAAATCACCGTCTTGGAGAGCAGGAATTTGACCGAAGGGCTGAAAGAAGAAAAGGAAAGATCAGAAACGTCAGATGTATAATGAAAGAGAAAACGAATCTGAGGAGGAGGAGGAGGATGGTACGTTGAGGGAAAGGAAGGGCTCCTGCTTGTGAGCACCGGCTCGCATATCGACGGGGATTAACTCGAAATCGAGATCCTTCTCGTAAAGAGCAGCGAGAACGCGCATGGTGGCGGTGGACATGGGGACTCCGTGAACTTTGATGGCGGCCATGGTGAATGAGATCGTCGGAGAAGAGTTGGGTCTGAATTTGAAATTGGAAGGTGATGTAGAGAAGGCAAGCGATGATGAATGGGTTTTTATAGGAGGAGGAGGAGAAGGAAAGGCCTGAATTGTTCTCATTTTTCTTTTGTCTTTCCAGAAACTTCCCACCACCACTTTCTCTTCTTTTTTTATCGCAATTTGGATCTTTTTTTGGACTACACAATTTGTTTTCTTTTGGTGGAAAAATGGATTATGATCATCCAATTCCACCGTCTTCACTTGCGGAATAGTTATCAATACTTCTACACAATTGTCCAAATTCAAAATATCATTATATTTAAAATAGTAGAACAAAGCATATATCTCCAAAAATTTCATTAGAAACGAATGCTGGAATTGTTTTTTTTTTCTTTTTTTTTCACACCATTTTCACCTTTTGCCTTTTCTATGCTGAAGCAAAGAATAAACTTTGTTAAAGATGATAATGATATGATTTTAAGAGTGAGATGAAAAAGTCAAGCTCTTGTAGAGACGAATCTTCACGTCTCTCCTTCTAGTAGATATTTGTCAATTAATAGTGCATGAAGGTCTGAACGTGTAATTAAATATTGAATATCACGAAAGAAAAAGGACTACCGACAAACCCGCCTGTTTATTTTATCTTATATTTAACTACCTGTTTATGTGATCATTACTGACGTCAGGTTTGAGCAACCCTAATCTGCAATTCTCACAACGTCTATATACAACTAACTGATCGGTTGTTCATTTATATGATTCAGTACAATATGCATTTACTTCATAAGACCTACGTAACATTTACATTAACATCATCTTCATGCCAAGGGACTTGACCAACTTCCATGTTAATGTCCAGGCAGGTTATCGATACTCGATTTCAAAACTTTTGGAGAGTGAATATGATGACTTGGTTTCTTTTTCTCAAATTGTGAAATCAAAGATTAATTGTTTTAAATGGGAATATATAAGACGGACAAACTATCAAATAACTAAAATTAAGGACAAAAGCCCATTTGTAATATTATATCCAAACTATGCTATATATGCAAAAGTTAGTAGTCAATGATTGTTTTTTTCCAACTTATGAATGGATCATAATTGGACCCAAAAATATAACACTAATGATTTTACCAACTTTTATTGAACTTCGGTTCTATTCGATGGATCGTTTACTATTTAAATTATTTGATAATCAAATTGAATTAAACTATAAATTTACTTTGTTTAGTTTTGATATATTTTTTATCACTTGTTTCCAAAAACCAAAAATCCCATGTGGAACGAATTGAATTACAAAAAGTGGCAAACCTAATTCAATATTCATCAGTGAAGCCAAACAAAAAAAACTAAAATATTTAAGGCGGCTATATAAATCACAACAAAGGGTATGGTAAGTAATAAAATGTTGGGTGGAGAAGAATCAAATATCAGAAATTGACTAAGCAAAGGGACAAAACAACGAGGACCGTCCACGTCATCAAAGTATCGCATTCTTGTTTCAGTTGTACTTGTACACAAACTCTTTTTTCGTTTTTTCTTAAATAAAAAAAGCTAATCTTTCTCTGCTACAACACTTGAGAATCTTCTAGGCTTTGTTTCTCAAGAGCGCGTTTTATTCAGGCTGACAAATCGGCGCCGGCGAAATAGTTGAAAGTGATGGCTACGGGAGAGGAGAAACCGGTGATGGTAGTCGGGGTCGACGAAAGCGAGCAGAGCACTTACGCCTTGGAGTGGACGCTCGATCGTTTCTTCGCTCCGTACGCTCCGAATTTTCCCTTCAAGCTCTTTATCGTCCACGCCAAACCTAACGCCGTATCCGCCGTTGGTCTCGCTGGTCCTGGTACGCTCTTTCGGTACACAACTCTTCCTCGAGGGGTTCTGTTTTAGGTTTGATAATTTTGAGGGTGTTTGGTTTAGGAACTGCGGAAGTTGTGCCTTATGTTGATGCCGATTTGAAGCATACCGCTACTAGGGTTGTCGAGAAAGCCAAAGTAATCTGTCAGAGCAAATCGGTACGGTTTCATTCATTACCTTCTTTGATATTATTCACAAATCTATCATTCTGCTTTGGACTCCCGGATGGTAATTACAAGACTTGGAAATCTCTTTTTTGTTGTGTTTCTTTTTATTCATCTTCATGTCTTTGACTCTTAGGTTGTCTGAATCATTCAAAAGCTTTGAGCTAAGAGACGCACTAGTTTTTCCTTCTTCTCAATCATTCTAGGTTTGCTGTGTAGGTTCATGGCGCCGTAATCGAAGTTTTTGAAGGCGATGCAAGAAATATCCTGTGTGAAGTTGTTGATAAACACCATGCTTCTCTTCTTGTTGTGGGAAGCCATGGATATGGAGCTATCAAGAGGTATATATTTTTATTATTATCATAGATCCTCTTTCAAATACACACCTCGTTGACTGTTTTTGTTTCGGGTATTCCTGACAATCCTCACTTCTCGGTTTGCGACAGGGCGGTTCTCGGGAGCGTGAGCGACTACTGTGCTCATCATGTTCATTGCTCGGTGATGATCGTGAAGAAGCCTAAGATCAAGGTCTGAGACCTAAGTCTCTGCCTAGTCAAATTTCTGTGAAGTGGAATGAATAATTTTAGCTTGATGTCAAACGTTTCAAGACAATCTCTAGTAATTGTGTGTATTTGTTTATTACATTGTGTCGTTTTTTTAGTATTCCTAAACTAAATATCTCCGTTTAATAATACTGTCTTTATTACAAAACTTACGCCTTGACAAATCCGTTATCAAGACTTAAAATCTCATACGAGAGGCTGCGGAATAAATAAATTAAATAGAAACAGATCTAGCTAGTATTAGTTGATTTGAATTTAGTTTCTCTTACCAAAATAAATTATATTTGGTCATATTTAAGTTCTGATTCGTGTTTACGGATTAGAAAAGACAAATTATGTAAATTAAATTAACAATGTAGTTTGGTTTTTGTTTACCAAAATAAAAGAAAGCAGTTTGGTTTCTGGATGAATGTTGTTGATTAACTTGAGCTAATGGTTCGAGACTATACGAATTACACAACAATAAAATTATCCAGAGTCCGAGGAAAAAAAAGAAAAAAAAGAAGAGAAATGTAGAGTCCAATGTCATTGTCTGGTGTTGAACCACGTCATCTTTTAACAGGTCGGACGAGAGAGAGAGCAAAGGAAGATAGATATGTAAGATTATTACCGCATCGGCCATAGACGAAGTCGGAGAGAGAGAGAAAGCGAGCGAGAGCGAGGGGAGATGATTTTTCATTGATTTTTGTTTGACATTTTTCTTTTCTTTTTTGTTTCTTTTGAAAACGAGAGTTTTGTGGCTTCCCTCCGATTGGGCGCGCCGAGAGGGCTGGTGGAGATATGGCGGGAGCTGAAGATGATGATCGTATCAACCGCCGGATTGGTGGCCAATCGTTGGATTCCGCCGGAGATGACGACGGATGTGTCCCTGGAAAACGCGGGAACGAGGATTCTTCATCTCTTGTTGAAGTCTCGTGCTCGATTTGCCTCGAATTGGTGGTCGGCGACGGTACCAGATCCACGGCTAAGCTCCAATGTGGTCACCAATTCCATTTGGGTATTTCACTTTCCTTCATTGATCTCTTGTTTGAATCTTGGTGGGCTTTTGCATTTCATCCATCAGACTTGCTAATATCCGTTCCTTTGATCCTGTTTCTGGTTATACTTTTTCTCCGATCCAACTCAATTCCCTTTTTTAGATGATAACCGAAGTGTAATTTTTTGATGAGTCCATGACTTAACAGGCTTGCCCTTTTGCACAGCTAGTACCCCTTAATGCGATACTCTAATGGTAGAAAGAATCAGAACGAAGTGAGATTTCGAATGAAATATTAGCATTTGATAACATATCTTTATTACAAGCTTTTAAATGGCCATGATTCTGCAGTTCTAAGAAATGCGAATAAGGTGCCTGTGGGTAGTATCTTGTTTATCGGTTTCTTATTACAAGTTTCTATTTTGTGGCTGCTGGAAATTGTTATGTATGGCTTTAGCTTTTAGCTGGCTTTTGTTCGGTTTCTTGCAGATTGCATTGGATCAGCTTTTAATATGAAAGGAACCATGCAGTGCCCTAACTGTCGGAATGTCGAAAAGGGTCAGTGGTTGTATGCAAATGGCTCTACTCGGTCGTTTCCAGAGTTTGTCATGGAAGATTGGATCCCCGAAGAAGATTTGTATGCTTTAAGTTATCCAGAAATGGTAAAAGCTCGCTACTTTGTGCAACGATATGATTTCTTTTCGTGTACATGAAAACTGTGATTTTATCATACAACCCGTTGATTCTATCAACTGTGTGAGATCGTTTATCAACAGTTTCGGTATTTGCAGCAATATCGGGTTCATTGGTGCCCGTTTGGTGAACTCTCTCAAGCAGGTTCTTTCGAGTAAGCGTACATCTTTACCATGATTTTGCTATTATCTCTCTTTGCTACTGCAGGAGAATGATCTTCCTTAAAAGCTTTTGGTTCTTATTGCTCCTATGCTTTTGCTGTGTGTTTCAGGGAACTGGAACCTGCAGCCACTACATGTAAGTCCGACGCTGATGACCGATTGTTCTCTTATGATCCTTTTGTTTTGTCTAGCATATCATTGATGCCATTTTTCTCTTCTCTTTCGTAGATCATAATGAGTTCCATGGGCACCACGCCGCTGCTATGAATCATTCATATCTTGCATATGTTGGACCAGGCCCAGCCGCCACTCCGAGAACTAGCGATAACAGTAACAACACAGATGACCATCCGTGGAACAGCCACTCTAGTGACCACTTTCACCAGCTCTCTGTTGCTCCCCAGTATCATCATCATCATTCCCCTTCGTTTTCTATACCCGGTGTTCATGTGATTGATGGTGAAATGGACTCTTTAGTAGCTCGGGGAATATCTCATCCACACCCATTTCTCTTTAGTAACCGGTTAGCTTCTCGAGCGCCATATTGCTCTCAAAATAAACTCTCAATTTTTGCAGCAAGTTTTGATATGTTTTTTTTTTATGTGGGCAATGTAGGTCTAATCCAAGAACCTCACCAGCAATTAACACTCACCAAGGAAGCAGCACCCAAATGCTTGAACACCTTCACACGCAGCATCAAGTTTTTAATCATCAGAGGCAACATCATGCCAATATTCCCAATCTTGCACCGCCTCTGGTCTCCATGACAAGAAGGGGATTACCCCCACCAATGCCAGATCAAAACGTTGGATTCTTCATTTATCCACCACCGAGCTCATCAGGTGGACTCCATGAACCAGAAACTGATCAATTTCATGCTTGGGAGAGAGATTGGTTTCCACATTTCCCTGTTCCCTCCAATCATCGCACAATCTCTAGCCTCTGGCACAGACACTTCTGAGAAAAGTTGCGTTTCTGAACTCTGAAGCCACCTGGAAGAATTCCATCAGGAGTATGAACAATGTATAAAAAAGACTGGGGACTTGTTTGATCGATCAAAACTTGTTTATGATGTAACTATAACTGGTTTCCAATGTACATTGTGAGCTTTCCAAGAATCGTTGTTATCAAACAGAAGATTCGACCGAATCTTATCTTGCCAAAATTGAAGCAGTTAAGTTTCCTGGCAGGACGGAGCTAGTTATAGCTGAATAAATGTTACAGATTATCATAATAACTCAGGTGAAAAGAGTATACGTCTCAAGGTATGTTGCAACTCAAAGTTGAGACAATGAACATGAAAAGAAATCAGAACCTTCCATCATTGGATAAATTGCAGACTGAAAAACGATCAAAGCGTTTTTGAGAATCTGTTTTGAACAAGATACAAAATCTTCCATGAACTTTATTTATTCTTGTCTGCAAACTTGGAGGAGGATTGTGGACTAGTGATGGGTATGAGTCCCATCCCCGCCTTCTTCACCTTTCCTGGAGGCTGCTCTTAGTTTACGCTGCTCCTCCTTGTATATCCTGTTTCTTCTTTGAAACTGTAACAGGTACAGAGCCAAACGCCTCGTATCAGTCCAATAATGAATCAACTGCTACTTAGACTATGCTCTCACTGCATGTTCATATCATGTAAAAGTACCAGTAATCATTACAAGCAAAACTGCTAGCAGGGACAGACGTTCAGTAATATTATAAGAGAGCCACATTAACATTCATATTGCACTCGTTTAATAAAACAGTAGCATCGATATCGCCCTTTGGGATCCCAGAAAAACAAATCTTATGGATTCATAGAGAAACACACAAGAGACCAAGTGAAAGGCCATTATATTCCGGAAAATGTGTCAGCAAACGAGCTGATTTCCATCATAACTCTGCAGCACAACGCCAAATCATAGAACGACGTGGAGCTGATTCTAAGCTCAGTGACTCCAGTGAATAATATGAAACCTCTTTACACACATTACATCCGAATCTGTTGATGTCATAACAAGAGGAACCAGTTTACATACAATCCATGTAGTAGAATCTAGCATCAAACCATGAGGACAGATGCACCTAATGAATTCAAACGAAATAGATGTAGGATTTGGGAATGACTCCAACTCCGTGATGTAGACATCATCATCAGTCTGATCTAGGGTTTTCTCAAAATCGGAAACAGTGGCTTACATCATAACCTAACCAAGAAATGAAACGAGGGCAATTAAAAGAGGAGAAAGGAAGAAGTGGTACGGTACCTCTTTGGAATGGTGGAGACACTCGAGGTAATCTTCACGAAGAAGCGAGCAATCCTTGGGCTCTCTGCAATGAGACATGCATTCACTGAAATCCATCCAGAAATCGTAGCATCTTCCTTTGTTTCCCGTTATTCCCCATCCTGACGCCATTTCTCTCCCAACCCAAAGAGAAGAAGAATTCGGCTCCTCCTCCATCCGTCAACTAAACACGCTTTCTAATCACGGGTTCGGGTTTTCTCCAATGGGTGACCCGAAACCTAATGGGCTTCTAAGTGGGCTGCTCATTTAGTCTGTCGTCTTCTTCTTTTTTTCCCCCACTTTATTCAATTTTTTCATTGGCGGCACTTTTTTTTTTAATGTGTATTTTACTGTGGGACCCGGCTTCGTATGACAATCTCTCAAGTGTGCGTGGAGCAGCGTACACCCGCACAATAACGGATCTCTCATTGGCAAAGGCAGCATAAGTCAAAGTATCAAAGCATTTTCTATGAAAGTCGAGTGTGTATACTCGTCGCAGCAGATCCTAAGGTGACTGGCGCAATATACACACAGACTGTAGGTTGCGTAGAGACGAGGAGGGAGCAGTCGACATCTCAGGGCGACAATGGCGGTTTCTTTACCGACTTCGTCGTGCAACTCTTCGGAATCCTTTCCGTTACCCTCGTCGAACTTCGCTTCGCTTCCGGTTGTGGCGATGAAGAGGAGAATCATCGACAAAATCCTCGAGAACCGTGTCACCCTCATCGTTGGCGAGCCGGGTTGCGGTATGTGCTTTCGCTTCGTTTTGTCTCCGTGATACTTCCTTGTTCTATCACTGCAAGTCATATGCGTCGCCGTTGGGTTTCTTTCCTTCCTTCTTCTTCTCCGTTGATCACTCCTTTTGTTTCTATTTTCTTTTCCTCGTAGGGTCTTTGTATAAACTCATATTACTTCGGATTTTGAATGGATGGATGGTTCGTTTGATTCGTTTCTATCTTACCTTTTGTAAAAACTAGGGCAATGTTTAGCTTTCGCACACGCCTTATCAACTGTTTCTATAGTAATCAATAACTGGATTTCGATTTATCTCATCCGTGCGCTGGTTACTCGTCCTTCTTTGCTTCAGGGAAGAGTTCGCAAATTCCACAATTCCTTCTGGAAGCAAACATGGCACCCATTTTGTGTACACAGCCAAGGAGATTTGCAGTTGTCGCTGTTGCTAAGATGGTTGCTAAATCTCGTAACTCTGATTTAGGTGGAGAAATTGGTTACCACATTGGACATTCAAAGATATTGACTCAAGGGTAACTATGACACTCGAGTCTCTCTGCATTATCTCGATCTTCATCACTCTGATCGTATCCTTTTTAATATCTTCTTTGTCTCCGCGTTTTCAGGACAAATGGAACAAATGATTTTTGGCTGTTTCCTCGTATGATGATTTTTGTGCTCTCAAGTTCCTTTTTCTCTTGCATGCAGCTCGAAAATTCTATTCAAAACTGCTGGAGTTCTGTTGGATGAAATGCTAGACAAGGGGTTGAATGCCCTAAAGTACAAGGTTATCATTCTTGATGAAGTGCATGAAAGATCTGTGGAGTCCGACCTTGTTCTTGTCTGTATTAAGCAGTTTCTCATGAAGAACAATGATCTCAGGTTACACCCCTTTTCTATACTATGATGTTGTTCTTTTTAAGGCTCTTAAACTGTTCCAATTCAACCGCGTAATTACCAAAAAGTTCGAACCGAAATCACAGTTGTTAAAGAGTTGATGTGATTCTTTTACAGGGTGGTCTTAATGTCTGCAACGGCTGATATAACAAGGTACAGAGACTACTTTAAAGAACTTGGCAGGGGTGAACGGGTGGAAGTGGTTGCTATTCCTAGCCCTGACCAGAGAACAATTTTCTAGAGAAGAGTATTATATCTTGAGCAGGTTAAAATTTTTGAGATTATATTTGATATCTGTTGCTCTTAAGGAAACTATTTAATTAAACAACTGATTGTCTTCCACTTATAGCTTCTTATAAATGACTACTGTTGGCTATCCATCTTTCCTTTGCTGGAGGATATTGCTTCATAGTTGTGAGGCTCTCCCCACCCCAATGTGAGACAAGAATTCTTGTCTGGTGGTGCATTCCGTCTGAATATTACAAATTGGATCTCTATCCATCCTGGAGATGAGCTAAGAAGCTTATCGATAAAACTAGAATCCTGTTGTTTCAATCTAGGACTCAAATGAGTAAGTTCAGTTTTAGCGTACTAGATTATTCATGCTTATCGTCGTATGCTTACTACTAGAAGTAATTTAGAATGTTTTTAATAGTTGTGGTACACTGCTTAGGATCACAATGTCACATATAGTAAGAGCAAAACAATGGAAAATGTTCTTGGTGTGTGACCATCACTTCCACTTTGATGAAGATAATATTTTCTGAGTGCATGAGAATTTGTGGAAGGACTAAGATGTATGACCTTTTTTCCTGGTTTTTTTTGTTTGATTGCGAGCCTCTCCCTGCTAATTGAACGTGATACTGTTTCTTGAAGCAGGTTGCAGGATTACTTGGTGTGAGTTCTGATTTGTCAGCTTACTGTCCTGGTCCAAGTCCTTCTTCAGCTGATACAGAAATCAAACCTGAACTGCAGAATCTTATTCATGACCTCATCTTATATATCCATAGAAAGGAACCAGACATTGAGAAGAGTATTTTGGTTTTTCTTCCAACATACTACTCACTTGAGCAGCAGTGGTATCAATTGGTACCGTTTCAGGCATCTTTTGAGGTTCACATACTGCACCGAAGCATTGACACCGAACGAGCCCTGGCGGCTATGAAGATATGTAGATCCCGTCGCAAGGTTTCTCTTTTAACTTTCCATGTTTCTGCTTCTTTGCATTATCTCTGTGGTGAGGACTAAACTGAAATCTAGATGACTAGAGATCTTGATTTAAGAGTGATGCAGACATTTATATTTTCAAATGTAGGGTATTGAACATCTTTTGTGTTCAGACATCATTTTATCGAGTATATGGGTTAATGACGGTCGCTGGTGTTGTTTTGTAATTGATGAAATGATAAAATAATACCTTCCATTTCAGCTTCTCTAACAGTAAAAATGTTGTTGTACGTTTTAAAGGACAGGACTTATCATATTATTGGGGAGACATCAAACTCATATTGATGCAAGTTCGGATTCCAACAGTTGCAACTACCATTTTCTGGCGTCAATGATTTCTAGTTAATATAAACTTTCACAAACTATTATTCTCTGGTAATATTGGCTACAAATATTGCGGAATCTTCAGTGACAATTCCCAAAGTAGCCTATGTCATTGACTCATGCCGGTCTCTGCAAGTGTTCTGGGATGCATCCAGGAAAAGAGATGCAGTTCAGCTTGTTTGGGTCTCTAGATCTCAGGTATTGTTGGAATTTACCATTTATAGAACAACAGCTGGTGTCCTAAAATGTAATTTTTTTATGTGGAGTTTTAGGCTGAGCAACGTAGAGGGAGGACAGGTCGAACATGTGATGGTGAGGTGTATCGCCTGGTGCCGAGTGCATTCTTCAACAAGCTTGAAGAGCATGAGCCCCGAGCTATAGTTAAGCTGTCACTGAGACAACAAGTTCTCCATATTTGCTGCACAGAATCCAGAGCCATTAATGACGCAAACGGTAATAGCGTTAGAAATGTATAGAGAATGCTCAACTTCTTTCTTAAAAGACGAAGTCAAACTTGGTTGCCTGAGAAACTAGTAAGGACAGTCAAATTTGCTAGGTCTTCAGATGCTGCATAAGTACTTATCACAGAAATTTCTTGTCACATTCCCGTCTGAATGCTCTGTAAATACAGTAATTCAACATTAACAATGAAGTGCCTTAGATGTTTTCTTTGCATCTGTCTAATCAGTCTCCCGTGATTTCAATTCAACCGTTGAATTGAGTGTAATTGTTTTCTATAACTTACCGTTGCTGGCAAAACCTATGGATCCACCAAACCCAGACGTCATTGATGATGCTTTGAGTATGCTATTAAGCATGCGAGCACTGCGGAAATCACCTAGGGGACGCTACGAGCCCACATTTTACGGACGGTTGCTTGCTAGCTTCCCATTGTCCATTGATGCATCCATCCTTGTCGTGAAGTTTGGTGAGATGGGAATGCTAAGAGAAGGGATTCTATTAGGTGTCCTGATGGATACCCAACCGCTTCCTATCAATCATCCTTTTGGGGATGATGCACTGGTAATTCCTGTTGGTATATATTTCTGCAATTCTGCATGCCTTTTTGATCATGATGTTAAACATCTACACCTGTTTCTTTTACAGTTTCTGGAGTATGTTGACCACTATTTTGGTGGAGACAGCAGCAAGACCATTTCTGGTGGCCGGAGGGAGGTGGTACTCATGGCAAACCTATGTGCTTTTCAGTTTTGGCAGCGTGTCTTTAAGGTACTAAAATAGTTACATCATATGCAAAAGGAGAACTAGCTTTTATTCGTGTTGATCTTACTAATGTTTTTCTCCTTGAAGGATAAGCATCGTCTTGAAAACTTGAAACAACTTTTGTCGAAGGAGAAAGACAAAGATCTCAAGTTGATGTTTCCTGAGATTGAACAAGAGTGGTGTGATTTCCACAATATTGCCCGGTCATCGTTCTATCATGTGTCTGAGATGTGTAAGTTCATGGTCCATCATAGACTATTTTTCTGATAAGCCTTCTATTTTACTCATGGAAAACAATTATAAATATATTAATTAATATGCTAATAGCCTTTTTTAATTTTCTTCATTCCTTCTGCCCCATTATTAGAATTTTGCCTGTTTTACAGATGAAGATACACGTAGCTCACTTCATCGTTTCAGACCTCAGTTCATCAGTTTTTCTGATTCTCTACCAACCTATTACCATCCATATGAATTTAAACACACATGCTATGTTGAGTGCCAAGCCTCTGAGGATAGATATCCACACTCCGAGGATCAACCGCCCCTTGAAGTAAGAAAATGTGTATCTGTGCCGTTTGTTCCTCCTAACGCATTCCAAGCTAATGCTATTGCAAAAAACATGGCCAACATTTTCAAAGAGGTATTCATTTGCCGACCTTGTTTTGTTTTTTAAGCATTGGCGTAATACTGTGCCAAGTTTTGTTATTGATAAGAGTGCGGTGAATTCTGAAGCTGGAAACAATGTTTCTTTATTACAGCACGTTGAACTTATACTGTTTCCATTTGCCATAGAT
The DNA here is from genome assembly GCA_000218505.1 of Schrenkiella parvula. NCBI lineage: Eukaryota > Viridiplantae > Streptophyta > Magnoliopsida > Brassicales > Brassicaceae > Schrenkiella > Schrenkiella parvula. Next base: position 6,121,164 of record CM001190.1, read on the forward strand.
AAGAACTCAGGGCACGCCATCTGATAATAGCCATGGAGCAATCAAACCTGCGGATTATGTTGAAAATGGAGAGGTCCCAGTCTGTGTATATTTTCTTAATGGATTTTGCAACCGAGGTGACCAGTGCATGTTCTCTCATACTCTTCAGTCAACAAGACCAGCCTGCAAATTTTTCGCGTCATTGCAGGTTTATTTTATTACCATCCTAGTTGAGTTGTCAGTCAGATTCTCTGCTAAAGAGCTGGTTTTGCAGGGATGTCGAAATGGAGAATCGTGTTTGTTCTCCCATGCCATGCATAGACAGACAACACCATACTATTCTCCTCCCTCATGCCTTCCAGAAGAAGATGACTCTTCCACATGGCCTCTTCTAGATATATTTCCAACTTCTTCCGAGGGATGTATACTTGTGTTCGATGACTCTGACATGCATTTCACTTCACGTATAGCCAACCGTTATCCGTCCTGGAGAATACTCTCCACGTCATCTTCTTCAGAGACGCTTTTCTGTGATTCATCACTTGCGGACACACGAATCTTCTGGGGTCTCAATCATCCCTACCAAACCATCATCTCAAAAGCAGGAGGGGAGAACCCAATCCCATGGAATGAAGTGAAATGCGTGCTGTGGTTCCTTAACCCAGACAGCTATGCCGAAACTCCCGAGAAACAGAAAACAATTCTGCAGAATTTCTTCGAGTACATGGCAATCAGAATACTTGGCGATGCTCTTTACGAAATCCAAGTAGTTCTCACTATGAACAACATCAGATTCTCAAACTTACAGGTAAAAAATATTAGCCTTGTTGCTTTCAGGTTCTCTCCATTGTTTTATCTACTCCATTCATTCTTGTTTTTTTCTTTTTTATTAAGGTTGAGAAGCTAGCCAGAGACAGCTTTTTTTTCCTTGGAGAGTCTTTCCTGCACAATTCAATAAGCTTCGGTGAATTCTCGGACACATTCACCATCCAGAAGCCTATGCTAGTCTCCAGACCAGTCTCGTATGTCTTTGATCTCCATCCGCCTACTGACATCCAGTTTGGTGACTACACCTCTGTCCTTCACAAATCTCTTCACAACAACAAATGATCTTATGGTGAGAAGAAGAAAAACAAAAGGAGTCCTTAGTAATACGTTTGTCTCTGTCTAATAACCCCCAGGTAGCTGTGAATCTAAAAGAAACTTATTCAGACTCAACCCCAGTGGAATAACAATGGTTGCTCTGTTACCTGTCTTGAAATGATGACTAGTTTGGTCCCCATCTCATGGTTTTAGATTGATCACATCAACTTTCATTTCATACATGAGGTTTAGAGTGACTCTTCAATTCTTGCTTTCTCCACGAATCTTGGATAGGAGATATACCATAGAGTAGCATCTTTTACTATCGTGGACCAAAACTCTCGTAGTTATGTATTAGCTAGAGCCTAAAAGTTCTTGTACTGAATAATAAATTTATGCTTATTATATAAATATGTCTTAATATTTTTGCAATCATACTATTATATAGGTTCATGTGTTTCTTCTTCATATCATTATCAGTATCATCCTTTGTTTTTTCTCCTAAATCCCCTCTTTGTTTCACCCCGATCATGTGAATTTGGGCTAACAATCAGTTGGCTCAATCATTTTCAATGCGAAAGACATCATATTAAATGGGAATCAACCGGTTTAGATAACGATATTGTAACCGGTCCGGGTATTGAATGAATTGATTCAGACTCCCCAAGTATTATTTAGCTATAATTGTGAAACGAACTCCACGTTGCAAAATGTTCTAAAAGAGACTGAAATTTCCCTCTTGCTTCAATAATCAAATTCAATAATTCAGACACATTAAATGATTAGGTGATCCAAAATTAAGCTTAAAGAGTTACCAATCCGTCGTCTCCAAATGACTTTTTCATACTCTTTTTAACTTTTCATTATTGCTTCTCACCTTTCTCTTGCTTCCTCTGCAACCCTCTTTAGTCTTTTCTTTAATGTTTTTATCCGATAATTTCTAACATATTGTAGTCATCATAAAATTTAGAAATTGACGATTTGTGTTGAGTTTTGTAATTAAATAAATACTAATAATAATAATCATAGTCTTAAACCATCGATATATCGTTTGTAATGATGAGTTAATGGGCCGCCCCATGCTCTAAAACTTCAAATTCACGTCCTTGTTTCTTACTTTAATTAAAAGGATAAAAGTTAATCCTTAATTACACCATTTTAATAGTTAATCCCCCCCCCTCGGCTCCTTATATATGTAGTCCCTAGATCTCTCTCAATCTATAGTATCGTCCCAATTTCTTAAAGTTTCAGAAACAGACATACACACACACACATGAATTCTTCTATCACGTTTACGCTTCTCTCTCTTCTTCTGGCGCTAAACCTAAATCCATTGTTAGCCTCCGGACGCAACCACACAGACGATACGAACGCGTGTAGCGTAACGCAGTACAGCAGATACGTTAAAAACGCGTGCAGCGTAACGCGATACCAACACCTGTGCGTACGAACGCTATGGCGGTTTGCAACCGTCGCAAAAAACAACTCGAGCAAGTGGGCCCGGGCTGGCGTCGCGGTGACCATAACGGACACCAAACAGATCCTGAGACTCCTGCTCAAAACGCAGCATTCAGCGGTTGGGAAACGCGATAGAGTAGCGTTATCGGATTGCCGAGAGCTGTTCGTGGACTCTCTCGGCAACCTGTACAAGTCGCTCGCCGTCCTCCGGAGACTCGACGCCGACGAGTTTCAGCGGCAGATGAGCGATCTCGCCACGTGGCTAAGCGCTGCACTCACGGATGAGGACACGTGTCTCGATGGATTTGAGGAGGCGTCGATTAGATCATCATCGACGGTCAGGATGATTCGGAGGAGAGCGAGCAGGTGTATGCACTTATGCAGCAATGCTCTGGCTCTCCTGAACAAGCTTGCTTACGATGGCTTGTAACTTATGATGGGATATTATATATTAGAATAATTCAAATTACTTATTACACAAAAATTATTATACATTTTTTTTCTTCTTTTAAACTTATTAAATTACCAATGATATGATTTCATAAATAATTGCGTTCGATCGGTCTCTCTCTTTCTTTCTTTAATCCGATTTTGTTTTGTATGTATAATTTTACAAATGTGTATGTGTATGATCGATCAGTCAAATCGAATTCGTTTTTAAAACCTTTGCTATTCCGTAAGTTTAATGACAAACGAGAAAAACAAAAATGTTGTTTTCAAACTACATTTTAATATAACGAATGTGGGGGAATTGTTGCTTTACTGGTTAACCCAAGCTTGAGAGTAACGTGCTTATTATAATGTTTCGGGGTTTGTAGGCCCAATAGCCCAATAGCCCAATAGCCCAATATACAGATCCACATATTAGGCTTACAGTTTATAGAGGCCCATCAATAGCCCAATATGTGGATCCACATTTTTGTCTCATCTCATCTCCTTCATTCCAAAACCCAATAAGGTACAAAACAAAAGAGACAAATCGATATTAACGAATGAATGTTTTTATTCTTCACACCATATAATTAGTTTACTCGTGACTGAGATATAACAAATTCATGCGTTCATTAATAGTTGAGCCATTCTAGCTACCATAGAAAAATTATATTATTATTTAGCCTGGCTTATTAATTAATCCGACTTCTTACTTTGTTATAGTATTAATTTGGTGCGATGGTGTATAATCTAAATATAAAATGGTGGAATTATGGAATGCTGTTGAGGCTCAACAAACGCAAATGATTTGTATATAACAAATGCTGATCCAAACTCTTGTAAAGCCAATGCCCTTCTTGTCACACGACTCACGTTCATATACTGCAATCAATACCAAACATGATAATTGATTAAATACTTAAATACCATCTTTCTTTTCTTCATTGGTTAAAGACCATCTTAGTGTTTGCTTTGCGCATAATTAGTTTTGTTTTTTTTTGACAAGTTTGGTGTAGCATTCTAATAATTAAATTCTTATGATATAGTAGCTTTACTAATACCTTTTGTTGGGAGACTCTATCAGCATATAATCTCTGATTTTATGTGATGTGCAAATTTGTTAGATAAAAAATAAAGAATTAAAGACAATTCATGACTCATGAGGATGCAAAACTTTTTAATCGATTTTATTTTTCTTTTTTGTTTAGACGAAAAATGAAAAGGCCCAAAAAAAAAGATGGCTTGAAAAGGAGAGTGCAGAAAACGTGGGAGATAATCGCAGAGCTCCACGTGGCATTATTCGAGTCAACGGATCAATTCCACCATCTATGTCTTCTCCAACGTGCGACCATTTTGATTCCTCCTCCTTCTCGTTGGCAATTTTGTCATTTCACTTTTTTTTTCCTTTTGTGCATTAATGGCAAAACACAACTATCATTCTTGTCATTTTACTTTTTTTATCTATTCAAATGTGAGTTGCATTTAAGCAATAATGGTCTTTACTGACTACTTTGTTGCTCTTTTTTTAAAAAAAAAATATAATATCAGTCCACATACATCAAAATGGGCTAATCTAAACTGAAAATTGAACAAAAATTAGTTTGATTGATTTTTGTTTCTTTGTTGTTTGACATAAAAAGCAACATGAACCACATAAAAAAAAAGAATGAGAACAAAAAACGAAGTTCAAGAACTAAATGCCTTCGTTTAGAAGAATGATCTCTACTCCTAATTAAGTTTAACGTAAAAATGAAATCCTAACGAAATTCGCCCCAATTTTGGTTATGTTTTATGTTAATATTATCGTTAAGCGTTATTATGCATGCATGTATGTTGGATGGTCACAATTCAGCCAACCTAAGTTAGTTTAAAAAATACGTAAACTTGGCCTCTCTTTGTCCATTACCGACACCAAATCTCTATGTTCGGTCGTATGATTCGCTATTTCACTGCTGCTAGCTTGCCGTTGAAACTCTAATTTTACATTGTTATGTCATGTGGTCTTCGTTTTCTTTTAAACTTTTGAGGAGTTCGTATTTAACGTCTCAAACTTTTCATTGATATGTTTGTAAATAACAATCTGCATGTACATTCTACAAAAGAGCACAAACTTTGTATCAATAAGACCAGAGTTCACATTTTCATTCCACCAAAAAATGTCGTTATGTCACGTTTCTCAGCAAAAAACTAAAAACGTTAGGAATGTAGATTTATTAAACTGTCAAGAAACGTTTAGTACGATTATATTCAAACGTTTTAGGTGGAACATAGTTAGGCGAATCAATAATGAGAAAAATTGAACTTAAAAGAATAAATGAACGTTGAAATCACTCAAAGTTGTCATCAAAGCTTTGCGTGCCATTTAGACGCTTACTGAATTTCTTAAGGTTCATAAACTCCATATTACTTTTTCTGTTGAAAAAATCCTTAAACAATGTTTAAAATAAAATAGAAGAAGTATTTGGTTGAAAATGGGAAATCATGCCACCAATTCTATACAATTAATACAAATTGAGCTAGAACAATTAAAACGCAAATTTTTGTGTTGGAATGGTTTTTATGATATTAAAAGAAAAATATAAAACCTTAGTAAAAGTATAGAATTGTAGTTAACCATAAACGGAATCATTTGAAAAAAAGAACACTAGCCCAAAGAGTAAATTTGGACGGCTGTTAAATTAAACAAAAATGTAAATTTGATTTTTTAGAGGTCACTACTAAACTAGTTTATACATTACTTTACATACGACTCTTTGAAAAATTACTTTACATACGACTCTTTTAAATTTTTGTCGGGTTTATTGGTAATATATGTTGAAAGCTAACATGCTCTGATATTCTAAGCAAATTGATGGGGCAGAAAAATTTGGTGAATGGGACAAATTTGTAAATGTTTTGTCGTCAGTTTCCAACTCATATTTTGTAATAAGCTTTAAGAAACTAAACCAGTATATCACTAGATTTTAATGACAATGAATACAAAAGTTATAATTTATGCAAAAATCTAAAATTGCAAAGAGTAACCAAAAGAAATATCAGTAGTTATTTAATTTTAAGATTGATCATAAATTGGATCAGGACAAGTAATAAATACATAACCAAAAAAAATTAATTAACTAATTTACTTTAAAACTAATTATGTAAATTTCTAAAGACAATTAAAGAAAAAAAAACTGTGTTTGGTCAAGTAATGGACGAAGATAGTAATGAAGGGCCGATTTTGAAGAAACGTTTACTTTTCAAAATCTGGAAAACGCCTAATGGAGAAAGAAAAAAAACACCCTACTAATTGCAGGGGCATTATCGTAATAAAAGCGAAGAACGAGGGTTAAACCGTAAGGCAACTTGTACTTAAATACAGAAAAGCCATTCGCTTTTCACTCCCGTCCTAAGGTCGACTCAGTCTCGGGCGAGTTCGACTCGGAAATCAAAGATAATCCGATAAATTCTCCTAAAAAGTTCCCTCTCTCTCTCTCTCTTTCTCTTTATTCCGATCTTGGATCCAGTGATTCCAGATTTCAATTAAGGAGGAAGAAGAATATGGCGTCCGAGCTGACATACCGGCGACACGAGATGGAGCAACCAGAAGCGCAAGCATACTATCGGAAGCCAACCAAGCCGTGGTTCGTAGCGATTCGTCCGATCCGTTACATGCTCCGGGAACAGAGACTTGTCTTCGTTCTCGTCGGCATTGCAATCGCCACATTAGGTTTCACAATTTTCTCTCGATCCCCCAACCGACCGATCCCCTACTCGGATCCCCTTTCGGGATACGGAATGAGATCGTCGGAGTCGTCGTATATCCCGGCGCAGAGGAAATCTAGCATCGAGTACATGACCCGGATCGGATCGGCGGGGGGCAAAATCCCTCTGGGTCTCAAACGCAAAGGGCTCAGGGTGGTGGTGACCGGTGGGGCAGGTTTCGTCGGGTCTCACCTGGTGGACCGATTGATGGCGAGAGGAGACAACGTGATCGTCGTGGATAATTTCTTCACAGGGCGAAAGGAAAACGTGATGCACCATTTCGGAAACCCAAACTTCGAGCTAATCAGGCACGACGTCGTCGAACCCATCCTTCTAGAGGTTGACCAGATCTACCATTTGGCATGCCCGGCTTCTCCGGTGCACTACAAATTCAATCCGGTCAAGACCATAAAGACGAATGTGGTGGGAACATTGAACATGTTGGGTCTAGCGAAGCGAGTCGGTGCCAGATTCCTGCTGACGAGTACAAGTGAGGTCTACGGAGATCCTCTGCAGCATCCTCAGGTTGAGACTTACTGGGGCAACGTTAATCCCATCGGTAAGCACCTTTCCTTCTAATTACTATCATCGGAATCTGAAAACGCGCCGTAATGTTTCTCGACACCGTAACGTTTGACACGACGACATTTCCAGATATTATTTTTTTTGTTTTGTTTTGTCCTGCCTCTCTTCCTTCCTTCATTACGTGTGGTCACAAAAAAAAAAAAGGCGCACGTTAGTAGAGAGCGTATAGAAAGCGCTTTGTGGGCTCATGTGCCTCCTTTCCACTCAGATCTGGTCAAACCGTGAATCTTGGGTCCCTTCATCGTACGGCTCTGTGACGCGTTGTCCCTTTCTTAGATAGAGGATATTTCCATCTCCTTGATTTGACGTTTTTACCCTTGGCCATCTTTTTGAACTGTGTTGCTGAGCTACTACATGGCACAATTGGAACAGGTGTTCGGAGTTGTTACGACGAAGGGAAACGTACGGCGGAGACTTTGGCCATGGACTACCACAGAGGCGCCAACGTTGAGGTCCGTGTTTTTTCTTTTTCTTTGCTTCCTCATTCACAATCATTGATATACGTATAGGAAATACAGATACAGATTTGTAACCAAAGAATATATAAATATATATAATCGACTGATTACAAGCAGGTCAGGATTGCTCGGATCTTTAACACTTATGGACCAAGGATGTGTATAGATGATGGTCGTGTGGTTAGCAACTTCGTTGCGCAGGTAAGGTTTTTTTTCTTCTTTTAGATTTATAAAAGTAATGCAATTGGCATAAATGAATATAGGATCAAAGAGATTAAATGAAGGATTACGTGTTGAATACGTAATTAAGTAATGAAACTGGTAATGATTGTGCAGGCATTAAGAAAAGAGCCATTGACTGTTTATGGTGATGGTAAGCAGACAAGGAGTTTCCAGTTTGTCTCTGATCTGGTAAATCCCTTTTTACTTTTTCCTCCTAAAGTATACAAATTAAATAATAAAATCAAAGAAAGGAAAAGTTCAATTCAATGTAGCCTTACTGCTTCAAAGTAAACCCCTTGCATCGTTGTTTATTGAGTACTGGTAAACTTGAATGTGAAATGATGTATGTGATAGGTGGAGGGTCTGATGAGGTTGATGGAAGGAGAACATGTTGGCCCATTTAACCTTGGGAACCCTGGTGAATTCACCATGCTTGAGCTCGCTAAGGTCTCTCTCTCTAGTCTACTTCGGTCTCTTGTTGTTATATACACGATTTCGCTAAAAAAGTCTTTTGTATCCTACGGAAAATGAGTGACTGGTTGTTGTGGGTGCGCAGGTTGTTCAAGAGACGATTGACCCGAACGCAAAGATAGAGTTTAGACCCAACACAGAGGACGACCCACATAAGAGGAAACCGGACATCACAAAGGCCAAAGAGCTTCTTGGTTGGGAACCAAAGGTGGCTCTGCGCCAAGGGCTCCCGCTTATGGTCAAAGATTTCCGTCAACGTGTCTTTGGCGACCAAAAGCAGGAAAGGACCACTTCTTCATCAACCGAATAAACCAAAAAATAAAGTAGCCGCTTTAAGCTCCTATATAAACCCATAACTCCATGACCGCAGCAGCAGCAGCAGGAATCATAGAGACAGGACAGCCCTCGTTTCTTTTCTTTTTTATTTTTTTTCCTTTTTTCTGTTATTTTGATTTCCATTTTGCTATTCGTGTCAATGTAGTGGAGATCGGACCTCACACCGATTTTGAACATTAATTTTTTTTTAATGCTATTACCGTAGTTTGGTGCTTTGGACATTAGCACCCGTAAACTGAAGACATATGAGGTTACGGACAAACAACCTCTAAAATGATATTTGTCAACTTCAGTCAATATTAACGAAAACGAGTCACAAAAATGTCAAAACTCAAAAGATACCTACAAGAATTTATCGTTTTCAGCACAAACAAGGAACGCCAAGTCTCTCACGTCTCTCTCTCTCTCCATTCTCGCTCAATCACTTTGGATTCCTGAGAACGATGATGACCGAGTCTCCTCGGAGAAACATCTTGCTTATGAACCGATCTCTGTTCACCGGAAGGGCCTTCTTCTTGCCTTTTCCAGTTTTTGGAACCTAGAACAAAACAATTGACAATAAGGTTGGTAATTTATTTGAGAATTTACAACCTTTATTTTGTCTGTCGAATGAAAGAAACTACAAACACAAAGTCTGTTTACCTCAGTCCACATCTCTCTGACGTTTTCAAGAACCATGTTGCAGTGTCTGTCAAACGCCCTCACTCTCCCAAGAAGTTTCCTATTGTTCCGGCAGTTGATTAACACCTGTATTCAAAAACGTGACCTTGTTGTTAACAAGCTTCCTTGCTTTTTTAACACTCTTCATAAACATAATTTATCTAACATCATGAAGCTGAAGCTCACAACATCTCCTAACTCATGATCTCCATACCTGAGTGTTATTCTTGACGCTCATCATCAGAACAGAGAGAGGCCCGGTGTTGAATTCTTCCTCCTCACTCTTTCCCTGCTAACATCATTAACACTTGAGGAGAGAATACAATAATACATCCATAAGACCACCTTCAACAAGAAGGAATCTAGTGCAAGTTCGAGTTACAAAGAAGACCAGGAACATTCAAATGGCACAAATCTAAGACATCAATTGAAATGAGAGATGGAAAGCAGCAAACAGTTGTTTAATCACTTTGCAAGTGCCCAAAGAAACAACTAGCTAAAATTAGGGCTTATGACAGAGATTCAGGACTTATATAAACAAATCGAGAAAGATTTACTTACGTTGTTCGTATCTTCTTCCATTGGCCTACTGCGAGATTAAAAAAAAATCAAGAGTGAGAGAAGAATCTAGTTAAGCACCAAGAAAAAACGGAGACAAACATCGAGAGATACCTCATGCTAGCTTGCCTCGAGCTCGTCTCGACAAAGGTCACCGCCGGATTCGAACGAGATTCAGGACTGTACAGTAGATAGCAGATCCAAGAAAGAGATTAGGGCTTTACCTGATAAATCTCTCCAGAGATCCCTCAGAGTCAGAGCAACGACGACTCGAAAACGCCATTTCCACAATAGAGGCCTATAAACTATTGGGCCTTCTAAACTTTAGGGCCCTAGATAATAATATACATTAAGTAGATTTTGAAGAATTTGGTAAATAATTCATTTTTTTGATATTCTTATAGTTCATCTATTGGATTGGTTTTTAATTGTGATTTAAGAGTTTTTGCGCAGAAAGAACAAATCTGGTGCTTATTAGGGAACGCATAAAAAATTGAGGAATTAGATTGGCACAATTATCGAGCTTAAAAGGAAATATAGCTCACAACTCCATATATATATATATATATATATATATATATTTATTTTTTCTAACCATGAGACGAGATTTAATAAACCACATACCAACTAATCATGTAACTCGCTCTTTGCTTTTCCAGGCAGAGAAACAATCTGTTTTAATCGAAAAACAATCATGTAACTCGCTCTTTGCTCTTTGCTGCATCAATACGTTTACATAGCAGATCGAGGAACCAAACGGCCACCGTTCAAACCACAGAGGAGATTGAAGTAGGAACGTTTAGGTCTCCTTTGACCGTTACTAACGCCGTTAACAATAACCCTCTGGACACTAGTCGTAGCTTGTACAGGAGTGACAGTGAGAGAGTCTGCGTCAGCTGTTCGCAGGTCAAGCCAAGCGATGATGTCCGCAAATACAAGATCGACGTTGTAGTCAGGCTCACCTGACGTCAGAGCGTGCCACATCCCAGGATACAACTTCAGAGTCTTGTCCCTTGTGCTAGCTTTCTCGTACAAAGCTTTGCTTATCTCTGGATCCGTCACCGTATCTGCTTCTCCGTGTAATACAAAGAACGGCATCGTTATCTGCAAAATAACCAAATGATTAAACTTGTTCAAGTTGTTTTGTTAGGGTGTGATGAGACAATACGCAATTAGGATAGGAGCCAAGTGGTTTTAAATTGTGAGCTTAAAACAGAGTTAGTCAACGTCAACCTCGTCGAGACTATCTTCGAGGTTCATGCTTGTCCTAAGCATTTCAAGTGCGGTCTTCAGCCTAGGCTTGTCTTGATAAATCAGCTTGTTGTTCCTTACCTGCAGTTACCACCAAAAACAACTATCTATAGCAAATTTTTACATGGCGATGAGATTATTTATATATATTGAGACCTCTTCTCGCTTGGCAAGGTCCTTGAAAGCAGCGTTGATGACGTCCTTTGTTGGAACTATTTTCCATTTCGGTATCATCTCTTCGACTCTAGTTAACAGATTAATCACCACCGGATGTGGCTTCACCTTCTCAGAGATCTGCATTCATAGAAAGCATACATGCGTTTCCCCAAGACTGTGTAATCTAAATCGCGGTTCTTCACATTTCAACGGTACTTTTACCTTACACATTGGAGCCACAAGAATAGCGCCGTTCCAAAAGGAAGGATCTTTTTTGTGAAGCAATAAAGTGACTGCACCTCCCATGGATTCTCCATACAAGAATCTGCCTTTCTCCATGTACTCCTCTTGCGCTGGCGTCCCATAAATTTAATAACTTGGGGTTGAGACAAATCCAAAGAAGAAGAAGAAGAGATGGATGCTCTTGTAATGTAAATGTCGTACCACAAATAGAGGTGTAATAGTCGTAGCAATCATTCACAATGTTCCCAAACTTCTTGATGTAGCAACGAGCTCCCATGGACCGACCATGACCTTCATAGTCCATACCAAAAACTGCGTATCCGGCTGAAGCCAGTCTGATTCCGCATTCTAAAACCAGAACACAATGTATTGGTTGGGTCAAAATCAGGTCTAGTTTCAAACACACAGCTAATAGAATCAATTTTGTCAACCACCAAGCCACGGATGGAAGGTGTCTATAGTTCATGTAACATATTAATAAATAAATGTATTGATAATGCAGTTCGATTATGAGAGATGGGTTATTAAATCACTTTGATAGAGATGGGTTACTCTTCTGACCGAGGAATGGCAAAAAATTAAATGCAATTAAATAACCTAAAAGTTGTCTATGGTCGTTCTCCAACCCAAACCAACCAACCACAAGACTTGTTGACCCACCGGTCCTCCTAACACCCCACCATGACTCAAATGCATTTAAGAAATATTATTACGACACACATATCCTTTCAATGGTTATAGGGTCCACAGTGAAGCTAAAACCAAGAATGTCCTAACACGATCAGCTCACCTAAATATCTCAAATCTTACTAAGAAAAATCTACCTCAAATGATACATGTACCGGAAAGAAAATTCAAAAAATTGTTTGATTAACATGATTTTGATGAAACTATAGAATGCTGTGTGTTGAGAAAAGACTTGCTAACTAAATGTAAAAATCTCACCGCCAAGACAATCAGTGCTCTGTAATAACATTCATGAACGAAAAAAAAATCGATATTTAAAGATATAAAATCTAAAAATATTCCGCTGATGTAAATGCATGGAGGAAAAAGATAGATTCAATACCTCTCATGGAGTCGCTACACTCCATTCCGTAACCTGCAAAAATCATCAAATTCATTTTTTATCGGTTATATTTTTGTGGTTTTATAATTAAATACTCACTAGAAATTTTTTTTAAAAAAATTACCATGGCAGAGGAAAACAAGAGCTTTGGGAGAAGACGATGATGGTATCCATCTACAAGCAAACAGCTCAACACCTCTCGAATTTCTTATGTAATCCTGTTTCAAAATAAACATGATCGGGACTCATCTCACTATGCTTTTTCAAATACTTACACAGCTCTGGATCTGAGGCATGACGAGAGAGAGAGAGAGAGAGAGAGAGAGAGAGAGACGTACGTACGTAGGTAGTAGGTAACTATATATATATATATATATATATATCTTGAGCTTTCATTTCAAAATCTAGGAATACAAAATCGGATCATAATAGGAGTTACCTTTCTCTTCCTGCTGTTCCTCCATGTCTGTATCTTTGTCTCCATCAGCTCTGTGAAAGTTTTAGATTAGACTTGACAACGACATGAGAAGCAAAATCCATGAGCAAATTAAGAGGTTGGAGAATCGAACCTGTCAACTGCAGAATTTGTGTAATCACTGGTTGTTTTGAAAATCTCTTTTGGACAAGAGGCTTCATCACAAAGAGCTGCAATTGCAGCTTTTGCAGCAGCGGTAGTGACAGAGGGACCAACTTTGCATGCCATTGCTGCGAGCTGTTGCACAATATGCAAAGATGTTATCTCTTGAAACTATATTCCACACGGGCACTCTTTGCTACAGTTGAGGGATCCATCTAGTACACTAATATATGGACAGATAATGATGAACACAAGGCAGACTATTTATTAACCTGTTTCATAAGTGAAATATCACCATCTGATGTCAGTGCAACACGTTTCCTTTTTGCTGGAGGCTTATCTTCATCAACATGATCTTCTTCCCTTTCTTCCCCCGTCTCTGTTTCCTTGTGTTCTTGACCGTCAGTTTTCATCTGTTCTACAGGATTGGATGGAGACGAATAATTTTCATCCTCGGTGGGGATAGAGGAACCGAGTCTTCCAGAAGCAGAGCCCATCAGAAACTCTCCAAACGGGAGCTCAATGAGCTTCGAAATGCAATCTAGTCTAGTCTTTGTAGAAACACTTTGTGCAATGAGTTCCCAATCGTCGCCATGTTTCAGCAGGGATTCTAGCAAGAGGAGGATCTCTTCCTCGGTCCACGCAGCTGCAGCAGAATTCCCAATCAACTTGAAATCCTCTGCGGAGTTGTTCTCCCCATAGTCTCCGTTCTTGAAACACTTCTCGCATAAGTTGACAATACTCTGCCCAACATCATATGTTTTAAGAAACAGACAAGAAACGATGAAGAAAGATGCTAATCCATGGCAAACAAAAAATTACCTTGTTATGTTCATAGAAAGCAGAATCACAACAACGTTCTCCGCAATGCCCACAGACAAATCCATCACTAGGCTTCTTCAAGTCACTAAAAACATCTGAATAAGAGGTCAGTGGCGGAAATTTGAGGGCAGACTCAGCCCTTTCCTCGACATGGGGCGGTGCGGTAATAGGTCTCATCGAATTTGGGGTTGCAGTAACTCGAATCCCAGCGGGGCTCCCTTGTTCGATCTTAGCATTATGCTTCCCTTCAGTCTCCACCAACAAGAAATTATCACTTTTCTTCAGGGAAGAGCCGAAATTGATCAATCCCCAATTTTCGAGGAAGAGAAACACTTTCCGAAGCAAATTGACATCGCCGACGAGATACTTGCGGATACTGGTGAAGGTAAGCCTCCTAGAAGTGTCTTCCCTGTACTTATTGATAATGAAATCTCTGTATTCCTTGTATACCTTGGGGGTTCTAGTGATTGAGCTCTCACTGAAAAACTCCTCGAACTCGTGTCTTTCGATTTCGTGTATATCATCCCATAAGAACCAACCTATGATAAACAACACCAAATCCCCAAATCAATTTCGACCCAAACCCTAGAAGGAATACAAAAAGGCATTGGAAGAGAAAGGAAGGAGACATACTGGATTGAGCAGGGATGGTGTAGAGCTCAAGTTCTGCTTCTTTGCAGAAGCTTGGATCAGTGACTTCCATGTCCCACTCCCTCCCTCCAACACAGATGATTCTAACTTTCTATCTATTAGGTATGTAAATTGCAATGTCCAAGATTGTTAGGTCGATTCATTAATAATAAATAAACAAAAAGGTTCCGATTCCGAAATACTTCGAACATTCCAGGCACCTCTGTAAAATTTAAGAAATTCAATTACAAAATAAGGCCCAACTTCATTTCAAAGCCCGACCGGCAAGCCCGACCGATAAGCCCAAAAGAAGCAAGCCCGACCGGCAAGCCCGACCGATAAGCCCAAAAGAAGCAAGCCCGAGCGGCAAAAGCGATAAGCCCGAAAGAGGCGAGCCCGAAAGAGGCGAGCCCGAAAGAGGCGAGCCCAAACCTGCGGAGGCCCAAACCCACGGAGGCCCAAACCCGCCCGCAAAAGGCCCAAACCGCAAGGCTCAAAAACGCCAAGTCCAAATCCGCCAAGCCCAAATCCACCAAGTCCAAATCCGCCAAGCCCAAATCCACAAGGCCCAAAACCTTCAGCCCCAACCAGCCAGCCCCAAAACAGCCACGCCCAAACATGCAGGCCCATACTGTCAAGCCCAACCCATCAAGGCCCAAACCCGCCAAACCCAAACCGGCCGCCAGACCAAAAACCGCCAGGCCCAAAACCACCAGGCCCATACTGTCAGGTCCAAACCCGCTAAGCCCAAACCCGCCGCCAGGCCCAACCTGCAAAGGCCCAACCAGCCAGGCCCAAACACGCCAGGCCCAACCAGTCAGGCGCAAACCACCAGACCCAAAAGCTACAGGTCCAAACTCGCCAGACCCAAACTGCCATGCCCAAGCTGCCAAGGTCCAAACTCACGAGACCAAAACCAACAGCCCAAAACGGCCAGGCCCAAATCCGCCAGGCCCAAACCGCCAGGCCTTAAACCGCCAGGCCCAAACGCGCGGAGGCCTGAAACCCCTCAACCCTCCAAGGCCCAAACCGCCAGGCCCAACCCGCGAAGCCCAATACCACCAGGCCCAAACCCGCCAGGCCCCAACCCGACATGCCCCAACCCGCCAAGGCCCAACCCGCAGGCCCCAAATTGCCAGGCCTAAAACCGCAAACCGTCAGGCCCAAACCCGCCAGGCTCCAACCTGTCAAGGCCCAAACCGCTACGGCCAATTTTCCAAGCCCTAACCGCTAGACCTAACCGGCCAGGCCCAACCTATCAGCTTTTACGCCACCTTTTTTTTGCCAAGCACACTTAATTTTATAGTTACAAGGCCCAATATTTACGTAGGCCTACTATAATTCTATTGTGGTCTTTTCCTGTGAGAACGGAAGCGATATATATCAGGTAAAACCCTAATAATAAAACTTTAACAACATGAAAACTGTCGAAAAAGTGCAAAAACATCCATAAAGAAGAGTTCCAACTAAAGAGGGCTTCTTCAAGAAATAGCTAAACAAAAAGCTCTATCATGTTTTACGAATCTGACTGAGCAAATAAGTTTTGACCAAAACACACAAAAAGATTCTTCTTAGGTCATCCTCTCGGCAGCCTCCTTTGCAAGAACCCTTTCCTTGGCCTTTGTCTTGGCCTGAGATTTGGATCACATTATGCCTCCTCCCCATTTCTTCATGTACTCGTCGTACTTGTCGTTGAAGTTTGCCTGCACACCAAAACCAGGACCAAGTTAAAGATGATAACAAGCTTCAAGTATTGTGTTTTTTGCAATTCCCCTTTTATTGTCAAAAGAAGCTATTTACTTTGATGGCCTCAAAGATTTTGCTGAACTCTAGCTTGTCCTCATTCTTCACAGTGGTCAAACACAAGCAAGCAGCAGTTTTTGGTGAACAACCTGAAAGTAATAAACAGAGATCATCATAAACCAGTTGTTTTAACTAGAGAGACGTCAGTGAGACTTAGAGAACGAGATGGACGTAACACATACAGATCCAAGACGAGATTTCCCTTTGACAATGCAGTACGGGACTTCCATCTTTCTGCACAGGGCAGGTAACCAGACGACCAACTCGATTGGGTTGACATCATGAGCAATGACAACAGGTTGTGCCTTGTTCTGCTCGATGAGGTAGGTCACATGGTTAAGGCCATACTTCACAACAATAGGCTTCTTAGATTCAGAAGGCTTTCCCTCAGCTTCTGCTTGAGCCTTCTTGACAAGGCGCTCTTTCTTGGCAGCTTTGTCCTATGGTCTGTACTTCAGAAGGATCTTGAAGAGGCTGGTTGCTGCAATTGTGGATACAGGA
Source organism: Schrenkiella parvula (assembly GCA_000218505.1). Classification (NCBI taxonomy): domain Eukaryota; kingdom Viridiplantae; phylum Streptophyta; class Magnoliopsida; order Brassicales; family Brassicaceae; genus Schrenkiella; species Schrenkiella parvula. The sequence goes on from CM001190.1 coordinate 6,138,202, forward strand.
TATAGTGAGTGAGGCACTAAATTCAGAGCGCAAAAAAACAACGCAAACATATAAAGAGTATTCTCATTATTATACAGCAACAGCGCAATATACAAAACACAAAAGCTCTACAAGACCGGCAAATATTTCAATAATAAGTTAATAAAATTGCAAACAACAGGAGCAACTACAAAACCAAAACTGGATGATGCAATAGACTTACCAAGATTCTTGTCGAGAGTCTTGGTGAACTGATTCAGCGCTGGTGGGACCTTCAACCTCTGCTTAAGGATCCTCTTCTGCCTTTGACAGACGGATTGCCTTTGGCCATTTGATGTACCTGGTAAGATCCTTCTTTGGAGGCAGAGCCCCACCGATGCCAAATTGCTTAGGCCTTCTCTCAAATAGAGGGTTCGTTACTTTCTCGTGAATATCAGAAATCATAATACCAACTTATGAGAAGAAAAAAGAAAAAAAAACCCTCATAAAATAAGTGAGTGCACGAAAACCTTAGAAGAAGGTTCGAAAACAACTTAAGATCATACCGTCTTCTTCTTGGCAGCTACCTTCACTCCTTTCTTCGGGGCCTAGAACCAAATTGTGGCGTAATTAGATAAAATGAACATCGGTGACAATAAGATGAGAGACCTATTAGCTCTCTACGCAAGTTTCTGATTCATTCATCAACTCTCTTCTACCAAATCTAACAAAAATAATGTTAATAAAAAAAAAAACTATGCATCCCGATATAACAGTTATCTTCTCTCAATGTAGTCGAACACGTAGGAGACTCAAGTCATATACATAGCTCCTTAAGTTTTGGTAGCAATAAAATAAATTTGATAGTAAAAAATTAGACTGTGGTTTATAAAACTATGCATATTGATACGCATATCAATGAATTAAAACGCCATTTTCTTTTTGTGAAACATCCATGTCTTTACTTTGGTTCACTTGATTTATATGTATGTGTGTTAGTTATGTGGTAGTTTTAGATAATGCTTATCGATTATGTTTGTGGTCTTTTTGACCTCGTATTAAGAATAAGATCATCATGTTTATCGTTAATGGGTTCTGCCATTACTCCTAGTGGATTTGCATTTGCCAGAAGATATTTGTATTTTTTTGGATAATTTGTTTTTTCTTCTACTTTTAAGAAAGAGAGTTTTTTAAAAAAAAGAAGACTTCCTAGTTAAACTGTGACGTATAAACTTATTCGCAAAACGTATAAATCCAATTACATTGCATGTTTAGAATTCAAAATGATGTCATAATAAAATGTAGATCTATAATAACGACATGTGTTGGATCACAATCATATATGATACAATGATGACAAACACATATTCTGGACGTAGTAGCTTTACACGAATTACACCTTGTAAATAAGAATGTGGATTGATGTCAATGTCACGCGTCGCCTAAATGGCTAGGGTAAGACCATCTAACCAAGCCAAGTGTATAATTCAAATATATATATTTGTTATATCATCTCGATAATTCTGATTTGCTTATGCGTTCATTTATGCACTGGATTTTTTTTAATTGTTTTCTAAACAATAAAATAAAGTATATGATGAGTTACATAAGGTTTTTCTACCAAAATATATATATATATATGCTCGAGGGGGTAGAAATACCAAATTTCTTAGTTTTTGGTCTCATGTGAGATTGAAAGCAAATGCTTTCAACGATAAAACAAAGTCTGGGGACTCAAAACTAATTAAAAATTTATAAATAGAATTTCATATTCTTAAACCTCACCAAAATAGAGTCGACGTAAATAATAGAAATTATCCAGTAAAGTGACATCACACGTGGGTCTTTTAAATCCGTGTAAAATACAATTATGGAAGAGTTACGAAGAGATTAGATGGATGTGTGTTTGCTTTGCAATATGAACTAAAGTTCCGGGGCTCAAAAGGAATTTAATAAATTATAATTAGGGTCTCATATTTCTAAAACTTATCAAATCAAGGCGAAATAGATAAATCTCTGGTAGTTACCCAAATCATCCAATCACAGGACACCACGTGTCTGACACAGATCCGTCATCCGTGTTAGCATACAATTATTGAAGAGTCATGCAGAGATTTAGATGTTTGTTTGCAATATAAATGGCTCGGAAAATCTTAAGTCCGTGAGTCTCGACCGATTCCGGTTAGCTTCTCTCTCGTCTCTGCTGGGAGAATTTCTCTTGTGATAGGCGGATTGTGAATGCCGTTCACTGAGATTTTCTCCGGTACGTTAGCATTGATCTATTTCTTCACGTGGGTCACTCTGTTTCGTCAGATTTCCCTTCATGCTCTGTTCTAATTTCGCGATTTTCGGTGAGATTTGTTCGAGACCATCTTCGAGAAATTAGGGGTTTTGGGTCTCATCAAAGAACCCAACTGTTTTTTTTTCTTTAATTTGTTTTCATCTCGATTTTGATTACACACACTGTGGAACATGCAACTGTTGGTTATAGGTTAGAATCCGAGCATTTTTTTCTCGTTCACAAGCCGTTGGATCCTTTACATTGTTAGTTTGTGTTGCGCATTCTCTGGAGTTATGAAATGCTTATGGCATGTTCCGTTTGTTTCGCGTTTATATTGGATCGATTAGGCTCAAGATGTTAATCGTTACAAGCCTTCTTTCTTGTGCCAGATTCTCTTTCCCAGTGACAACAAGTGTTCACTTAAATTATCAGCTACAATGGCCTCTATTCTTAATCAGACTCAAGAATTGCAAGAGTCTTCTAAGGTTCTTGGACATGTAAGATGTGAAAGCTACTTTATATTCTCCGGAGAAAGTAGTTTATCAGATGCTGTGAGAGGTGTCTTATATTTTCTCGGTCTTGCCTACTGCTTTCTCGGGTTGTCAGCGATTACCGCAAAGTTCTTCAAATCTATGGAGAATGTCGTGAAACATTCCCGTAAAGTGGTTTCAGTTGATCCGATTACTAAAGCTGAAGTCATCACATACAAGAAAGTTTGGAACTTTACTATTGCAGACATCAGTTTGTTGGCATTTGGAACTAGCTTTCCGCAGATTTCTTTGGCTACCATTGACGCAATACGGAATATTGGGGAGCGCTATGCTGGAGGTCTGACTTGTTTTCGGTCTTCTTTCATTCCAACACTTGAGAGTTTAACTCTAAAAGTCTTTTCACACCGTGAAAATTCTCATATTATGTTATGTATATAGGTCTTGGTCCTGGAACACTTGTTGGCTCAGCTGCATTTGATCTTTTCCCCATCCACGCTGTTTGTGTCCTGATGCCAAAAGCTGGAGAACTGAAAAAAATATCCGACCTAGGCGTTTGGCTAGTCGAGCTGGTTTGGTCCTTTTGGGCTTACATTTGGCTATACATAATCCTCGAGGTAGTTAGTGTGAACAAACCGGTCTGAACAGATTCTCTTTTATTTTAAACTCATGAGGTCTAACATAGTGTTTCTTTTCATGTGTCACAAAGGTGTGGTCACCAAATGTAATTACACTAGTGGAGGCATTATTAACGGTAGTGCAATACGGTTTGCTTCTAGTTCACGCGTATGCGCAAGACAAGCGATGGCCTTACTTGTCTTTACCAATGTGGGTTTTTTTCTGAAGAAAATAACATTAGCTTCTGCAAAATGGATTTCCGCTAAAGACTGAATATTTGTCTGTGTATATGATAATTGAAGGTCAAGAGGTGATCGGCCAGAGGAGTGGGTTCCAGAAGAGATTGATACATCGAAAAATGACAATGATGTTCATGACGTGTATTCGGATGCCGCTCAAGGAGCTGTTGAATCGGGAAACAGAAACATTGTTGATATCTTCTCTATTCATTCAGTTAACAATGACACAGGTACCAAGTATGTTCAGTTTTAGCGTAATTTTTAAATCCATGTGTCTAATTCGCATATTTATATCTATCTCTGGTTCTGTTATATATCAAATTTTCCCTGTAACAAACACTTTTGCAGAGATCACCTATCATACAGTGGCAGATACTTTACCAGGATCCTCCACTAAGAGGGATAAAGAGAAGAGTTCTACTGTTTTTGACATTTGGAAACAACAATTTGTGGATGCAGTAAGGGTAAAAATTTTAAACTTACCATGTGCTTTTAGATTCTTCTATACCCCCTTTTGGGCTTTTGATCATTATCAATACATCTTTCTTGACTTATTTCTCTTCCATTTATTACAAACAGTTGGAAACATCAGAATCAAAGAAAGTTGATAGCATTTACCTTCGAATCGCCAAATCCTTTTGGCAATTACTCCTTGCCCCTTGGAAAATTCTTTTTGCATTTGTGCCTCCTTGCAACATTGCTCACGGTTGGATAGCTTTTATCTGCTCGCTTCTCTTCATCAGCGGAGTAGCCTTTGTCGTCACAAGACTAACTGACCTTATAAGCTGTGTCACTGGTACACACACACACAATAGCTCTAAAAGAAATTCATCAAAAGATTCAACATGTTGGCTCTTGAACGTTTGAAACCATTTTTCGGTTCGCAGGTATAAACCCATATGTGATAGCATTTACAGCGCTCGCAAGTGGAACTTCATGGCCAGATTTAGTAGCAAGTAAAATCGCTGCAGAGCGACAACTAACTGCAGATTCAGCTATAGCAAACATCACCTGCAGGTAATAAAACTCAAAAACCTTTTCAAACAATCAGGGTCTTCCAATGATCTTTTTGGTGATAATTTTTGCAGTAACTCGGTGAATATTTATGTGGGGATTGGAGTTCCGTGGCTGATAAACACAGCATATAACTACTTTGCATACAGAGAGCCTTTATACATAGAAAACGCGAAAGGACTAAGCTTTTCGCTGCTGATATTCTTTGCGACATCAGTGGGATGTATCGTGGTGCTTGTGTTGAGACGGTTGATTATAGGAGCTGAGCTTGGAGGTCCAAGGCTATGGGCTTGGCTTACTTCTGCTTACTTCATGATGCTTTGGGTCGTCTTCGTTGTTCTTTCTTCTTTGAAAGTTTCAGGCATAATATAGAAGAAGCAACAAAAGGAAAGGAGAAAGAAGAAAAAATATTATTACCCACACATGTCGTCCCTGTTTAACCTTTTAGAGGGTTTGTATAATAATAAGGCAGTTGGTTAAATGTGTTACAAATCTAAAGCATATTGAAAATGATTGTGGATTGGATCATTGGCTAAATAGAAAGTTAGAACAGATTTAAGGAAGTAATTTTTCTGCTATCCATCCACACATCTTTTCATGATTTAAAAATAATTGTTTAGACTGTTAATTTGATTTGTTCGTACAAATACTTTCGATAGTATCACTGATACATTCTTAACCCTCTGAACTTCGTGATAACCTCAAAGGATCGTATCACAAATTTTAGACTCTTATTGGAATTGAGTATCGGGAATGTTTAGAACTAGAAATAGACAACTCGATTGAGCAAACAAAAAGGCTTTTTAATTCATTCTCAGGACATTCAGCTTCAAAAGATAGCAGTTAAGTTCAGCCTAGATGACAGGTACAAAAAGTACGGCCGCAAAAACCAGATGGGTACTAATTTTTCCGATCACCTGAAATTTTCTAAGCTAAGCAAGAGAGCTGGTACAGGCTGTAGCAGGACCAGCCTCGACTTGGGTCTTGGCCGAGCTGTACTTCTTGGTTATAAACCTGTTCCCAATTATAAAAAAATACATCAAAGACAGATTCAGACAAAAGACAAAACTCTACTTGAGGATAAGTTAAAGAAAGCAAAAGCTCACCTGAAGAAATCCCTCCATAGCAACTCATACATTAACCAGTTCAGTCCGGTATCTCCGTGTCCGTTCCTGAGAAAATTATTTCACAGTATTTTGGTAAACTAGACACATACCCTTACAATGTCCAAACCGGTTTACGAGATTTTCCCTAAGGTGTTGTGTTTCTGAGACCGTTACCTTGGAGTTGAGGGGGTGGTTGATGCAGAAATTGTTTTCTTCAGCTCATCGAACATGGAACGAGGAGAGATGCTTCCCATGGCTAACCAAGGTGATATCTTGCAAGAGAAATTTGCACCAAACACACTGTTATTGCCTCCTTTCTGATTTCCCTTGTTCAATCGTGCTTGACAATCCGCTGCAAAGCTCTTTAACCTATTCAACGCCTCAGTCTCTCCTCCAACCATTGTCGGTTTCCCATCCTGGACCGAACAAAATATTAACTCCTAAGAATAGGTGTAAGACTACGAGCAGCAGACACAGCGTGAAAAGGGCATCAACTTGATATAGGACTGAAAGAGAAACGCTCATTGATTGATCCTACAAAGAGTTTTTTCTTTCAAGCCGGTCTAACCCATGATGGAGTTTCAAACAACGTTAAATCTGTTTACAGCTAATGGGAATTATTGCACTAAGTACTTTTCCAATATGAATCTCTATGCTTGACTCCTCGTGTAGAATTGGAACGAACCAATTGGCAAATTATGAACATTTCAAGGAAGACAAATGCCTAAACCTGGATTGCTAGGCATCGAAGGACTAACCAAGGATTAATAAAACTCTTACCTGGCTGGTCCTAGCACTAGGATTAATGCCGAGATCCAAGAGAGAGGGAATATCGCCAAGTTGTACGTCTCCTCGAGAGGGCAAGCTTTTCAATTGATCCAATGCTGCGATTGTCTTCCTAATCTCTAGTTTCTGGACTTTGTCCTTGAATGCTCCGTAGTTTGAAGGCAACTCTTCAATTTTGAATGGTAAATCGTCCAAATGATACAGAGTGCTTCCCCAAAAGTACTTGACTTCAACGCCTGCCTCCTTCATGGCCGTCTCTATCTTCCCTTCCGCCTTAACCTCGTCATGAGACACTTCCCTGTGAGCATAAATCGCGTCGGCTCCGATTTCCTTTGCCAATTCCAGCAGAACGGTTTCGGGTTTCCCGACCCGGACAACGAGATTCGACCCTCTGGCCTGGAGATTCTTCCGGAGCTCCGAGACGGACTCGATCAGAAATTGGGCACGAAAGGGACCCGTTTTGTCGAACCCAGAGGAGGATTTGCCATAGTCTCTCGGGTCGAAGCAGTAAACGGGCAAGACGGAGACGCACTCGTCGTTGGCGGAATTAAGACACTCGTTGTCGTGGACACGGAGGTCATTTCGGAACCAGACGAGGGCAGCGCGGCGGAGAGCAGCGGCGGAGGAAGGATCGAAAGGACGACGCGGGACGATGGAGAGAGGGGATTGCAGAGGATTAGCGGAGATGGTGGATTTGAAGGAGATTCTGGAAGGCAGAGGAGAAGGAGAAACCGAAGAAAGAGAGAGATGAGTGAGGTAAGAGGCCTGCGTAGGGATCTTAACCTTGTTTGGATGATGAGAAAAGAGGTGAGAGAATTTGGGGTTAATGAGAAACTGGGTCGAGGTGGGAAAGAAGGACAGAGATAGAGATAGAGAGGCGATGGGTAGAGAAGAAGGGACAATGGCGAGAGCTTCTTCTGTGGATTTGGTTTCTTCGACATTCGAATCCATTCTCTTTGTTTTCAGGGAAGACTGTCGAGAGAGTGAGACGAGTGAGGAGGACGATAAGCTCTCGTCGATTCTCTACCTCTCTCTATTCCCACACAAAATATAATTTCTGTTTTGACAAAAAAAAAGGAAAAAAAAAGTATTACCATCTTTAATGATATAGATATAGCAGAATCGTCATAGCATTGTTTTTTTTCATAAATGTTGGTTTTTTGTTGACATTGAGAAAAAATAATTACATTTTAACCGTTTGAATATTCACATTTTTTTCTTTTTAAACAATAGAATTTTCCAAATAAAATAACATATAATTTAAGGATAACACTTATATTTGGATGAATGTAACATTTTGATTTTAAAAGTTTATATATTTGGATGAATGTAACATTTTGATTTTAAAAGTTTTCTTTTAAAAGTTTATATATTTGGATGAATGTAACATTTTGATTTTAAAAGTTTTCTTCCAGTGTTGTTGATCATTTGATATTTTTAACACATATAAAAAATATTTACATCTGTTATACTCTTTGCTTGTATAATAATATCAATAATATCACGCAACCTTCTTTAACAAAAGAAGAAAAAAAAACTTAATTATCGGTAATGATCAAACCTAAGTACTGGAAAACAAAAACATAGAAGGAGCTTTCGTAACACAAAAAAAACTGAAGTCCAGTCGAGACCTTCTGAAACGTTCCGAAGGTATAGTTCCATTCTCACCAAATGAAGATCAAGTTTAACCAAAGAAAAACACACCTACACGCCTAACACATACATATACGATAATTTGCTAACCATCAAATTCACAGGTTAGTAACAAAATCAATATATAAGAGTCGAAGAACAACCAAAAAATTCGCTTGATGAGTTCTTAGGTTTATCAAAGAAGGTTGGTTTAAAGGATAACATCAATGCCAATGGTGAGGAGCTCATGTTGGAGGAGGGGAGCACGTGCAAAGCACATAAGACATATTTCGTTTTTGTTGGTTTGCACGTGCCCTGCTTCTCCAACGTGGAGCTTCTCACCCGCAGTTCCAATTGTATATATGTGAGCTTTTGTTATATGAGAGCTTTGGTTATGGAAGCTTTGTATATATAGGCCCAAAGATCGCATTAATGGAACATACAATATAAATATATATATACACGAACATGTATAGATACATATTGGCGTGAGTGTGTTTTACGTAAGGCAAAAGAACCATGCCATGCTATGATGGCATCTCACGCAAAAGAAGGGTTGAAGAAGAAAAGTGAGAGCGGAGCGAGCTAAAAGAAACTAGCTCCAAACAATACCTTGTCTAATAATTTCTAAGTTTAATAGCTTTTTTTTGTTATTTTTCATCAAACTATTTTTTGTTGGTTAGTTTTAAACGTGGGTCTTGCCTGCCCTAAATTTCACAAACTCTACATCAACCTTAGGTGTACCATATATTGTGTTATTGCAGGATCCTATGCAGTCTGTCACGCTTTGACAAGCAATATCTTACACCTACATCTCTACTAATCTTAGCATCTACTCTGGTAAGAATCAATTGAATTATAATAATAATTAAATAAAAAATTTATAAGATACATGTGTGTGAGAGAGAGGGGTCAAAAAAGGGGAAGGTGGGTCATCAAAGACTGTTGGGAGCAAAAGAAGAGAGGAATAATGAAAGAGTGCACGTAGGGCTTTGCGTGTTTGCCTAACTTTCTCTAACATAAGAAAAAAAAACATTCAAAAATGATGAGGTTGTAAGGTCCCTATGTTGATATCATTCCTCCCTGTCACATTAATTGTGTATATTATATGCTCAGTCTGTGTATAGTGTATAATCCTCCTCGCAAATATAGACTCCGGATATAGGTCTATATGAACCCTAGATTCTGGTCTTACTATAGTTAAATTGATATATTAACCGACGAGACTAATTGATCCATGAATGTTTAAAGTTTTGATTCCTTAGTTGTAAATATATTATATTGACATCAAATGTGTTTAGAGTTTACCTATTATGAAAAAAGTATAACACATACAGTTTTGGTTGATAACTACTGGAACGATGGGAAGACATATATAGTGATCATAATTACGATTTTGCAAATATTTACTATAATTTTATATAATGGATATTTTGCAATCTGTTGTTGTCAAATGCTTATTGCTGAAGTAAGATGCTCATAAAAGATAACATGAATCAAATTAGTTGCAATACTCGTGTGTTTAAACATGCACCTACATGTTTTAAACATACTAAAATAAGCTTCGGCTGATTTTTTTTTTTTAACGTCAACTAAGCAAGAAGTGAGTGCGATAGAGTGATTGTGTGGTGTGTCACCCATAGATGTGAATCAGCAAACAAATCTTTTGTATTGAGAAAAGAGGAGACAGAGAGTCAGACAATGAAGTCATCACCAAATCTATAACACACATTAATGCTTACGTGTCCGTATCACACTCGTGTTCCCTACTATAAATGCTCATTCATTAAATATCGGACCATCGTCTAATGAACGCTTAGTTTCGTTGTTGGATAGTAACTTGTTGAATGCATGGAGGTGTCGAAAAATCTCAAAGGCTTTGGTTTTGTTGAGAGAGAGAGAGAGAGAGAGCTCAAGGGCTCTTGACGCACGAGTGTTGGCCTAATATTCGCTGACGTCAGCAGCAACAAAGAAAAACAGCTACACAACAAAGACTTTTCTTTGACCGTAATAATTGCTGCTTGTGTTTTTTTTTCTTGATAGAAAGAAACTACAAGAACTATAAAAACAGCCATAACACACATCACATAATGATTGCTTGTGTTCGTCATCAAGGAGACGGACTGAGCTAAAGATGGGCCAATAAAAGCCCATTTAAGAGCTCTTTTTTTTTCTCTGTGTCAAGGGCGTTGGAATTGAAGAGCACAATTCGTTACAAATTTACAAGTATGGTTTTTGAAACCGAGTGTACATTGGTTTTATGCGGGTTTTCGAAGAGCACAAGTCGTTGCAAAAGATTCAAACCTTCTTAGAAAAAGAAAATAGAAGAGAACGGAGTTTTGAGCTGAACCTGCCTCATGACAAACCTTTCCATCTTGATTGTTCGTTTAAAAGTCTGATAGAAGTAAAGTCTGCTCTTTGCAACTAATGAGGTGGTCATGAAGCTTATTGTTTGGATGAAAGTTCTTACAAGTTAGATAACTGTAATGTTCTAAGAAAAATCCTACAACAAAACAGAGAAGAAAGAAAATCGGCAATAAAAACCTCGGAAGACGAAGTGACATTGACAGATACAAAGAGCATATGATCTATTTCTTGGCATAGGTGATGAGCATTTGGTTTTGCTGAACCTTGAAACCTTGAAGTCCCTGCATCGCAACCGTTGACTGCATCTCATCTGCAAACTCCACAAAGGCAATACCCGGTTTGGCTTCAACCATCCTAACCTCCTTGAAACCTGGGTACTGGCAGAAGAACATCTGAAGCATCATTGGAGTTGTCTCGTGAGTAAGGTTTTGCACAAAGAGGATGTTATTTGGCGGTGCCGGTGCCTCGGGAAGATTAGATTTCACACCACCAGGGTATGGTACTTGCGACAGCTGTGTCAATAAGAACAACAAGATTAAGAGATAGAGGACAAGCAGAATCCAGATTAGAGATAATAAAATGTTGAGATGACTCACAGGAGGTGCAGCTCCGTAGGGACCTGGATACGCTGAGTTCATGGCCATGCCCATCTGTGTAGAATCATGGTGCTGGTCTTTCCTTTTCTTGCCTCCTGCAATTCCAAAACGGTTTTTAGATTCATCAACAACATACTGATCATAGGATGGAGAAGCAAAGACAATCCCAAACTCATCAAGAATACACATGGTTTGGCTTTCACATAGTATGTGCATGTGATGTGAGACTACTAATGGTGAATGCCGAATGTGGAAAATTTTAGAAACATCTGCTGCACCAATGGTCCAAGTGAGGCAAACAAAGAAATGAAATGCAAAAAAAAAAAACTTGAAAGTCTCACCTTTCTCCTCGTGTCTCTTTCTCTTCTCGCGAGGAACAAAAGTACCATCAGCCTTGGCAACAACATCTGATTTGGTTTTCGCAAATTGTATTCTCTGGCAAGATTGTTAAAGTTAAGAGATGATATAGCAAAGTGACTGATAAGTATTTCAACAGATTTGGGCAAAAAAAAAAGTTGAGAAAATTTCTCAGCAAATTTCAACAAGGGATAAACGATTGTGCACAACCTAAAAATCCGATTTCATCAATAACCTAGAAGCAACCACAGACACTTGATATATATATATAAGTTTGCATTTCAAGTGGGAAATCGATGTAATCACCAGAGTAAGTACTAGAATGAAACCCTAATTATGCATTCTGGGTAATTATGATGAATCCATGAACAAAGTAATCAGAGGAAGTGATAATGATATACCATGGGCTTATCGTAGAAGGGAAATCCATTCATTTTGGCAATAGCAGTCGAAGCAGACTCCGTCTTGTCGAACACAACCCAAGCTTGCCCTTTGTGCTTCAATGTCTTAAACGCCAACACCTCCAGTATCTTTCCGAACTGAGAGAAAACGGCGTTCAGAGACTTCTTCAGCTCTGTACGGTTCCAAGGGAGAAGGAAGAAGAAAGGAGAAAGAAGAAAACGTCTATCAATCAACTGAAATCGGAGAAACACTAGATATATGACGATGAAGAGGAAATTTGATCACCATCGAGCTTCACTTTTTCGTTGAGATTGTTGATATAAATTGTCTGGTTAGGAGAAACCTCAGATCCTTGATTAGCCTCCTGCATCTCCATCGGCGAAATAGCGAGTGGCAAAAGCGGAGAGTATGGTAGCCGGAAAAGCTTTCTTCTACATTTCAAGGGAGTCTAGTAGTTGAAACTCACGAACAACGTAAAGCCCTAAGCCCACTAAGTAGCCCAATAATTCTATTAACGGGCCAAATTAATGAAACAATCCGACATAACTACATTGCCCTAAAAAAGGAGGTGGAATCAATATTCCATGGGAATATATATGATGGATGAGCCACGAGATGAGGAAGAAGAAGGTCCAATTTGTATAATATCAGACTGAACTCACTCTTAATGGTTACTAAGTTGGTTCCCAAGTAAGCAGAAGTTCAAATCTGGAATCTACCATGCATGTGCTAATCAGAGTTCTTTCAACTTTTTTTCTTTTTTCTGCGCATTATCTGGTTTTGGATTAGATTAAATGTTTGATCCTTTTCTTTTTGTTAATTATTAATTGGGTATCTTTCTTTGTCAAAAATAACTTTAATTGATCCAAAAGAATTTCTATCTTCTCGAGTCTTTAGTTCGTGTAAGTGAAGAATATTTGGCTCTTTCTCATCTTTTGTAACGCCTAAGCTTGTGTGTCTTCCCAAATAAAAGTCTTTCTCTCTGATTGGTACGATTGCGAGAGTCCTATTAGTAGTGTTGTTCAAAGTTTTTTTAAGAAAATTTGGATTTGATATGACGTGAAGGAACAAAAAAAAAAAAGTAAAGGGGAAAAGGGAAGAGGAATGAGCTGGCCATTAATAGGCACAGTGCGTGAGCTTGACTCGCTGTTACATCATGTAATTTTACGCCTTCTCACGGTTATTTTTCATTCTCCTCTTGTCATCAACCGAATATAAAAATCACAGAAACTTAGTAATCAAGCAACTCTCATTTAAACTTTCAAATAATTTACTAGAAAAATCTCTAACCTTAATAATATGTATATAACATTATCCGTGAATTAATATTGAGTTTGATTAAACAGATACTTCTTTTTTAGCTAATAGCTGCTATCCTTCTTTATTTTGATAATAATATTTCCTTTTTTTTGTAAAATCAATTGTTACTTTTTCACAAATGTCCCTATTTTCAGCCTAACTCTTTTGTAAATGTTTTTTTCTTTCTCCTTTGCCCTTTTCTTGGATAACAATATCCTTCTGGTAGCTTTAGTAAAACTTTAAAGTTAAAACTGATAAATCTTCCATAGAAAATTTAAGAAGAGAAAGTGGTCATCTGAATCCTCGTTGACATATGAATGGATTATTTGTTTATCTTTTAATGTATTTTTTCTTTTTAGCTCTAAGTATTAACTAATTGATTTAAACAACATAACATGCATGGAACTCATTATTTTTATTGAAAGGAAACAAACTAACTAATATAAATGTAAACAAAAGAAAATAATATCCTCGTAAACTAAAAGAGTTAGTAACATAAATTGTGAGTCACGGCAAAATCATGTCAATTTGAAAAGCAGCAAAATTATGAAATCCTTCTATTATTTCCATATTTACAGAGTTATCAATGACGGTGAACATAAAAACAATCAAAAAAATGGTAAAAGAAAAAGTAGATGATACTTTTTTTGATAGATTTATAGATTCGCCGCACGGCACATCACATGGGAGGAAGAAAATAGAACTTTATCCCAACTTGAGAAATGTTTTGACTAATGGACAATCTTTATCTTGTTCGTAAATCAAAATTATCACTCAACCTTTTTCTCTCTAATCGTAATTGGTTAAACAATACTAAATCAAATAAAATTAACCAACATGGCAACATATCGAATACCCATAGATTCGCTATTACTTCGGCCGCCGTAACCAAACCCATTGGATACAACAAAACCAAACCAACTGTGTGTACATCAAAATACTAATTAAAATAACATTTTTAAACTCGGCCAATTCATTAAACGAAACCAACTTTTTGTAGATTTATAATAATTGTATTGGTGTCATTTGTTTTTAAAATATATATATTGTAGAGTAGTGTTATTTAAAGTAGAAACAAGACAGAAAAAGGTATAGAGCATTAAGGTCATTATCAAAATTTGTAAAACAGACTAGAAAATTGCAACGGAAACCCAAATTACATCCTGTTCACGACAAAACACTTATTAGGTTCTGATGTGTAAAAATGGTCTTAAAGCCGTATTTTGAAAATGACTTAAAAGCTACATTTGACGAAAATATAAAAAGAAGAAAATCAATATTCATTTAGATTAAAAAAACAAAGAAAGCAAGTGCAAGATCCATCAAAGCAAAGGAGGGGCTACGACTGAGACAGTCTCTTAGCATCTAAGCAAGCACACTTGAATGATAGTCTTCTGTGTCTGTTAATTTAGTAACGAATTTTGTTTCCAGTTCATATAAATATTAAGAAATTAACATGCAATGCATTGTTTTGACCATCCATATATAAAACTGTACCACTGCATAGTCGTTGTTCGAATGTTATAAGGGATACAAACCATCACAATAGTTTTAGAAAATCTGAAAACTCACAAAATCGACAATGGAAGAGAATGGTGGAGAAAAAGAGAAAGAATAATAATATATGCCTGGATGCTCAAGTAATATTCAATAGAGTGAAGAGTCACAAGTGGGTTCAAGAACTTGTCAAGTTTCTCATTAGACTGACAAGAGAGAAGTCACAAGTGTGTTCAAGAACTTGTTCTAGACTTTCTTTAGGCATATGACAAAACTCTTTGATTATCAAGAAAGTTAGCAAACACTTTTCTATTTTGACCCTAAAGGACTGTATTTTCCAAATACTTGCAATAATTATGACACATCAACTTCCACTTGTGATCATTACTAAATAATTATGTTTCCTGTGCAATACGGTCCGTTGTTCTTTTACATATACATTGGTTGTCAAACTGTTGTTAAATTAGCACAGTAAAAAACATATGAAAGGGGATTTTGTAAAGATAATCAATGTTTAGTCAAAAGGAAAGTAATCTTTAGAGGCAGAAAATAGATAATATTCTTTATATTAATAACATAAAATAAATTATCGATGCAGCAAATATTTGTGATTTACAATAGAGATACAATTTTTCCAACTGTTAAAAACTAGGAAACTATTTTTTTCAATAAAAAATGTATCGGAAAATATTAATACAAAAATATATGGTAGATAATTAAAAAAAATATTAAACCATGAAAGTTTTGTTCTCCAGCATTTTTGTATTTACAATACATCGTTAACTCAATTCATCGAATATGATATGTGAAAAATATGTGAATATTTAGGTTTAGCAAAAAATAATCGTGAAAGAAAACATAAAATAACCTTTTCAGCAAAAAAAAGAGAAAAAAAAAGGAAATGAAATAAATAGGGACCCAATGATTTTTAAAAATTTTGCCATAGCCTATATAAATAAGGAGATCTAAAACCCATACACATTATAAACAATCTACCAAAACTTCCCACTCTCTGCCTAAACCCTTTCCTTTTATTCGTCGTCTCTCTCTCTCTCTTTACAAACCAATGGGAATCGGAGAAGAAAGCAGCAAGCCACTGTGGGGGAGCGTGAGCCACGCGCCTCCAGGTTACGCCCTCAACGGCAAAATCATGCTCTCCTCCGTAATCATCCTCTTCGTCGCCGTGATTATGATTCTCTGCTTCCACACCTACGCCAGATGGTTATTTCGTCGTCAAAACCGTCGCATTCGCCGCCGTATTCGAGCTCACCTCCGCTCTCTCTCCGCCTCAACCAACTCTTCCTCCTCCCTTTCCCCTCTCGATTCGGCGGTTCTCGAGAAGATTCCGATCTTCGTTTACTCCTCCGAGACTCATCAATCGCCACTGGAGGAGTGCTCCGTCTGCTTGTCGGAGTTCGAGGAAGACGACCAAGGCCGTCTTCTCCCGAAATGTGGCCACGCTTTTCACGTCGATTGCATCGATACTTGGTTTCGTTCCAGATCCACTTGCCCTCTCTGCAGAGCTCCGGTTCAACTCGAAACCCCGTCGACCCGACCCGAATCCACCGAACAAGCCGCTCCGGTTAAACCGGTCGAGGACATAGAAACCGGAAGTTCCTCTTCCTCCTCTTCTTCGACTTCGACCTCGCCGTTGAGGTTTCCGATGGAGGCGTGTGAGAGAGAGCCGATCGATTTAGTCGGTGTCACGGTGGAGATTCCCAGAGAATTTGAAGGCCCTGATAATCCGGTTCTACCCAACAGCCAAAACGGATCTAAATTTCCGGGTAGTCGGGTTTTATCCTTGAAGAGACTATGGAGCATCTAAAGAAAGGAAACTAATTAAAAATGGGTTTTTATTTTTTCCAAAACCGCATGAAATTTCGGCACGTGGCTGTTGCTCCTGGACCACGAGAGCGCCTACTTTACAAAGAGCTTCTTACATTAAAGTCTCATTTGTTATTTATTTGTATGTAGTCTCGTCTCGTTCCGGCAAAAAAAGATGATTGGATAGTGAATATTGTAACTAAACAAGTAGTAGTAATTATTATGACAAATCGTAGTCGCTGTTGGAATGGGATCAGGCTCCACTAAATTGCCCCGAATCCACAATTATTTATTTCTAATAAAAAAGAACAACATGAATGATATTAACTAACATAGTGACATGTTATAGTATAAAGTTGAATTATGGAATCAGTCCACCCACGAAAGGCACTCCGGTTTGTCCGATCCAACCCTCGCCAACAAGGAAATTGGTGACAGTGAAATTGGATGCATCAGTGGCATTAATGATGTGATAACCCGGCCAAGTGACCCGGTTTGTCGTGTTAGAACCGGCTCCCGTATTATTGTATTCCGCATAGTAAAGTGTGCTCAATGCAAAATCGCCGGACCATGCGTTCCAACCATCCGGTTCAAGAAAACCATCAATGTAAGTCTGCATTACAACGGTTCTCGAATATTCTTTCCACGGACGGCCAAGATAAGTTTTTACTGTATAGTTACTCGTAGCCAAATCATCCGCTGGTTTTATTATACACCCATGTATCGCTGTTCCAGTGTTCTGGTTTGGATCGGAACGGCCTTGAGCCGTAACCTCGTTCGATTGACCTTTACGAGGCTGGCGTGGATACAAATTACACTTCTGTAACACCACTGCAGCATTGCCGAATATAAAATCAACCGTACCATAAACATCGCATTCACGATAAAACTGTCTGAGAGAATGCGTGTATAAAGTATCTTGATAGGCTTCGAAACTACAACTATAGAAAACAGAGAAGTCTCCACTGCTCCTTAATGCCACGGCTTGACCCTTGGTCGGTCCTGCCGTGTTGCGGATTGTTATGTTCACGCCAATAAAGTTTGTACCTGATACAACTGCCATTTTTGAACAAAAACAAATGCCAGAGTTAGTTGATTATTTCATTAAAACACAAACTTACATATTCAGCTTATGGGAATTAGTTCGTTAGCGAGGGTGGTTACTGGTTAGGAAATAAATAAAATTTGAGAAATATTTTAGTTTTTTTGGTTGACAAAGAAATATTTTAGTTTAATGGACTATGGTGTTAGGTTAGTCGAGGACACGATAAATTGACGTGGAGTCAAGACTTTCGGTGGACCATCCGACCAAGTCGCCTTCAGTTGCATGGGAAAAGTTAATATTAAAAGAAAAGTGGACTTGCAAGTATTTTTTCTGGTTATAATTATTGTGTCTTAAAATTTTATTTTTATTTTTGCTAAATGTGTCTTCGAATAGTTTATATTTGAAAAACAAAGGTTTCTAAAAGAATAGTTACATCGCACTTGCACGAAGAAGCCATGTTTTGTGCACATGTCTTGATCACATTTTCAAATAATTTTTTAATTTGTGGTGACGAAAACTCGAATATTAATTTACATTCATTCAATCTATATATTTGTAAGAATTAAAAAAAAAGACGAAGAATATTTTCAATATATAAAGTGGTTTTGCTTTTTGTTTTGAAAAAACTATTTATAGATATGAGGTACTTACTGAATGTGGCGGACTTGAAAGTGGTCCATCCATCAACGACGCTCCGGTTTCCGGTGATAACCGTATGGTTAATGCCGTCACCGATCATTATCACGTACCTCTTGTACTTGGGAATCTCCACGTATTCCTCGTACAATCCCGCCGTTACGTAGATCAAGAAATAACCGTTACTGCCGTCAGTTTTATTAGGCGCGGCTGCAACGGCTGCGTTTATGGTCGTGAAGTTTCCCGTTCCGTCCTGATTCACCGTCACGATGTCGCTCACCTGAACGGCTTCTGCTTCATCTTGGAGAAGCTTTCTCCCAGACCTAGTCACGGTGTTGTAAACGGCACGCGCCCTTTCCGTCATCTTTAACGGTAAACTACCGTTACGGAAACCGAAAAACTTTCTGAAGCTGGCTTCTGGTTTCCAAACCGGCTTCATTCTTTTCCTTCTTGGCACCCAACCTACAAAGTCAAATACCATTTTTTATTTTTATATCATAAGTTTATATCTCAAAAATTCGTATTAACGAGAAATCATTATTTTACACATTTTTTTGGTATAGATTAATTGGCTAATAATTTCTAAAAATAAAACACTAATCCCACAAGCATGTGAAAAGTTTTTATCATTCCATGATAATTAAATCCTTCGACTATTAAACCTTGGGTTTCTCACGAATTTTCTCTTTAATTAAATGAAACCATTATTAACGAAAGCAAGAATTGACGAAATGAAATGCGAATAAAATGCATATTTCGTGCCACATTACAGAAGATTACGTGCTAAGTAGATTAAAATAAATGGAGAATGCGTGCATGTTAATTTTTTTGTTTTGTTTTGTTTTGATATACCTTTGGAAAAAAGGGCAAGAGAGACCCCATAGAGTTTTGTATCGTTGAAAAGATCACCGGAGAGACCATTTTCAGACGCCGTGGATTTAAGTCCTTCAAGACAAGTCTGTTCGTTTGTGATCGCAGCACTTAGAAAAGTATGAACGTCATCGGCCCTAGAAATCGACAGCTTTTTTGTGGCATCGACGGTCTGTGAGCTACTAAGGAGGTACTCCATAGTCAGGCTTGCTAGGAACTTGCAGTCTTCGAGTGCCCGCACGGTGGATATAGCAGCCACTTTGCCTTTCCGGTTTAGTTGATCGTCGATCAGTAACATGAACCGCCTGGCACGTGAGAGGGACCTTCGGAGAGAGAAACGGCCGTAGGAGTAAATATCTCCCGGTTGGTTTGGGAGAACCGATCTACAGTAAGATGGATCTGGTGCGAAGCGACATACGTTTGACGGCGTGGTACTTCCGGTGGCCTGAAGTTCTGCGGCGAGAGAAGGAGATGACGATAAAGAGAGGAAGCTAAGGGTTACCAAGAACATGATGAGTACTTGAGACATATTTTGATTTCTGTTTAGAGATTAACTGTGTGTTGGGTTTGAGATATTGTGTTAGGTGTGTTGGATTATTTATATGGTTTGAGAACGTTGAACTTTGAATACATACAAGTTCAAGTAAAAAATAATGTGTGCGTACGGTGTCACAAAGTTCAAACATATACCATATTGTTATAATATTCATGCGCATAGATCTGTCTCTTACTAAATATTAATTAGAGAAATAATCACCGTCGTTAAGGAGTAAACCGTTGACAATTATAAATTGGTGTTCAAGTTGAAGGTTAATTGATCTTCTTCTTCTTCTTCTTCTTCTTTTTTATGATTTTACTTGAAAAAAGTCAAAATTTTGACTAACTACGGTTTCGTAATTTGATTTGTATACTCAGTGTCAGGTAGGATTTCGCAATTTAAAATTGTCAACCAACGTTAGGCATTTCAAGAAAAGTTTCGATTATATATATAACATGTTGGTAAAACAGCACGTTACACATTATCAAATGAAAAGTCAAGATCTTGACGTTATAATTTTGATAGACTACAGAACAATGCAAATAGAATTCGTTTTAAGTCTTTATTTAAAATGGGAAGTTTCCGTGCATGTGACTATATGAGGGTAAATAAGATGAATAAATATAATTAAGATTGAATACTTTTGATAACATATTTTGGGATCCAGATATAAATTTCGACAAACAAAGTGTATACTTTATTTTGCAGAAAAAAAAACCAATTTTCATGTTTGGATAAATGATAAATGTAAAACGAAATGGAAGGTAACTAGATCTTGGTAGGACATTGACGTTGACTTCTTATTAAAATGAAAGCGTGTTCTCAATTCTCAAGTTTTGTTCCCAAAGTCTCTCTCTTTGGAAAGAGATGTCTCGGCGTTATGCGTTCATACGAAAATACAAGCGTGTAGAAACACATGCGATGTCAATGTAGTTGCACCCTTTACGTACTATCATTTGCATAAAGTGATCAACTAATGTCGTTTAATTTATTATATTGTATTTAAGTATTTTTACTTAAGCATAACCCACTAGCACTACTTGTTTGAATTACGCGGATAAAGCACGTGCCTTCTTCATATCATTTGACTATAAACAATTTTTTCGCCGTATTGCTTGCTACTTCAAAAAGTAGAGTAATAATCACTTCTCACTGGCGAAAATAAAATTATAAGTATATGAAGCACTTGTCATATAATTAGTGTAATAATTGGATATATAATATATGTATTGCCTATTGGAAAGCACATTAATGGAGATATCTATGGACTGTACAAACATTCTAAGCAAGTTAAAACCGAACAGAAAATCACAAAAAGCATAAATGTGCAAGCTGTTTTTGACGTAGAGGTTACCTAATTACAGCTTATATATTATGTTTATCATCATTCCTTTCTTTTTTTGTTCAAAATTTTATAACAATTATATAATATATTGGATTTCGTGATACTTTATTTGCTCTATACATTTTATTACGATATCTTTTCTCGTGTCGTGTGATTCTTCCGATGTACATGTTGGTTACTTATTTTCTTTGATGATAATTCCAATAGTAAGCATTTAATTTTCAAATCTGGGCCATTAACTATACAATGCTCGTGAAGAAGCAAAAGTTTTAGTCATTACCAATCACACATTCTAGATTATGTGATCATCAACAACAGTAATGAATTAATTTATCGAAAATGACTATATAAATTAATATATGCTTTATCAATTCAAAGAATATAATGATATCGTCTTCATGCATGCATTGCGTATATATTCTTACCGTTTAATTATATATATAAACCTATTTATATAATAATTTGCAGTTTGCAAAAAAATTGTATAATGACTTTATATTACTAATTTGAAATCAATGACACAATTGATTGTTAAAAAAGAAAACAACGTTTGACTTCCGGATCGAACCATAATACTGTTAGATTAATTTAGTAACCGTTGGGCATAGATTTGTCATGATCATTTTCCTCAGGCGAGAAGACGAAAGGGCCCACAGTGAAGAGCTTCATCTTAAGCTTGTTTTCTAGGAGACGATAATTCTGGAGAATGGCTCCGCTGATTCCACGGTTGATCTCCGTCGGAAAAGAACACGTGTCAGCCGGAGAAAGCTCAAGAAACGCTCTGCACTCTTTGATCGTCACTTTTTTAAAATCCTTCACCTCCGACGGAGAAAGCGTCGCCAGGAAGTAACCCTTCGCATCCGTCGCTTGGCTAAGCACCGTCACGTCCTCCGCCTCGTAGCCGTATTCGTCCGCCGTCTCGCAGGTCACCCTCGCCACCGCACCTGTCACGTGTCAAAATTACCTCGAATATTCAGTAAGTAATATATATATACTTCTTAAGTTATGTAGCAGCATTCATTACCTTGGAGAGGGGTAAGCTTGGATCCTTGTTTACAGTAGATGAGACCTTGAACTCCGATCATCGAAGAAAGCAGTTCTCCGTCGGTGATTGTGGCTACTCCGGCGGCAAACAGGGACGAGAGAAGCAGCATGCAGGGAATGAAGAGAAGCGGACATTTTAAGGCCATTTTTCAAACTTCTAACTATACGACGAGCTTTATTCAATTTTCAACTGTATAAATGTGTTCTGTTGACGAACGAGAACGTCGTACGATAAGAGTTATATAGAGCTTTAGCGAGAAGGTTTAATAATCCAAAATTGTATATTGAGAATAAGGGATGTGACTTGGGCGCACGTTTCAGCATAAAGGATCCTAATCATTGCATGATTATACACCCAAATGGGTCTACATTTTTTAGATGCATTAGAGGACGTGCAGCCACTTTTCTATGTTTTGTTTAAAGCATTAATTATAGATTTATTTTCAATATTTTATCCCACGATAATCTAAGAATCATTTCTTATATACGAACATCTCCATTGCTTAGAGGTTTTCAAACCCATATTACATGGAATCTCCGGTGAGAATGGGCTCCTATGTCCATTTTGTTTGTTAGTCGGCCCAAATTGTTTTTTTTTCTGGTGACAATAACAAACAGCCGAAGGATCAATTGGGCTAGGGTGTATGTGTGTATTTGTCGAACATATATAAAACTTTACGTGGATTTCACCAAATTTTGGAAGGCATATATATATTGTCAAAATATAAACTACTGTTGTAAATTAGTGATATAAAAAGGCATGACATAATTTTATGAAATGTGCTGGAAATAATTATGTTATTTAGATTATTGTTGGTAACTGCAAAAGGTACGAAAATAACACGGGTGATATGTAGTATACAAGAGTAAGTTCTAGAAGAACTTGGTAGTCAAGCAAAAAACTGCAACAGTGTGAAGCCTCCTTCCTCTGACTTGTCTCTCTCTCTCTCTATATATATATATATAAGACCTTGATTCATCTTTTTTCCTGTAAACCCTAGAAAGAAAATTCTTCTGTTGACATAAGTTACCCGTTACATCAATATTCAAGTTCGGATAAAAAAATAAAAAAATGTGTGGAGGTGCTATCATTTCTGATTTCATCCGGTCGAGACCTTCGTTTTCTGAGTCAGAACCGAGTAAACTAGGCCACGATGGCTCTGTCTCCATCAAGAAGCGTGTTTTATCAGGTACGTAGACTCCATTTTAAGTATATAATGACTGTTTTGGCGTTCACTGAGTGAGGAAGTATGATGTGGAACAGCTGGTGGGGGGAAGAAAGAAGATGGGATGGAGAAGAAACGAAAGAGAGAGAGAAAGAATCTGTACAGAGGGATAAGGCAGAGGCCATGGGGCAAATGGGCGGCGGAGATTCGTGACCCGAGGAAAGGTGTTCGTGTCTGGCTTGGCACTTTCAAAACTGCCGAGGAAGCTGCTCGAGCCTACGACGCTGCAGCCATCCGAATCCGTGGCAGAAAAGCCAAACTCAATTTCCCAAACGACTCGACCACAAACAAAGAAGTAGCAGGTGCTGATCTTACAAATGCTTCCCAGTCTCATCCTCCTCCTCAAGACAAGGAAAACCAAACAGCGAAGCTGTTGTCGGAGGAGCTGATGGCGTTCGAGGATTACATGAGATTCTATCAGATTCCGTATCTCGACGGCCAATCCTCGATCAACGACGATGTTCCTCAACTTAGTCTCATTGGCAATCTCTGGAGTTTCCAAGACTGACTAATTTACTTGCCCGGTTTAATTATTTTTCCCTTCGGATTCGGCCGGTTTGCTCATCTAATCATTTGCTTCTTTTTTTTGATTCGTCTTGTTTTACATTAACAATCTTAAGTAGTGTATTAAACAACAGTTAACTTGTTTCGATCTAAGTAAAGCTTCGATTCTCTTAAAATATAAATTCAAGTTCCAAAAGTAATCAGCCGAGAAACAGCGGTTACGGCGGCTGCTGAATCTGTTGGCTTGTGGCCGAACATGGTTTCGCGTGTGTGTTCCCATTCTGCCACGTAATCAGCCCGTTCCGTTTAAGGCCCAACAAAGACCCAATTAAAATTTTTTATCGGCCCAAAGAAGAAAGATTTACACAGTCGAAGATGAAGCTCCAGAAGCGTTTCGCCGCCAGTGTGCAAGGCGACATGCCCTCCATGGCGAATTCACGTGAACTTAAACTCATAATTCCACTACCTGTCTTTAAACTAGTAGATGTGGCTTGTTCTCTTATGGTGATGATAAACTTCCCTCAAATATACCCCTCCCGGTATTAGATAGTATTCTTCTTTACAAATTACATTCAACAAAATCCAATATGTTAAAGAAGATTTGACCTTCCGGCCATGTATATAATAATGACCCCCCACATTCTCCTTTCTCCTGCTGCTGTATAGTTTTAAAAAATCTCTCCCTCAATGTAAGTCACCACCCATCGTAATGTATCACCAGTTCCACGGTCTTGTTTGTGATTTAGCTGCAGGACGTAGCGCCACTGAACCGCTGCTACTGCTCGGATCGTTGCAGATACCGAGCCTGATTATGAACGAAGCTGTGCAGCCTTTCTCTAGGCCTTCGCTTTCTATCCATATGTATCCTCCCATTAGCCCAACGAACCTAACCAGAGACACCCATCAACAAAAACGCACCCTTAAGATATTTTGTGACACCATAATGCTTACAATTTCAATTTGTAATATATGTATATATACACTTTTGGATCGTTACCGTTTGCAGAGAGCTAGACCGAGTCCTGCACCGGAATGGTTCCTCTGAGTTCCAGTCCGAGGCTGTACAAATTTGGTGAAGAGAAAAGGAATGTCTTGCGTATGAATTCCACACCCTGTGTCCTTCACCTGCACCCCAGATTATAACATTTAGAAACGGTACTACCAACTAAGAAGCTATAAAATATTTGTTTTGTTTTCTTTAATAATGATGTAGATTGGGACTGACCTGCACGCGTAGGTAGAAGTGATTGTCACTTGGAACTGGATAGAATTCTGGAGATGGTAATTCTCTAAAGGACTCAGGTTTCATGATTGAAGCTATTATGGAGACGTAGCCTTCCTTGGTGAATTTCACAGCGTTGCCCATGATGTTGAGAATAGTTTGCATCAGACGTTTCTCATCACCTATAGCATAAGCCGGCAAGTCTGCAGATAAAATCAGATTCGTCGATAGTTTCTTCACCGATGCTATTGGCTTTACCAGAGATATGACCTGCAGATTCAGAGCACCCCTAGTTATACTGTGTAAGATAATGGACTTAACTGGTTAATCTGGTGGATTTAGTTACCTCTTCAAAGATCGCTTGGAGACTAAATGGTTCGTTTTCTAAGAGCAAGCTCCCGTCTTCCAATCTCGATAGATCCAGAACGTCGCTGATGAGTGTAGCCACAAGATTGCTACTTTTCAGTATTGTCTCGATCATAACTCTCTGCTCTGGAGATAGCTCAGTCTCAAGAAGCAGAGAAGACAGAGAGATGATGGCATGCATCGGTGTCCTCATCTCATGGTTCATGACAGCCAGAAAATCATTTCGAGCATGTACTGCCATCTCTGCCTCTTGGCGAGCCTTGTCTAAGGCAAAATTCTGCTCCATAAGCTGGTCACGAGCGTGCATCGATTCCTCCAGAATTGCTGCGTGTGAAAGAGCCACAGCCACCTGAATGAATAAAAGCTAGAGTCAGAGACAGATTACAAAATCAAAGGCTGGAAATGAAATTTAGCACAAAACCAAAACATATACGCAAAGTGAAGATATGGACCTGATCCGCCACAACTTCGACAAGTTCTAACTCATGGTCTCTCCATTTTCTTGCACCATCTGTGGGGAGAATCAGGACCATGATAGCGTAACCTTTGCCAGAGAG
Source organism: Schrenkiella parvula (assembly GCA_000218505.1). NCBI lineage: Eukaryota > Viridiplantae > Streptophyta > Magnoliopsida > Brassicales > Brassicaceae > Schrenkiella > Schrenkiella parvula. Next base: position 6,164,019 of record CM001190.1, read on the forward strand.
ATCAGACCAGTCACTGCCTTGGAAATTTGAGAGGTGTAGAAGGGGTACACGGACAGACACAACCTCGGGAGGCGCATATCTCCGAGCTGGAGGCCCAATCTTAGCCAAGGAACATGTATGAGGTATGTGCATTGCTTGAGCGCTATTGAAGAGTTCGTTAATTATTGGCAGATTTATGGGCACACTGCTTCCAACTTGAATTTTGTGGCTCAAAGTATGGGAGAGCTGCAGATAGAGACCACTCTGTGACGGCATCCACAAGGCACATTCCTCCAGGCAAAGAGTTTTGCCGAGCTCGACGAGAGTGGTCCTTAGAATAGTGTGTCTATCAAGCGTGCTTCTGATTTCATGAGTAAGCATCCTTACGTGCCTTCCAGTCTCCTCTTGGGTTAGAATGAGACCCATTTCTCTGTCTAGCTCGTCGGCTTTCTTCTTGAGAAACAACTCGCGGTTCTTGACACTCAAAAGATCAGGGATGATGTGAACCAACATCAATGCGGTTGCACACGACACGATTGCGCAGGAGACTTTGGCGATAGTCATCACGATGGCAACGGCTTTAGAGTGCATGAAAAACATCCACAGGTTGATGAAATGGGTGGCTCCACAGAGAATGATAAAGGCTCCAAACTGCATGAGCACCCATTTGTAAGGGAAGAAGGCAGACTTCTGCACGAAATATATAAGCTCGAGTGGGATGGAGAAGTAGGCAAGAGCAATCAGCGCATCCGAGATGTATTGATATTTCACTAAGAGATCGTCCTGATTCACATGTGTCTCAAAACAATCACACGACTCCATTGTTGGAGCTCGGACCTCGCTTGACCTGGTCAAAGACACGCCAAGAAACACAACCCAGTCAATTCCAGTAACAGGTAGCGAGTATCTCCAGTAAGGTCCCAGAGATTTGGACTAGAGTCACCTAACAGAGGAAGAGTCTAGTGAACTTTCAAGCAATCAGATGCATTTGGAAACAACAACGGCTAAATCGATCCAGGATCAAACTCTACAGCATGAAATATATTCCTCGTTGCCACGATAAAGGCCGAGGCCGATCTGAGAAAACTTAACCAAGTCACCACACAGATCGATCAGAAGAAATGCTACAGAAGTGAGATCATACATCCACTAAAGAATCACCTAGAGCTAAAGAGATTCGAACATAATAATGGTCGAAAAACAAGGATTCGAATTAGAGAAGAAGACATCACAAACCTTGAAAGGTCGAAAAAACGAGGGACCGTAGCTTTTGAAGAAACGGAAAGCTTTCTGAGAGTCAGAGATCTCTACAGTTTATAAAAAGGAAGCTTCTCATAGAGACGACGACAGTGAATGAAACGAAACTGGGAGAGGACATGAGAGAGAGAAAAGAGAAAAAAAGCTTCACGGATAGAGAGAGAGAGAGAGAGTGTGTGCCATGGCACGTGCGAAAGATGATGTGGACAATAGAGGGTAAAAAAACTCAAATGCGCACGTGGGAATAATAGGTGACATGTCGGTACATAATTGGATGCATTCCCGTTCGATTTGTTTTTTTTTTAACACCTTATTTTTATTCGGTCTCTCTCAAAAGTATGAGTAGTTGATACTTTTACTTCTTATCGATTTCAAATGCAATGTTTCTAAAATTTCTACTTATTTTAAGCGCCTTGTGTCAAATAAAATAAAATAAAAATTAAAAACTGCGACTAGTCTCTTAATTCTTTTGGTACTCGGTAACGACTAAAATCCATAGATTTATACACACAACGCAAAAAGTTGGTCCAAGATGATGAACTAACAAATATGTCTTTTTAAAAGGGAAAGAAAATGACTTCGGTCCCTTTAAGGCTAAAAAATCTCGTAATTTGAAGAAAGACAAAAAAAAAGGAAGAAGATGCATTGAACCAACCATTAGATTGATAGAGACAGGAAATAAATAAATAAAATGAAGAGAGAAAACGGAAAAGTGTGAGGCAGATACATTGGACGTACAAGTGGCGCTGCGTTACCCCCACGCGCTCCTTTTCTCCTACCACACACAAAGTTTTGGGCTGGGGTATTCTGGCCCATACAATCTCCGTAGGCCCCGTAACCATGGATTAAGTTTAATTTACCAAATAATAGTTACCATCAGTCAATCATTTGACTTTCTTTTTTTCCAATTATATTCTCACTTTCTCTCCTATATTTTATTTTTGTGGGCTTAACCATTGCTAAAAACCAAAACCAACGCATCGAAGCTTTGGCACCCCAAAACTCGAGTTGTGTTGCCTTCCTACAACCAATCCTAGATTGTGAGTCCAATAACGAAGCTTTATATATCTTATCCACGGCAACCAAAGTCCTCTAGCCCAAAACATTACCTTAACACACAAATTCAGTTTGGTTATCTTTCCTTCTTCGTGATATGAATAACTATTCTTATTCAACCAAAAGTAATTGGATACATAGAGAGACAACCCTCAAGAATTGAAGAACAATGTTGCCCTCCCAACAAAATTTATATTTCTAGTTTCAGGATTTGCTCATTTATTATTAACCTAAAGAAGAAGAAGAATGGTAAGTGAAGCTTTGGCTCCAATAAACACCATCAGTCAGAGGGACCGATCATCTTCTCGGGAACAACAAGAGTATCAAACTCTTCCCCAGTCAGAACACCCAACTTCAGAGCCGCTTCCTGTAGGATAAAATTTAAAGCTCTGAGATTTAACAAACTGATAGGGACCTGCTTAGAATCAGGGATTTATGTTCTGTATTGCCAAAGATCCAAAACAGAGCAGCATATATACTGCTAACATACTGATACAGGCATGAACCTGTTTTCTATTGTAGCATATCAATTTTCAATTATTCTCACGTACGTTTGATTTCGCGATGAAGAAGCGTAAAGAGTTTGCTGTTTACCTTTAATGTAGATCCTTCTTTGTGAGCTTTCTTGGCAACTGCTGCAGCATTGTCATATCCGATTTTCTGGTAAAGGAGACAAGGATTCGAAAACTTAGCATAGATGAAACTTCATTGAAATCTAATGGGAAAGTGGATGTCATGAAGGCGGATTTTAATATTTGGAGACTTACCGGATTCAATGACGTCACAAGCATAAGGGACTACGTAGAAATACACAAAATAACAAAATAAAACAAAATAAAACAAAAACAAACAATTAGTTCCCAACCAAAGATCAGTTTCACACCATGGACAATTTATAGACCAGCAAATAAAAGAGAAGAAAAGCTTACCTCATGCAATAGCTTTGAGATCCTTTCTCTGTTGGCCTCAATTCCCCTCACACAGTTTTTCTCAAACGAAGCTGAAGCATCTGCTACCAATCTGATGGACTGTCAAAGAGGTGAGATCAAAAGGTTAGGATTGCCAAATTTTATATAATAAAAGAAATAGATGCACCAGGGAAAGAGATTAACGTACATGCAAGAGAGCGCTTGCGATCACCGGCTTGAATACATTCAATTCAAAATGACCATTTGAACCACCAACTGTCACAGCTACATGGTTGCCCATAACCTGCAATTTCGTAAGATGGAACTCAAAAGAGTTAGGAACAACTTTCCTATATCAGTAAGCATGTTTCGATGAGCAGAACTTACCTGAGCACAAACCATAGTCAAGGCCTCACACTGTGTAGGATTTACCTTTCCCTGAGAGAAAGAAAAAGGGATTAAAAATCATTTGAATCAAAATTAATGGTAAGGACAGAAGAATAAATTTGGAAGACTGCATTCATACAGGCATGATGCTGCTTCCTGGCTCATTTTCAGGCAGAACAAGCTCACCAAGACCACATCTTGGGCCACTATATGAAAACATGTTTAACCCATAAGAACATATAGTACATCTTCAGGAAAGATAAAAAACGAATCTCTAAGATTAGATACATACCTTCCAAGAAAACGTATATCATTGGCGATCTTCATCAACGATGCGGCGATCGTGTTAAGTGACCCACTTGTTTCAACACAAGCATCGTGTGCAGCCTACAAAAAGAAGAATTATTCAGCAACTGATATCATAACAAAGCATCTTATTTCGGTTAGAGGCTAACCAGAGCTTCAAACTTGTTTTCTGCAGTGATAAACGGCAAGTTTGTTTCTTCGGCTACTGCAGCAGCTATCTTTACATCAAACCTGAATAGATAGATTTACTTGAAGCGGACTAAGAGAAGATGAACTTGGGATGAGAATAAAGTTAGAGATGAGATATATATACCCTTTCTTGGTGTTTAATCCGGTCCCAACAGCAGTTCCACCTTGTGCAAGCTGGCCAAACATTTCTTGCAAGTTAGAGCGCAATGAAAATTGGACAAGTACAGGAAATCACATCCTCCAAAAATATCATTTCCCAAACCTGATAGAGGCGGGGTAGAGTGCATGTGACTCTATTAAGTCCATACTTAACCTGCAATCATGAGATCCAAATTTTAAAATTAGATGCAATTTCACTTTTGCTAGACAAGCACAATTTTCTGAACAAACAACTTACTTGAGTAGCGTAGCCACCAAATTCTTGTCCTAGCGTCAAAGGTGTCGCATCTTGAGTGTGAGTTCTTCCAATTTTCACAATATCTTTGAACTCGAAGGACTGCCAGACACAAGAGATGTTTGAGAAATTTTCAGAATATAGAGCAAAATTAACAAATGCAAAAGATATGTGAAGAGGACTACATAGGTCTGGCAAAGCTGATTTAATTAACGAAGTGTCAAGGACAGAAGATGTTCCTTAAACGCAAAATTGCAACATCGACAAAGCAACTAGCAGATATAAATAGTACCACACTGAACTGAAGTCAAGAAGTAATTTATGATACTATTTAGGTCCGAGCACGTTTCATGTGCAATTCAGCGACTAGATCAAGTGTGTCAGTTAAGAAGAGCGGAAAAAAGGTCAGACCTTAGACTCGAGAGTGCTATGCAAAGTTTTCAAACTCGGGATCAGCCTCGAATTTATCTCGGTTGCAGCTGCAATGTGCATGACCTAGACAAATCAAAATCCATACAGAGCATCAATTAGTACGAACAAACAGGGTAAACAATTGAACGAATAAGCCAAAGCTTACAGTTGGAAAAGTGTCGTTAGAAGATTGTGATCTGTTGACATGGTCATTTGGGTGCACACATTTTTCACCACGTTTGCGACCAAGAATCTCAGCTGCTCTATTAGCAATGACCTGCGAATTAAGAGCAAAACATAAACACAGGACTTCGTCTTGTAGCACTATACAAAGAGAGATCCTATAAGAAACATGTATATATCTTCAAGAAATTACCTCATTAGCATTCATATTACTCTGAGTGCCACTACCAGTTTGCCATACAACAAGCGGGAAATGATCATTGAGCTTTCCCTCTGCTACTTCCTGTGCAGCTTGCATAATTGCTTTCCCGATAGTTGGATCAAGACCATATTCCATGTTAACCTAAATTATAGTTACTCAATTCATCACGAAGCAAAACGAGAAAGCAAATGACAACTTAGATGCAAAATATAACCCGAATTCCCAAATCCCAAAATCTATAGCTTAGAGTGTTACCTTGGCAGCGCACTTCTTCAAGACGCCAAAAGCGCGGACGATTGGTTCGGGCATTCGCTCGCGCTCACCACCAATTTCGAAGTTCTGCAGCGATCTCTGCGTCTGGGCTCCCCACAATCTGACACAGAAGCAACAATAACACTGGTGTGAAATATTGTTTTCCCTATGAGGAAAAGAGATATTCAACGTTCTGGTAGAAATCAGATCCCGAACTTATCGGAAGGAACTTGGATCGGCCCGAAGGTGTCCCTCTCCTCCCTAAACGACGTCGAATAAGATCTCAGAGCGGTGATATAACGCAGCGATGCCGCGGTTGTTCTGCTGGAGAGCCGCCGCGACGCGACGTAAATCGCCATGGATTCTTCTACCAAACAGTAGTTCTGCAGTGAACAAAATTACGCATTTCTCAAATCAGAAAAAAAAAACACTACGATTTAACGAACGTGTAAACGTAAATAGCAAAAAAAAGAAAACTTTCGGAGACGAAGGTGGAGACTTGCGAGATGACGACGGATCACGTTGCAGAAGAGCTGAGAGAGAGAGCGAGAGATAAAAAGATAGGGCAAACAAAAACAACTTATAATATTAGAGAAATGATTCAACGAATCAACTAGGTTGGTCGAAATTTGAAAAGTATTGGGGCGATAAAGATTTTTCTTTTTTTCCAACAGTATTAATGCTTTTTCTGAAAGGTGATATAAAGAACTTTTCATTTTACAACATATAAATAGTTATATATTTCAATTCTTTTTTAAAAAGAACAAATATTAACTTTTATTTCCACTATGGAATGGAAGATGAAGAAGATAGCCAAAGTTCGTAACTAATCAGAAATTCATTTAATAAATATTTTGGTCTCTGATTTGAAAGAAATATACTGAGTTTTAACTCTGCAGATCAAGGAAAAAGAAAACCCAAACATTATAAAAATAATATAAAAATTCTCAAGCAATAGTGTACATTACAAATCTTTGAAATTTTGTTTATGTTCAGGTAGTGGAAGGAATATACATAGAAGAGAAAAGAAAAAACAAAACTCAAGAAAGAGAACAAGAGCAACAAGAAGAAAACATTGCTGCACTGTGTAGCTACCATGCCTGTGTTATATATATATAGAAACTTACACAACCAAAAGAGAGAAGAAGAAACAATGAAGAAACCAGTGGAAGAAAAGAATCAAATAAAAAACCATGTATGTATTTATTTATGCGTGTGAGTGAGTGGCCTGACGCTTGCTTTTCGCTTCATATCAGCAGGACCAAACTGTTTGGTGCCACGAGGACCATTCGCTGAAGGACGTGAAACCTTGTTTGAGTTCCTGTATTATTTTAGATGCAAAAAAAAAAACTGTTCAAGAGATTCTATATTTGTTGTTTCACAAGGGGGTTTAATATAGTAAAGCGAGTTGGTGAAAAGAACCTGAATTTTGAGACAGGTTTCTTGGGTTTTGACTCAATAGTGCTTGTTGTCGATGATTTCTTGGAGGATTGGTTAAATTGCCAGAGCAAGTCTTGCTCAGATGAGTCACTTGTGGCTGCATCTAGATCGTCTGTGCTGTTGTTGTTTCCCATGAAGATGTTGTAGGAATGTTCAGAGAATATTGTTGAAGTGTCTGAAGACAGGTCTCTCCTGTAAAAATCTTCTGGCAGAATACTGATCCCATTGTCTGTCGCTCCTCCTCCCCAAAGACTCTCCACTCTTCTCATCTCGTCTTGCCTGTTATTCACCATTACCTTATCAACCCACTCACGTGACCCGAAACTTCGGTCTTCGTCTCTGTAGGTTTGGCCTGGACTTGCTACCGGTGGCCAAGGTGGTGAGTTCACTGTAATCTCCTCCACTTCACAGCTCTCTGATTTCTTTGTCATGGTGCTATTGTTATGAATCTGCAATCACTCAAAAAACAATGTCCAATTTGAGATATGATTTTAAATCAAAAGACTGAGTTCGAGAAGAGAGTAGAATCACCTCTACTTCCCCAGTTTTGGCTTTGTGTTTCTCCGAGCCACCAGGAGTTGTTATGATCTTGTTCTGTTGTGACCCTGCTTCTTTTCTCGCGAGTGCTGCTTTAAGGGTAGCAATCTATTAACACAGCAAAGCTCATGTGTGAGTCATTTACCATAGGCCAAATACCATGAATTTCAGTTAAAGCAAAAAAGGACCTGTTCTTTGAGTTCCTTAACATCTGAAGTATCATTGTTTACTCGAGCAGCACCGAGCTCCACTGTAGCTACTCTCTCTGCAAACTTCAAAGTGCTTATTGTTTCAGCCACTGCATCTGCCTCAGGACTAATATGGACAAACATCAATGTCTTTGCTTGTCCTCCTGATATATAACATATTTGCATCCCAAGTTAAGAACAAAGAGAGTTCTAAGCTGTATATATTCGGGAATAAACTACTTATATCCTTTACCAAGAGAGTCCTGAAGGAGTTGTGTGAGTTTGCTGTTTCTGTAAGGGACATGCGGGTTCTTGTGGGCTAGTGAAGCAATCACATCTCCTAAAGCAGAGAGAGATCTATTGATGTGTTGTGCTTCTTTTAGTCTGTCTCCAGTAACCTCGGACTTGTCTACCCTTTCACTGCCTGCTAGATCCACAAGGTGCATACATCCACGAAGAACAGCTCCTGAAGTCAAGTCTCTTCCTTGAACATGAACAGTCAAGCAACTGCAAGAAAATAAGATTGACAATGTTGAATTGGATTTGCGTAAGACATTGAAGATTAATGGGTTCTCTCTCTCTGCTCTTGAAAATATTTCCCCTTTTACCTATGAGAACGGCTGCTTCGATCATTCAAAGCTGTTGATCCAACAGCACGATTCTTATGCCCAACTTTCATTAGATCGATAACATCAACTGTTGAAGAAACCGGCACAAGACTTGCATCCGGTACACTTAGACCCTTTTGAGAACTATTCCTGATCTCTAACGTATAAAAGAAGTTAAGGAGTATTGGAACATAAAAATGAACTCTCTTTCTCTCTAACAATAACATTAAGAAGCAGAACCATTCATGAAAAAAGAAAAGGATATCTTTTGTTGCTTCCATCAATAACCAGAAGATCTCTGACTTGCTCATTGTAAATCTCAATCATCTGAACAGCAATATCATAACGGAATGTGTCTTTTCTTTGTTCAGCAAGAAGAAACAGATCACCAAGTGCTCTGTAATTAACTCCTTGGCTCTTCTCCGTAAGATCTCTTGGTCCACTCTAGAGGAATTACACAAGGGGGAAACATATAAGATCTCGTACCTTCAAAATGTCACAATCTTCAAAAATTATAGTTTCAACTCTAATCTTACCATTGTGTATGTTTTACCCGATCCAGTTTGACCATATGCAAATATGCAAACATTGTATCCATCAAGAACAGAACGGATCAATGGCTGCATATCAGAGAATACCTCCTCTACAAAGAGCAAGATAGATCCTTCAGAATCAACTCAATCACTGGATAGTAAGAGATTCATTTCAATTTATTTACCTTGAGTCGCGGATGGGCCAAAGACTTTGTTGAAAGTGAAGGATTTGAGTGATTTTCCATGCCTTGATGCAGTATTAATTGCTATGGTATCATCCTGCATGTTCCCAATTGTACTAGAAAAGCTAGATTGTCCAGGCAAAAATGGTCGTACCCGACAATAAACACGGATGCTACCCTTGAGGTCCTGCACCTGATTATAAAGTTTTCGGTTTTCTTCAAGAACTCGGTGATAGCCAGAAGCAGCATGAGCAAGGCCATGCATGTGCATACCTGTAGACAGATATTGATCTATTAATTTCAGATTCTTGGATAACCAAAACTATCTTAGAAAGTAAGAGCAGAAAGATCTGAATACCAAGAGAAGAGAACTCTTCTTGAAATTTCCTTAGCATAAATTGCATACCAGCCCTTGTAGTGTAGAGTGTCTGCCTTAGTCCCTATAAAACATAACGAACAGCTCAGAATCTTGGCTATGCTATCCTAAACTCGAAGAAAGTTTGAAATGAGTAGTGTAGTGCCTACTTCTATATCTTCTTGTTGTTGGTTGAAGATTGTCAGTTGTTTAAATTGTCGATTTTTCATCTCTTCATCAAGAATCTGGCTTTTCTGATTGGTTTCTTCTTTCTTTGTTGCTTTGAAACTCTTCTCTTCCCTCTACAAAGACACTTCAGTAATCAGCAAAATCTTCTAACCTATCTTTTACAGAAAAAGAGTGAAGACTTTACCTCTCTTTCACCAAGAGGTTTATGAAATGATATGTTGTTGTTAAGTGAAGTTGATTCTCTTGGAGCTGCTCTAACCTTCACATGACATAACTCCTTTCGTTATAAGAATTTTGACACAACCGAAGAACATATTTGTGAACCAAGAGATAGAAGAAACTGAAGACATACCAACTCATACTGGTTTGTAACTCGATTTTCAAATTCTTCGACAACTTTGCTTAGCAGAGATTCAATCAGCTGTTACCAGAAGCCAAAAAATCAGAAATGCCAAACGAGTTAAAGTAACCAGAAGACACAGAAATGCCAAAGAAATATAGAAGCTGAGCAACTAAGTGAGGTAGTCCGATACTCACTTTGGGCACATCCTCAGGCTTTTTGTCTGATAGAACAGCGCGAACAAGTGTGCTCAAGGAACCTGAATTGGACTGAAAACAGAAGTACAAAGACACTTAAACATCATAACATTCCATTTCAGAAGACCGAACCAACTACAGACAGTTGAAAAGGCTAACCAGTCTAGAATCAGTCTCAGAGGGAGTTTTCTCGTTGTTGATCGATGAGGTTCTCGATAAAGAGTTCATGAACGGCTCTGAGTTTTTTCTCACAAACGATGATTTAGCCAGTGAAGGAGGCTTTATGCTACCACCAAATTTCCAAACTCCATTTCCACCACTTTGTTTCCATTCATCATACGATTTGATTGCCAAAACACAATTCACAACACGAGAAGCTTTTCCTCCCTACAAAAAAGAAAAGAAAAGAGATGCATATTCATGAGCAGTTCTTGAAGACTCCGATAAATTTCAGAGTAGGCGAATTCCAGACTACCTACTTGCTCAAGATCAGATGCCTCAAATGTTGGAAACCCCATTTCCTGGATAGCAACAAGGAAGTTCCTAACATTCTCAAAATACTGAAACGCTGATAATGGCGCTCCATCAGCAACAAGAATGGCATCACAGGGACTTTCCACAACCTGATTCAACAAAGACAGATCAAATTTCTCAAGACCTGCTCCTATATATATCCCGAAAGGATTAAAGCGAAAGTTCGATGTATTACCTTTGAAACAGCCCCAGGCTGAACCTTATTGAGGACTTTGCAAAGGATTATTCCACTTCTTAATCCAAGCCTAAGCCCTTCTTCTGTTGGCTCTGCAGGCAAATCTTTAGCTCCCACCACTCCAACCATCTTTCTGAGCCAATTAGCCGCCTCGTATCTCCTCGATGCTACGCAAATGCAGAAGATCGAAAATTCTAATTTATAAACCAGCAGTTTTCCCTCTACGACTCAACAAAATTGTCAAAGCTGAGAATCTACTCGATCTATCTTAAACTCAGACCACCGGGGACATCAATTATCAGATCAAACATTCTCTGCTAATCATCTAATGGTCGACGATATTAGCTTTACATTAGAGGAACGAAAGTAGTAGTTAGTAGGCAGAAAGAGATGGATACCAGCTTCTTCAGCTCGACGAGACTCTAAATCATAATCTCTCAGCCCATTTCCGTGTTGCTGCAATACATCCTCCATTACTGAAGCCACCGTGAAGCTCAATCCTCCATCCTCCGTCGCAGTCGCCGCCATCGTGGTGCTCCAGAAATCCCCTAAAAATGCTCACAGCAATCCGGATCGGAGAGCAAGAGATAAAGAAACGGCAGAAGAAAAGAAGAGATAATTTGCGGATTTCTCCTCAATCTCTCTCTCTCTATCTCTCTTTCCTTAAGAGCTTGAGTTTATTAAAAAGGTAATGTGAGATTTTGTATAATAATAGAGAGAAGAATACTACTCATAACCTCCATGAATGCTCTCATATACAAGGTTGTAAAGCTAACTGCTTTATACTCTGTCCTCTTCACTCTTCCTTCTCTTTAAATTCTCTCCACTCCCGAACCTGCAGCTTCGGACGGTTTATAAATAAAAATAAATAAAGAAAACACGCTTCTTTTTTTTCCCTCCCTCCCTCCTTAACCAACAAATATATATATTAAAAAAACGTATTTCAGGTCTTTTGTTCTTGCGCGTGTGGATCACGCGAGAATCTTTTTTTCGGTTAAGCCTCCTCTACCGTTTGGATTTTATAAGCTTACTATATTTGTATCGATTTTAGTTCGTTACTAATTATTTATTGTTGCGTGAATTGGATGATAAGTGATCAATGTTCCTACTATTAGATCTAATTTTGTCCTTGCAAGATGAGCAAATTTTTCCGCTTAAAGACAAATTACGTGGGATCGTGTTTTGTTTGTATTACGATCATCTTAGATGTATTTTGTGCACATTTAATGTGGTATTATTGTTATTATTCCAAATGTGTATCTTTGTGTTCTATTCCTAGTGTTTGAGTCTGCATCCTATAAATATTACAAGGAGGTTGAAATACTGGTAAGTGGAGCAGTTGAAGAAGAATGTGTATATAAGGTAAGTTTATCAAAATGAAAGAAGAAGATGGATCGTTAAAAAGGGCAACAAATCGATGTAGTTAGAGCAGTAGTTGTGAATTAGTTGATTCCATGTGTCTTTGTAATGCTTTAGAAGCAAAGAAAAAAAAGAGTTTACTTTAGCATTGAGTGACCTAAGCGAAACAATTAATTTCAATGAATGTTTATTTTTATAATGTTGGTGTATAAGTAGAATGTTAGGCGACACATTCCTTTCCAAATATAGAGAGAGCTAGTTGAAAGTTACTGCAATTAGGTCCATTGCCCAATCTCTTTACTTTTTTATTCCCACTTTCTCTATTAAACTCTCCATTTTATTATTTGGTAATTAGCATAGGATTCTTTCCCCAACTAAGTTATGTTTATAACGGTCGCCTATATTTTTATTTGAAGTATTAGTAGTATTTTTTTCTTTAAACAGCAAATAAGTTATGTTTATAACGGTCGCCTATATATGTTGTATAACTCATGGTTAAACTATGTTATATTTGTTAATGTATATACAAATATATCCAATATTAATCCATCTCTAGACGACTTAGGTTTTGATATTTAGAAAAAAACAATAGAATTTTCATAAAAGAAAATAAGACAAATCTAAATTATTTAACTAGCAATAACAAATTCTGTGATTAGTATTGATCTTTTTTCATAACGGACGCATTGCACTGATATAAACATTAATAATTATCACGATTTAAGTCGATGATCAAAAAACAAAACATAGTATATGGGCATCGTGTCAACATCCTACGGTGTCGATGTGATCACCACGCCACCAAACATTGATCAAGACATCCGATTACATATATTTCTAGATTTTTATAATAAAGAATAAGGAAAATGTGTGACGAACCGGAGTGGGTTAGCTTCAACGTTCAAAAAATTCAAATTAGTGCCTCGGAGCCGGACTTAATTAGGTTCGGAAGGCGAAACCCCACGTAGAGCGTCTTTGACGGGACCCACGAATTCGACTACGGGTGGTGCTACGACCGACTGTCACCCAAGTCAATAACACAAGCGAATAGATATCTGCCACGTAGCTGCGGCGACATTTTTCTTTCTACGTGTCCTTTTGTACGAGGAGAAAAGACCACCCGCCTACTTCGGCGCGTGTCATCATAACTATATATTATTTATTTTTGAAATTTCAAAATGCTATCTGATCAAGGAGAAGTCCGACTGATAAAAATAATAATTATATATATTTTATTTTGGTAATGAAACAGAAAAACCGTTAAATATATATTGTCCTTTATCTAAACACAATAATTTACTGTATTTACCGTTAGAAAAACTTTCGAATAAATAAAAATAAGGAGAAAGAATAAAGAGGAAAAACAGAGCATGTGGGATTCAATCATAATTTCCTTTTATTTATTTGTTGGTGATTTAAAGCATCTTTTTATCCCCTGATAGTCAACTTTTTCCATTAATTGTTTTAAAGTGATTAACGGAAAAACATTTATATTTGTATATACGGACAATGATGATAATAATTATTCTAATTATATACTTTTTATAAAAAGATACCTAACATGGAGATTGTTAGCCAAATACCTCTTGCGCTAATATTAAAATAAAATCACTATCAACTATATTATTGTTAGACTGTTCAAGCTACTAGCTAGGCTCAGTAAATTTGCAAAAACTCATTATCAAGGCGTCATTGATCATTCCTGTGCTCTTGAACTGTAATCACGACATGAGAGATGATTAATTAGTCATGTTGATTAAAGCATTAACTTTATCACTGTGAAACATGTGTAGCATATTTTGTCGTTTTGTGTTAATATCAAATCCTACAGAAAAACCAATATTATGAATTTGAATTAAAAATCACCGCACTCGCATCACATGTAAACCCGATCCCCACAACATGATTTGTGCGAATTACAGAAACGCTACGATCACATGTTGTCATCTATGCTTTACCAAATATGTACTTTCGATTCATATGTTTCCTTTTTTTCGTTTTTCTTTTATTTGGTTTCCCTTTTTCGGATTCTGTTTTGTTGTTTAGCTGAATCAGGAATTTCTACAAATAATAATCGATGTAAATATGAATGCAAATGTGTATGTTCTGTAAATTTAAAAAGTACTGTAAAACCCAATGAAACAATTTGCTTTATATAATTTCTTTTATTATAAACGAACGAAACTAATTTACAAAAATGTCATACATATATACCAGTTTTTTTTGTTTTTAAATGGTCGTGCCTCTAGCAATACAATTATGACGGATATCAAGTCAAAAAACACATTTTACAAACATTTGCGAAACAACATATACCTTTTGCTTTCGCATCCATAAAAATGGTTTTTTCTTTTTGTTGACACTGTAAGAGATTTATTTTATATTACCTTATAAGTTTATAACAAATCAAGAAGAAAATAAAAAGAATTAAGTATCCCATGTTTTGATAGATACTGAAAAAAAGAAAAAGCAAAGTGCAACAACAACCCATCAATTTCATTATTATTCGATTTTTGGCTTTTTCTTTTTAATTTTAATTTAATTTTAATTTAATTTTAATTTTAAGATATATAATAATATCATAAGATGGATCCAAAGCTTATCTACTTTATATGCAGCAGGTATAATGAAAAACACAGTCATACCCATAACCACAAGGCCCATATATTTCATAAAACTCGAAACCCACAATAATATTTTTTTCTTTAATCAGTTAAGCTTTTATAAAATTAATAGAAAGTCAATGGTTCCTTTTAGTAACATGAAGTCCAGCTGTTCGACGATCATGGCGAACGAGAGACCACAAACTCTCTCTTTCATAAAAATACGAAAAGAAGCCAAAAAACAAAAAGAGAGAAACAAAAGAATCAGTCTTTAACAATGCCAACATAAATTCTTTGTGTGTCTCTCAAGTTTCTACTCTTCAGAAACACATAGAAGCCTGTGAAATGAATCTAAGGGTTGTCCAAAAACGAACTCCTATTTTGATTTATTCCCCAAAAGGGGGAAACTTTCTAATTGTGTAATAACACTGTTTACCTCACTAAACCACACAACTAATCGTCATCATCAAACAAACAATTTAAAGTATAGAGCTTTGCTCAGAAGGTAAATTAGCGACGAGGAAACGATGAACCATTTCGAAGCTAGTGAATGTGATAACTGCAGCAGGAGTTGTTCTCAGGAGATTAGTGGCACAGCCTCTGTAAAAACCAGGAAGACCATCTTTCTCAAACACTTTCTTTATGCAATCTCTTACGCTCGAGTAACGTTTCTCACTGTGGTGTCCTTGCTCTTGAAGCCTAGCGCGTACAACCTGCACGCCCAAGATCAACAGGTCATATCAACCGAACTAAACTGAAAATAAACCGAAGTTTGTTTAGAGCTTTGTACCTCGTGCGGGTAGGTTAATGTGGAAGCAAATATCTTTGCAATTGAAGAGGCAACTGCTACATCACGGGCATTGAGATTATCGATTGATTTATCACCTGTTGGGTTCACAGACATTAGTTTATCTTTCATCTTCACAAAGATTTTCACCTTTGCTGTTCTTGATCCAATTCACAAGATGTATGGATAAAACTTACCTTTCTTGGCCAAGTAGATTTTGATCATCTCATATGTAGGAAACTGAATGGCAACGTGACTGATACCAGCTAGCGCAGGCACAAGACCACTGTTTGGTAGCACGAGAGAGATAGAGGGAAGACACGTATTAAAGACATTTGATTGGTTAACAGAAAAAAGTGTTGGGGAGATGAAAAACCTGTACAATCCGCGAATTCCCTCCTCGTAAGCTATCCTCCTTAAAGCAGACAGTGTACTTTTGTATGGCACTACACCCGCTCTCATTCCTTGTGTCTGAAGAGGAACCAAGATAAAGATTCTTATGGTAACACAAATATACATCTATGTTTGGTGAGGTTCTGCAGGAGCAAATGGCACTGCTTACAGTATTTGTAATACCACATTGTTAGGTAAGGCTAGCGTGTACTAATTAAAGTTCCTTTTTTTCTGCTTGATTGCATAAATCATAGCCAAGAAAAAACGGACCTGAAGTCTAGTCTTGACAACCCAGAGAGGATTTGTGACTATTGTAGTTGCAGCTCCAGCACCAGAGGCAGCCATTACGTTAGCACCAACGCTGAGTTTGTGATCCTCGTCTAATGTATGTACAAACAGAGAAGATTAACTCCATTGTTGATTAAAAAAACGGAAACAGAAGCAACTAAGCTGTAAATATATATTTTTGTGTTTAAGGACTAACCATTTGAAATTAAAAAGCTCTTGAGCTGGTCATACAATGTAAAATAAACCTGCAAAAATCTTACAGTTCGTTTAGTTTCACAGCTAGAAGAAGCAATCTACTTTTGCTCTGGTAATCCAAACAAGTCAAGAAATATGTAAAGTTGGTTCCTGGATCAAAGACCTATAGCTCCAAGAACAAGTTTCAAACTCACCGCCCAATTCGTCAGAAGCGCCATCACGGTCGGGGAAAGTCCCCGGTATAAGCCACGCATCCCTTCTTTCTTGAAGATCTGCTCAAGACTACCAACAATTAGACTACCTGATCAAAGGACAAAAAAATCGGGTGATGAAAAGACATTAGCAATGGAAACCAATTTCGAGAATTGAGCATTTTTGGTGGGTGAGAAGATATATAAAAAAGGACAAACCTTTGATGTTTGCATCACCTAGCTTTGGCAGCCCATGAACCTGAAACCTCGTTTTTATAACATCAAGAGGACACACAAACGTAGCCGCAAAAACTCCTACGAATCCGAAATTTTCAAAAACTAATCAGCTTCGATAAGTTTCGAGACCAAATACGCAATTTCGTTACAAAACAAGTAGATCAAGGCATTACCGGCAGCAGCACCGGCGGCTGCATTACAGAGGACATTTTTGGAATTAGGAGGATGAGAATTAGCGGACATCTCTTGGATCTGAACGGAGAGGAAGAAGAAAAAGAGACTTATGGAAACGCGGGAAGAATACTTGCGTCGCCGAAGAAGAAGAAGAAGAAGAAGACGAAGAAGAAGAAGAAGAAGAAGAAGAAGAAGAAGAAGAAGAAGAAGAAGAAGAAGAAGAAGAAGAAGAAGATAATGACAAAAAGGTTGATTCCTCTCTCGAGAGGGATTTCGCGGCGAACCAGCGTCGCATTGCCGGAAGGATCTCGAGTCCGAGTCTTATTTCTCCCTCTTTCAAGAATTTGAGTCAACGGAGCGCCCGAGTTAAATGAATCTGAAGATCAATACGACGAACATCATCGAAGAAATCGCAGAGAAACAGAACAGGCCGTGTTGGTTTTGTTTACCGGAGGAGACTATTCAACGAGAGGGAGACGATGAGAAAATTCAATATTTTTTCCCTCATTCGTTTTTTTCTTACAGATTTTATTTTATTTTATTCTTTTCTTGGCTCTTGTTTTTTCAAAGTAATTAGTTAATTACTAAAAATATTATACTTTCCTTCTCAGCCAGACGAATCAGACCAACCAAACACCAAACTCTGGTCCCATCAGCATGCCGTAATTGCCATTAACATTACCACAATATTATTTATGTTTTTTCTATATCATCATAAATATTTATTATGTAATGCTTCCGAAAAGCGATAAATGTTAGGGATATGCACGGATCAAATCCAAATTTATAGTTTTGTTATCTAATAGTCCGAAAAATCGGATATCCGAAAAATCGGATATCCGAAAAATCGGATATTCGAATCTGATCTAAAATAAATTTAAAAATTACAGTTATTACATTGTTTATAAAAGTACAGATATGTTATGGTATAATAATGTAAAATCTTTTTTAGGCTTTTAATTTTACCATTACAAAATTAAAAAATGGTTTTATAAAAAAACAAAAAACGTTTGTAGGAAACTTTCAAAATATATGTTGCTTTAATTTTTTTCTTTCTTTTTGCAAATTTCCCATACAATAGTAATTTTTGTCAGCATTAGAACCGTTCGATGTGGTGGATATTCAGGTAGAGTTCCGTGAAATATCGAGTTCGTGCAAACTACAAATCGTTATTATCAGTCCTTGAATTATCAATAAAAAATGCAATATTTTTTCTTCTTTTTTCTTTTAGATGTGTGAGCCGGGCTTGGCTTTATGGAAGTCACCTGAGCATGTTACTTACAAGGCCTGGCCCCTTTTAATGAAATATAGTAACATGGGCTCCATCTAGAACGTTCATGTGGGATCCTCTTACCACCAACCATTTCCATTTTTTTTTACCCATCATTTTATTAATTCAAACCCAAAATGGAGTTCAATTCAACGGTATTCCATTTGATGACACAAAAAAATCAAACATTATTGCATTTGGCATTGTGTTCAAGAACTTCATAATGACTGTTAATAGGAGATAGCCTCACAAACCACCTATCAAGCCTCGTCAAAAATTCAAATTTAGAACAAAAAAAAGGAAAAATTCTGTTTTGCTCTCGTTTTCTTTAGTTACAAAGTTAACACACTGTGGAGTTAATATATACACACTCTCTCTTCTTCTTCTTTTTTCACTCAATCAGTGAGTAGAATATACTAGAATAATAATTTGTCGCTAAAACTAGTGATGGAGAAGTTGCTATCGTGAATTACGCGAGACAAAGACAACGATATTAAGATAAGGTTGAATGATTATATTACTACAGAATCTCAAATTATACATAAAATCATTGAATCGCTCTATCTGATGTAAGCAATGACGGTTCTTGTCTGCTTTGGACAGCATCACGTACTCGTAACTTGTACAATGTTTTATTTTGTTTTGTAATAATTGGTCGATACTTTACGATTCACAAAATCCTAACCACAAGTAAAGATGCGTAGCTGGTCAAGTAAATAAAAAGTCAACCAAATAATAATTATTTGAAAATTTACATAAAAATATTCTCCATGCCAACACATGGCCGGTGAACTAAGAATTTAAAAAGGAAAGAAAAAGGTAGTTATAGGTTACGACGTAAATGCTAAACCATTTTTATAAAAAGGTTGGATACACTGTATTTGATTAATTTATCATTTATAGTTTCAGAAATGTAAGTTTAACACAGATTACAATCAAGCTTTATCATCGAATATTTAGATATTTATTTTCTTTATTTTTGGGGTGCAATGCAACTAAATCGATGATATTACCTAAGCAGAGGAAAGTTTAGGCACGTGGCGGTGCAGGAGATTCCCCTGCGCCATCAACATCGATTTGTAAATCTCCACCAGCTTCTTCTCATCGTACTCCCTCGACGCTAAACCCGACCCGTACCCATATTCACCGTACCCGTACGACGATCCGATGACCCGAGAATTGGCCAGGCGCATCATCATATTGACGTAGGCATCTCGAAGCCACGTTAAAAGCTTCTTAGGCGATGCCTTTTTCAAGATCCTCAGCTTCGGCACGATCTTGATCCTCCAAAACCGTCTCTTCCGGGTCGGATCCAGCTTCACATTTCTCCGACCCGATTTCGACTTCTTCACCGGCGCTGACCCATCTAGCCTTTCGTATCCTCGCGACCTCCGCCAATACCTTATCTTCATCACACCAAATACATGTAGGTATATGTATAATTGTAATCGTATATCTACAACCTATAGATCTAGAGAGAGAGAGAGTGAGCAGTGGAGAGTTATATTTAGAGAGACGGAGACTTTTTGGTTTGTTTATAAAGAGCATGCATATTTCGCTTACGTAAAATATCAATTATTTATATTTCCGAGATAATTAATTGATGGTTCACGTAGGAAAACATTAAATTGATAGTAGTAAAGTACGAGTTTCTCACCCGACAACCAACAAAAATGATAATATTTAAGAAAAGCATACAAAGAGACTTGCTTAAGTTTCAACTTTTGTTGCCTTTTCGGGGAAATCTATTCATAAAAACGCAATCACATGCGCGTTTACACCGAGATGGTTGCTGTTGCAATAAATGTTTCCAATACCATCAACCTAACCCCCTGAACAAATTTTGTTTTTTTCCTAATATTTTAAATATATGTGTGTGAATGATAATAATATCGTAAAATTTGAATGCAGATAAGAAAAAGAATGGACCAACAAAATTAGAATGTTTCATGCTGCTTCTTCTTATGCGCTTATTAATTATTATATATAAAAACAAAATAAAAGTAACAAAGATCGACGACTGACGAACCAATTCTCCGCTCACGTCATTTCTGTGGTTCCGGAGTGTCCGCTATATATGGGCCCTTACTCAAAGGTGGCCCATATTTGATTTGTAAAAGGCCTTATGACATTATTTATTAGGATGGATCCGTTAAGCATATCATGTTTCCATCCGAAGTGGTTTAGTACCATATCTTTCTTACTTAAAACTATAAAGGTTAAATTTAATTGTCCGTTTCTTGTTTGCGCATGTCAGCATATTTTGAAAATCGCTTACATTTTACTGTAATTGCAGATTAACAGCTGCCATATTTTAATAGAAAAAATAAATATTATATTCAGGTGAATAGTTGTACTACCTAAACTAAAAACAAACTATTCAGTGAATCAAGAAGTATGTGACAGTATATGACAGTTGAGGAGTTATCCTAAGCTAGTAAGCTATCGTTTGCTGAAGATTATTACTAAATTTATGTTAATTACAGTCACTAATAAATAAATCAAACCTTAATTTGATGTTTATTATGTTGAATAACAAAAACTTCATAGTATTTCATAACGACAAAAAGACCAGACCAGAGTTTGGATCTCCACCTGCTGATTATTATTTCTCCTATGTTTTGTCCTTTTTTCTCCGGTTTAATAAGGCGAAAAGGACGGCCATGATGGGTTTGCGCCCGGGTCGGGTCAGAGAACGTACACCGTTGATCGGAGGATAGAAATCGTGAGCGGTAAGGGTTACGGCGTGGGAGGAAGTAATCATCAGATGTATGGAACTCAGGATTTTCCTCCGTCTTTGCAGCCTCCACCGGGGGAAACGACGGCGCGTAGGAGCAACGCGTCGACCGCGAAGCTGTCCTGGGGTTTAAATGATGCGGAGATGAAGAGGAAGAAGAGAATCGCGAGGTATAACACTTATACGGTGCAAGGAAAAGTGAAAACGACATTGAAGAATGGATTTCGAAGGATTAGGAATAAATGTTCTAAGATTGTTCATGGATTTTGATTTCCCGACGAGTCCTGTTGAAGACAATCCCCGTGCATGCGGTGGTTGACGGCTGTGCGCCGGACAAATAGAAAATATCTCCGGTGGGCAATCTATCCGGAATCTTTGCCTCTTTCCACCCAAAAAATTAAAAAATCTATGTTTTCTATTCTAATCGGACGTCAATTTGATCAAAGTGTCATGTATTGTTCTAAAGACTTACTTTTTCATGTAATTTGGTAACGGTGGTAACCAATCAATGTTGCTGAAACTTTCTAACTCACATTAGGGAATTTATAATAGATATATGAAAAAAAGAGAGAATAAATTTTACGATTATCGTCGGTAGTTTACCAAAGACAAAGAAACTTGGTTCAAAGGAGTTTCAGAACTAAACCAGAAATAACCACAAATCGCGACAGACATATAAAATCTCCAAAACACCGACTCTACAAATCGTATCAGTTTATGTAAAAAGTCTATCGACTCCTATCCTCCACCCTTTGGCTTCTAAGAAGAAGCAACGAACGTGTTAAGGATATTTCTCTTGAGAGTGAAGTCATCAGCTTTCACCGGACTTACCGACTGCTTGCAAAAAATCGAGTACAAAAAGGACCAATATAAAGAATTAGTTAGTCTTCATTGTTTCTGTAAGCAATAAGCAATCAGAGAAAGAGAGAGAGAGGGAAGAAGAAGAAACTGTTTTAGACCTTGCCAAGTACGCGTCCAAGCCGTTCGACTTCTTTGTTAGCATAGCCTGAACCTTTCTCTATGTAGTTCTTTGCGAGTTTCGAGTAAAGCTTTCCATACCTATTATAGAGAGAGATCATGAAGATCAGGAATTATAAGGACCAACAAGAGAAACCTTCCCACTCTTATTCTATGCATGTAACGATGAAACGCTAATACTACTACATACCTTGCTGTGGAGCCCTTAAGGTTACTAGCTTCCTCTTCAATGCGAGACAAGATTGCCTTTTTTTCATCTTCACTGGCTGCAACTAGCTCCTTTACCAACGCACCTAAGCTTTCAACTATACCAGCCTATCAAAAAGAGAGACAAATCAACAAAAGCTTTCAAACTTTATATCGAAAATTGTAATTCTACAAGAGACACTTTTTTCTACCTTTGAAGTAAGCTGCCCGTTACTGTCTCTGCTGGTCCCAACTTTCTCATTAATGAAGCTTACGAAGTCATCTAAGTCCCTTCCACCGTCATAATCTTGACCAGCTTTGTTGTCCTTTGGGAAGAACTTAAATGTTGGGAATCCACTTACTCCATACCTGTAAACAAAAAATGTAGTTGTTTTCATCCTTTGCTTTCACGAAATATATATGATTTTATACAGTAATATCGGTAAAGTAAAAAATCCTTGTCCAACTTACTTCTCTCCAAGGCTTTTGTGCGCATCAGCATCCAAGTTGGCGATTACTACACCTTCTTCCTGCTTAAACACTGTGGCTACCTTTTCGTATGTCTGACAAATTTAAAAAAACAACATTAATAACAAAGTAAACGTGGACTGTTGTTATATGATATCATAAGTAGACAAATAGTTGAACTTACAGGAGCGAGGGACTTGCAGTGGCCACACCTGGGAAATAGTAAAACTCGAAATTAGAAAATAGCATGAAAGCAAAACCATGAAAGTGAGAAAGAGATACTACCATGGCGCATAAAACTCGACCAAGACATCTTTGTTCTGGTCCAGTACAATGTTATCGAAATTATCAGGTGTTAACACAACTACATTTTGTGGAACTGCAGCTAATTTCACGTTGGTACCTGAAAACATATTTGTTCAACAATAAGCAAGTACTTTGCAACATATGCAAGACCATGTGTGAGTTTTAAAGACAAGAATTCTACAATAGTAAAATGAATAAAAAAAATCTGAGAAAACAAATTTTCGATCATACATCCTAAGGCAATGTTGAGAAAGTGGTGAATCAGCGTATTTTAGGCAATTTCACACTTGCATATCATAAAATACAAATCTCCAGATTTAAATGAACTTAATCTAACTCATAAACCATGCCTAAACAAATTTCCCAGAAAAAAAAAGAGAGTAAATTTGGAAAGATGGAATGTAATCTGTGTAATCCCAAAAATTGGACAAGCTTAGTTACTATCATCAACGAGACTACCTCCTTCCTTGTTCACATATTCAGCCAATGCTTCAGCATTGCGTGGACCCTCGTACCTGTTAATAAGATCGATAAAAAAGCATCATTCACAATCTATAAACAAAAATTTCTATCCAACAATAGATTTCCTTCGGGAATCTGTTAAAAAATGCTTACTTTTGGGGTTCAAGAGATCCTTTAGGAAACCATTGAATGGTCGGATATCCACTGACACCATATTTAGTGCAGACGCTCTTCTGCTCGTCACAATCGACCTGCAACACAATACACAAATTATATAAAAGAATCGGACATCTGTATCTCTCTCTAAACATTAGAGCAAAAGAGCGAATGACACTGACCTTTGCAATCAACACTGACTTAGCTTTCTTGAAGCTTGCTCCAAGCTTTTCATACTCCGGAGCAAGTTTCTTGCAGTGGCCACACCTATAATAACCATTTTAAATTTTTAAGCAAGCAAAACAAAAAAACTAACTCGAAAAGTGGATTCCTAACAAGTCAATTCTCAAGTTTCGAATTGTAATATTCACCAGCACATCAGTAACTCTACTTGCTCACTAAAACCATATTCACCGATTTAAAAGCCACACACTCATCGAGATCATGATTATCAATCCAGAAGACTGCAATCACAGATCAAACAATTCCACAGACAAGTCGAACAGAAGATTACAGATCGAACCCACGACTGTAATGATCTCATCGGAATCCTCGAACAGATAGCTGTTTAGATCCAAAAAAAACCAAGAAAACAAAAACGATTGAAAAGAGTTGATCCGTACCAGGGAGCGTAAAACTCGACAAGAGCTCCTTTATCTTTACCGACCTCTTTCTCGAAGCTATCGTCCGTCAAAACAACTACATCGTCTGCTATGGCTGACACCACAAGCAACGCGAGTAGGGCAACACCAAACCAGATCTGAGATTTCGCCATTTTTTTTCTTCGAGCTTTGAGATCTTTCTTACAAAGTACTCAGCTCTGTTATTAAAACGTTGCCCATAATTTTCTCTTCGAGAAGAAGATACAGAAAAAATGAGTACGGGAATTAAAATAATGACATGGCGTGATGAGGATCGTTGATTTAATCACAAATTTATTACGGACGGCGATCGAGTGTTCTTAATACGTGGCTGGGGTACATGTCGGATTATGAATGGTTTTGGTTCTCCACATCTTTCACGGAGACGAGAAAAGAAAAAGTCGTTTGGAGGAGGAAGGCCCTGAACTTTCCTATAGTTTCGTTAAATGCCCTTACTTTCAATACTCGTCAATCTAACCCCAATCGGCACTCGATTACCGTAACGCCGTATTAATAATCATTGACAGACAAAAACGTATATGATTTATTTGGGCCTGAATGGGCTTTCTCGGGAACATAAAAATTTGAAATACAGGCCAAGTAAAAACAAGCCATGGCTTAGCCATATTGATTCTAAGCCGGCCGGGACATAATGTAAAACAAAACAAAAAAAAGAAAAGACTAGACAAGAAAAAGTACATGCGATCACGTGGGCATTCCAAAGACTATGGAACCAAGTCGGGCGTATAAGAAAGCGACTGTTTTACTTCCCATTCAATTTCTTTTTATGTGTTATGCGTATCTTCAAATTATCACTCAAGAACAAAAAAAATCTTTTTAAATATATTTAACCCCCTGACAGGTTAAAAAGGGCGACATGTAATATATTGATTTTCGTCTATCTCCTTTTCTTTTGTTGCTTCTTCTTTATGACGCCTCAAACTTTTAAAGACGAGTAATTATAAGTATATATATTTCATTTTACATACCAAGTTGCCAAGTTGTATTACATTTACCAATCTTCCAAACATAATTTTAATGCGTGGGTCATTGCCCCAAAAATAATATCTATGTCCCCTTTTTTGTTATAATGTTTGTGAAAATTCGTTAATGCATGCTAATTGCTAGTTGGATTTATTTTTTTGGTATAAAAATTATAGTCTTAAGTACATCATTTTCAGTCCGAAAAAACAAAAAAATATATAACAAAGTTATTAAATGATCTATAATTTTAAAATTTATAAAATGCGTACTTAATTTTTAGATATTATCAAAATATCTTCAAGACAGAAGCCAAGCGACCAATGCATTTTCCTCGTCATGATCCAACGGTTCTCCAAAGTTCTCGGAATTAGTTTTCCCGATCGTGGCATCATCCTCACCGTCCAAAAGCCACGACACCATTGAATCAGAGCCCTCCTTCTCATCGCAAAGGTTATTATTGCTATTACCTTCTTGCCAAACACAGTCCCAATCAATAAACTCATCCGTCAACGCATCGTTGACTTGATGATGCTCGTAGTTGAGAAACGACTCCACCGACGGACAAGACTGAAGACATTCAAGACTCCCTTGGTTCGAAGTCTCCGAGAACCCTCTCGCTAGGACAGAGTCTCCTAAATGATTCAACTCCGCATCTTCACCACACGATGTGAACACGAGCCCTGGATCTGACTCGTCCAACAAAAGATCAATGATGTCTGCATCATCGAAGGATAAAACTCCATCATGGCCATTAATGCTCGTGAGATTATTGTCATTATTATTATTGCAAAAATCTCCTCCTTCATGACAGGCTCCATAGTAGTCACATGGTCCTAGCTCAGCCTCGGCTCCACTTAACTCCATCATTAATGCTTCTTCTCCCGCCACCCTTTTAACCGCTACGTCAGCGTCTGGCTCCGGCGGTGCAGACGTTTTCTTCGTCTTTAGAGTTTTTGGGTTGTGAGCTTTGGGTTTCATGGCAGATCTGCTGGTCCTCCCTGTTCTGCGTTTCGCCGGCGGACGCGATGATGACGTCGGAGGAGCGTTCATGATTACGGCGGGGACGTCGTATGAGATCGACGGCTTTCTAATGAAGTTGTGGAGTTTACGGCTGAGATGAGAGTTCCAATAATTTTTTATTTCGTTGTCTGTTCTCCCTGGTAGATGATTCGCAATTAGTGACCACCTACATTAATAAATCAAATCACATTACAATTAACTCTCTATGAACAATTTTGAATAACCTTTTAAAAAAATCAAAATTAAATATATATATATATATATATATATATATATAATATATATATTCCCGGGAAAGAAGAGAACGTCGTGGCCCGATTAGAACCAACAGAACAGTTTTAAAATTGATTTAGCCACGTTGATACGACTGCTGACCTAACCATGCTTCTAGAAATGGAATTATTAATTACAATGAAAACAAATACTAGAAATCACTCGAGCAATAATAAGTGACGGTGACTTGTATCTATGTCTATGAACTGTACATTTGTTAGAGAGTACATTTAGCTTGTCTCAACTAAAAGTGAAAAAGTCTGACAACGAAGGCTCATAAAAGTATGAAGAGGGAGACCCACAACGATAGGTTTTTGGTCGACGAAATTAATTAAACAGTCTCTTTTACTACTCTAACTTACTGTAAAATTTAAATTCTCGACCATTATGAAAAAGTGTACACGAAAAACAAAAACAAAAATCGTTAAACAAAAAGAGAGAATATCATTAATTTAAGCCTTACTAATTTGATCGATATTGCACTCTATTATATGATACGATGCATGTAAAGTAAATGGTTGTCCGAAAAATGAATTGAAAAAAATAATGGAGATAATTATATTAATAGAGTACCTGTTTCCCAAAGTGGAATGCAATTTAACAACGAGTTCTTCTTCTTCTGGGGTTATGTTCCCACGCTTGAGGTCAGATCTAAGATAATTTATCCATCTCAATCTACAGCTTTTTCCACATCTTTTTTAATCCTTTTTTTACCAAAAAAAAACAAAAAACAAGAAAGAAAATATATAATACACGTCAGATTTTAGGTGTAACTAAACATCGAGGAATATCTGTTTACTTGTTTTTTAGTACGCATTTAAAAAAAAATAATATATATATATATATATATATTCTTTTGTTGGTAAATAAATATGGATTTTATGGGATCTGATATATGACTGGTCACGAGATTCTTAGCAATCTGATCATTGTATTCGTATATCATATGCATACACAACTACAAAAATTTCTCAACTACTGCATTAATTAATCTTGTATTAAAAGGGAGTTGGAAATTAAATCATAATTAGTCATATGATATTGATTTGATTCTTAAATGATATACAACGGACAAAATATATAAATACGCATCTATTTGCAACCCTTTTAAAACATTAGTCCGTATACTCGATAACCAACTCTTTAAAGCATACATTTGGCAGCACTTTATAATACGTACATTCACAACCCACCGTGACGGTGACACTGACAAACTGAAATGAATTTGAGAAGTGATTACTGATTAGGGTTGGGATTAAAATTCTAACCTTGCTTAAAAATTATTCGAAAAATCTAATTAAACGAGACTAACTAAAAATCAACGATTCATGAAGATTACTTCTCTTACCTATGTGACGAAGTGTCATAGCTTTGAACTTGGTGTTACATGGTATTGTTGTATTTGTAATCTATCACTTCTTGAAAGAAAGAAGAAAAAAAAGGTGTAAATATTATTACCGGCATTTTTGGGGAGAGATCTCCAAGAGCCTTCACCGTTGGATTGAATGTAGCTGGAGAGAATCTGGTCTTCCTCCGCCGTCCACCGCCCTCTCTTTATCCCGACCTTCTCGCAACACGGCGCTCTTCCCATTTTCACCGCCGGTTATATGTATTTATGATTCTCTCTCACTGATCGCAAAAGTCAAAGCAAATGGAGAGAGAAAGAGAGTGTGTTCAAGTGCGAGGACAAGAAAGAGGAGTTAGTGAGTGACAGACACAGCAGAAGGAAAAGTGACTGATTTGGTATTTATAGCGGAAAGATGGACAATTAATTAAAAAGATGATTAATGAGATCTCGCGAACGGGGCAAAGGAGATGACGACACGTGTGTGGTGTAGGAAGAGCCACGTTGGTTTAGTAGGAGACTGCAAGTCGTGGCTTATTCACCGTCGAGAGTCTCGTGATCGGTCCGTGTAGTCTCGTCGTGGTTCTCTCAGACGCTAATTCTAGTGTGCGCCGAGATCATTGACATTACGTTTTCTTCAGTCAAATTCTTGTTTAATTTCTTAATCAGATATTTCAAGTAAGATTAAATTTAATTAGTGGGTGGTCTGCTCACGTGAATACGTAGATCAGGTGGTAATCGCATATTTTTGAATAATATACAAATATCCGGATCTTTGTCCGTTGACTAAATGGTCCTTGAATCTTTGCTCGAACTACAAAACACGTGTGCGTTCGTAAACACGTGTAAGCTTACATTAGCGATATGCCGGTTTACCATTAATTTCAACTTCATATATTATATGATGATAATATCACGAGACCAAAAGTATGTGCACTCACAAAATTTCCATTTACCTGTTTTTTTTTATCATCACACATCAGAGCTCTTATTATCGATTAATCTAATATTTCTCATGCAAAAAAAAAACCTGCATGGAACAGTATAAAACTAAGAGTGATTTAACCCATCAGTGATAATATAAAATGTTTAAGATAAATGACACAACCATTACTATACTAGCTGATGGATCGTTTATGAATTATCATAAAAAAAGTAATAAAGAAATAATTGGTTCTCTAACACAAAAATAAAAGAAAAGCTGAAAAACTCAAAATTATATTCGGACCAGAGGCTTTGGATAGTAAACAAACAAATTATGACAAAATGATGAGTTATGTTTTTTTGGATCTCACCACAAATACTATAAGAGTTTGGTTCCGTAGTAACTACAAATAGAAACTATTGACAAAAAGCTCAAAATTGTCGACTAAAAAAAATAATAGAAGAACAAAACAAAACTTTTCACTGTAGATCTTATTCCTCATGTAGAGTTATAACCCATTAGCTTCTATATGTAGCTGCCCAAAGCGTACGAACTTAAAACAAAGTGATAAAATGTAGTTGATGTGTTTGATCTTAATTAACCAAACGAGATAAATTGGTTAATATCTACATGCAACAGCCTAAGTTGTACCAATTATATTCGATGGAATCTTTTGGAAGCACTGGAGAATTAAATTTTGACAAGTTTCCTTATCTAACTCAATACACGAAAATATGAGGACAGCCAACAAAATATGTTTCCCATTTACTGCTCATCCAACTACGTGTTCCCCACACGTCATTATTAGCCATTTCGTATTGTGTTGGCACTTCCGTTCGTATAGTTTATATTGGACTAATTGAGAAAGACCATAGTACACAGTACTATTCAATTTCTCGAACAGCAACTTTTTTATATATTAAAATTTAGTTAGAGGATCCAATACTGTAACCCATACTAATGTTCAAGAGATGATTATTTTATTTCATTATTTTGGGAAATTTTTCACATTTAAAACGTTTATATTGATTGATTAAACATAATGATTTTTTCCAATAGATCACCATGAAAGGAGTTAAGAGTTTCTTATTTACCTGTGATTTTTTTTGTTAAAGTATATGTATAAACTCTCAGCTGAGGCACTTGAAGAGTGACAACTTATAAGTCACCATCGTAACGACTAACGAGTAAAGACTAGAATTAGTGCAACTTTTTTTGTTTATTAGTTAGCTTCTAATACGATACAGATACTACGGGCCAGAAGCCCATGTTAGGCTATGTTGCCTCCTATATTGACCAGCTCTGGTAGCAACGATGAAATAGAAGTAATAGTTGTAAGCTCAGTGTTTTTCTTTGTAAAAGGGAGTTATCTGTAGGTGAATTTGTGTGAAGTTTAATGATTTTAAATTTATTTTTTTTCTAAAAAAAATAAATAGATTCAACAAATATGTTATGAAGTCTTATTAAATATTTGTATGAATTGTCATTAATTGTTATTGATTTGTATTTTTTTCTCTTAAATATTTCTTAAAAAGACAATTTATATGTTATTGTAAAAATTCTAATTTGCTTATTGAAGAAATGAGAATTATGAATTTGTGTTTTAAGAATAATTAGAGATACAATTTTTGTGTGTCTTTGTTTAGTTTATGTGTTATGTCTTAAAATATATGAATTATAAATTTGCATAATAATTGTTATTATTCATGATTTTATTGAAATAAATCAAAATTTATTGTTTTGTTTATTGGATTTTTGTGTGTGTGTTTTTATTTCCTTTTGTTGTATAACTTTTTAGAATTTTATGCACATAGATAATATTTTAAAAGTTAAGTTCTATGAGTAAAAAACTCCAGAAAGAAAGATTAGTTAACTTTGCTTGGAAGAGAATTCGATGCCGATGGAGGAGATGTGTGAGTTTCACTCTATAATTCGTCAACTGTTATTAAAAAAATTAAGTACTGTTCACATTAAATACCAAACGACCCATCTCACTATCAGTAATATTATTATTATCATACATAATGTGTATCATTTCTATTTTATTTTGATTTTTGCAATCTTAATTAATTTTGTCGGCCTAATTAATCATCCCTAGACCACCCTTAAGAGTGAAACTTTGTGCAGATAAAGTAATTATCCGAATATTACTAACGTCTGTCAAACTCATCAACTCATTTCTAGGCAGATCCCGAGAACCCAATTATAAAAAACAAATTTTCAAATGGCCATTGGCTCAGTTATAGAAATAATCTGATTTGTAATTTAATTTACGTGAGCAAATTTTGAGCTTCTGTCACTTTATGTGCACATTAAAAGAAACATAAAAAGAAAGAGACGATTATTGAAGATATAAGTAAAGTTACAAAATTTTCCTGCAGTGGAATAATCTTCAATATTCTTTTTTTTTCTTTTTGCCAGCTAATCCCAATCCTACATCGTTTCATTTATATTCATACATTATAGTATATATATTATTATTATTGTCTCCTTTAATCTGTGACGGCTGAATGATTTTTCTTTTCCTGTACGGAGACGAGGGGGCTAAGAAGCGAGGGAAACGACATCGTTTCTATAGTTCTACTCACTGACGGTATATAAATGATCGGTTCAATGTTTTAGCAGGTGAGAGCTTCGTATTTAACCGGAATTGGATGGTTAAAACCGGCCCTGGTTAGTAGATTCCCGACAGCAGCGAGATCTCTACAGAAAACTCCTTGGTACGCATTGACATTTGTCGGTTTCGGTTCAGTATTCTCGGTTATCTTAGATATTTCCACTGCTTTCGGTTCAGTGAACCCCTTTAGCTTAATCAAACCGGATATTTCAACCGGTTTGCGTTCTTCAGTCTTGTGCATTGCCGTTTGAGTTTGAGCTTGAGCCTGAGCCGCCGCAGCATTCTTTTTCCGTTTCTCTGCCGCCTCCGCCTCCTCGGCTATGATCGCCTTCACGGCGGAATATCCTTTCTGAATCAAACGGTAAAGCAACAGCGAAGACATCTTCGCTCGATCTCTAACCGAGTCGACGTCGGTTTGATCGGTGAACTCACACCGGTCGATGAAACATGAGGCTCGATCGGGTTTGTACCTTAGACACAGTAATAGATGAGCTCGATCTAACTCCGATCTGGTACAACCGCGTCTGACTCCGATCAAACCGTAATAATCGACATTCCCGGTTTCTCCGTTTGCGATTTTCTGCTTCAGTTTCTGCGTTTTCGTTGTCAAGACGCACAGTTTCCCAGGGATTTCTCTATATTTCACATTGTGCCGTTTCCACACTGGACCTGGAAGTTTCCGATCTCGTAAAATCGTGTTGTATAGAAGCTTCAAATGTTCTAGATCGTGAAGCGAATCTGGAAAACACCGTACTGTTTCCAGAAGTGCGGCTCTAGTCTCCAGCGCTTGGATGCACGACGGTTCAAGAGCCAGGGTTTTGTTGCAATCGGCGATCGCCTCCGCGATTCGACCGGCGGATCTATACGCGGCAGCTCGATGCATATAGCATTCGGCGAGGAATCCTTGAGGCGCAGGGCGACGACCATCGACGATCTTCGAGAAGTGACGGATTGACTCAGAGAAAAGTCCGGCATCGAGCGCGGCGATCGCAGCGGCGCGACGACGGAGAAGGAGCTTTATGTGAGCGAGGAGGTGAGTGAAATTCTCGCCCTCCGTGAGGTTGCGTGGTGGAGACGCGGAGGAGGATTTTGAGAGGAGAATGAAGCTATCGTCGGACCAGCAGATACTTCGGCGACGAAACTCGGCGGAGGCGAGACGTTTTCCGGTTTGAAGCAGAACCATCGCATCCTCCATTAGTCCTAGATGGCAACAAGCTTGCCCCAACACAACGTACCTGAAAATGAAAAAGAAAAATTAGAAACCAGCGTTTTAAAATCAGCGGTGGCGTTTTGTGCAGAACGTTTACGCTAAGTAAGTAAACAAAAGGGTGAAAATACCTCCATTGGCCTTCTTTGTCGCATTTTTTACAGATCCCTGCCATCATCACTTTCTTCTTCAAATCAGAAACAGAGAAGCATTTAAAGGACGAGTCACGTCCCGGCGAAGACTCGTCGGAGAGAAGCTTGACTCCGTCGCGTGAGGAGGAGGAGGAGCCTTCCGATGAAGGGGATGATTCTTCTTCGTTAAGACTGGGAATATAATCCTGAAGCATGTCGGCGACATCTTTGAAACGACGAAGGAAAAGCAGAGATCTAGCCTTAAGCTCTAACGCGGTCTCCAAACGCGGCGATATAGACAACGCTGCGTCAAGTAAATGTACAGCTGAAGTGACGTCGTTTAGCTCTTCTCTTGCCATTAAAGTCCTTGCATCTTTTACGTACTTATCAACAAGCTGAAACGAAAAAAAAAACTTAGAAAATCTTTGAATACTGATGAATTCTCATTAGAAAAAAATTTCGAGATATTATTACCTTTCTTTGAGTGAACCACCAGTGCTTCTTATCGCCATTAACGTTAGGATAAACCACCATTGAATTTTTGTTTGGAGATTGCAAACTGTTTTTGATTTGATTCAATCGATTAGAATCATCAAGAACAGTCCAAATCTTCCAGTGAAGCGTAGAAGAAGCTTTTTAACCTAAAAATTCCTTGCTTCTTCTCCTTCAAGATTTAAAAGGAAGGAAAGACAAAGTGATTGTAAAGGAACAGAGAGAGAGAGAGAGCGAGAGATAGAGAGAGATAGACTGTGTGTGTGTATGTGAATGTGGAGAGAAACAGAGCACTATAAGGAAGAGAGAGAGATGACAGCTTTGGCCTTAAGAGAAAGCTTTGATCCTTCAAATTCATAGCTGGCAACATTTTCTCTTTTACATATTCCCTCTTCTCTCTCTCTCTCTCTCTTCAATAAATCTCTATTATTATTCTACATAGCCATATTTTAGGTTTCACACTGTCATTCCCCTAAATTTTCTATTAATAATCGAATTATGTCTTATTAGCAACATAATGTAATTACCACACATTTCTATTTGTTTTTTTTACCTTTAACCTATCAATGCATCAATTTGAAATTGATATGGACAAGGATTGTCAGCATTTTTATTTTATTTTCTCAACCGTACGGTGATCCATCTTTAGCAATTGTTAATTTATATCATAGCGTTAGGTATAATATACTTAATAACTCAATTTTTTTCGATATAGTTTCTAACATGCTATGATCGGTAATTAATTAGTCCCGTAAACGTTTACGTTATAGTCGTATTTGATAAACATATCCAATACGGTAACCTTGGACGAACGAAATGATTGCATTTTTTAGAACCCATGACATTATTATCATTATCAATTATTCAGCTCTATTTTTCATATTTTGTATTACTTCGAAAAAAATAAAAAATTGAGTATGTAGTGGTGATAATTCGACGTTTGAGTCTTGACCATGTGAATATTTGCGTATATATAGTGGCATGTTATAATGCTTAGATAGTGGTTACATGATATTTTGCATGTTATATATTCAATGATGAATATCGAACACATTGGATTTCATAATAAACAATGGATGCCCTAATTCTATTTCATGATCTAACAATTAGGTGTCTCAAGCGTTTACTTTAAGTTAAATATAATAACTGGATTAAGATTATAGTTTCTGCAAACCAACATGCCCTACTTGGATAATAGACATGTGTATACATGTTATGGGTCTTCAAATAAGATAGTTTAAACCGATACCATTTACGTGCACTAATGCGTTTAGTTTAAACCGATACCATTTACGTGCCAAGTTAAATTTTGATTTAATATGATGAAAATGCGTTTAGTTTATATACGCAAATTTTAAATTCTGAAATCGAATCTATCTAGCTAACACACATACGCTTGCTAATTGTTGTAGCAGTGGTTAGTTTAAAAACCTTTAAATCGAACAAAAAAAAATCCAAAAATGAAACTAGCTCGTTATATAACTCAATCGGCACATCAAAGTATGGTAAAACTGTAATTAAGTAAATTATTAGAAGGGTAAGTGGTAACATCAGAAAGTAGCTCTAAGCATCTAACATTATGATTTGACTTAACGAAAAAGTGGTTTGGTTCTTAATTATCTTGTAAGCTGTAAGGAGCAAGACAAGAATCGTGCTTTCCCATTTTTAATCAACTTTTCACAAAATTTATATTCTGATTTAATATTTATTTTATTTATGTCCAGATAATTAAATTGGACATTAGTATGTCTGTTGATTCTAAACTTAAAATAGATTTACATATTGTGCGAGCAAATATGATACGGACCTTACTCAATTTGTTGTTCTTGTTTTTGTGGCTCAGTTTAATTAGTCAATTTTTTTTTTGATAATGATGCCGAAACTTGTCAAATCAAATAATTAAATGCGTTGCCACGTCATAATAACCAGTTAATTGAGCGACACGTGTAACTTTTCAGTTATAGATTAACCAATGAACGAAAGGACTGGTACATAACAGATCAGCGTTGTGCATTACCACACATCATGATTATTGCCTATTTGGCATACCAAACCCTCTTGGTTGATTTTCTTACTTGTATTGTATAATATCATCATCATTATCATCATCATCATCATCGATCGTCAAGAAAATAAAGTCATCATCATCGTGGTTTTAAATCGATGGTTTTTGTTATCTTGAATCCGAGTAAAAACACATTATCATCTAAAGAAAAAACTACACAGAAGGAAAGAACTACGCTAGATGGAGACATGAATCCCAAAACAATCGACATTGTTGTTTACTATATATAAGAATGAGATAGGATTGTGTCTGGATACAACCATATAACTGGTCGTTTAAATCATATAATTTTACGAAGAAAAACAAAGTGCAATCACAATATATGAGAAAATAAAGGGTGAAAGCGAGAGCAGTAGATTTTAATCTGATTGGAGCTGTGGCCATCGCAATAATTGCGGAAGATTCCATTATAGTCTGACTTAATTTAAGTGGTGCGAATTGTGTTCTGTAAGAAAAAGAAGATTGGGTCCATAGCCACGTCTATATATAATCTTTTAAACAAAGGAAATTAAGTGAGACATGTGCATATATATAATTTCATTATTACACTACAGCCCGTAATTTGAAAATCTTATTGGCACAAACATACGTGAACTAATACAAGAAACACATTCTACTTTATAATTCAAAATATTATAAAATCTTGTATATCTTGATCATATATTAAAAAAGTTGCTAAAATTGAGAATCTAGTAATGCTAGTTACAATAGTTTTTCCTTTTTATGTATTGGTCAATCTTTTAACAATATATAGTGTCATAATAAAATGATCATTACAAAATGGTTATAACAAAAAATAAGACCACGTTATATATATACTTGATGGATTTGAGGAGCATTTAACAAGAAGATGGCAAAAACAAAAAGACAGCCTCATCATAAAGAAATAAATGCAGAAGTGGAGAAAACACATGTTGTGGCTCGGCTTCCTTTGAATTTGATTAATTTTTGTTTGTTTATAATAAAAAAATCAAATATCTATTGATAAAAAGACATGTTTACAAAAAAATCAAATAAATATATTATGGGATTATAGAAAAATGCGTATTATTCCATTTCTTCTCATTCATTCGATTCTTTTCTTCTGTCAAGGGACAGTTAGTAATTTTCTTCTTTTACGACTTCCTCCCGTATTTATTTGCACCTAATTGTAAACGCAATTTGTAAACTAAATGTAATACGAAAATAAATGAAAAAGCCGAATCCACCAAACGATAAGCTGACATTTATAAAATTTCCATGTATTTACACAAAGACTATATAGATATTTAAATAAATTAAGAGCTAAGTATATATAATCACATTGAGACACAAAAGGATATAAATGTATATAACTAATTATAATATATATGTACTTATGTATATATATACCAGGCACTGTCATGGATCGAGACGTTAGGTTTAAAGCTAGTGGTCACAGATTTTGCCAGGATGGTTCGAGTAAAATTTAAAGCAATGGGAATCTATCTGTTATTATAATGACATCAAGAAGATATTTTAATATACTAGTAATTTAATTTTGTCATAGTAGTTGTAAAGTTTTAAAATACTAAATATTTGAAATGAGGTTTGATTAAACGTAATCAACGGTCGCCATTCTCTAAACATGTTCGTATCTGAGGAGGCACACACAATGACGTATCACGTATAAACGCATATATGCATATTGCAATGACAACATCTTAAAATTATTAAAAACCCGATATACACTACTAGTAATAAGATATGCTCATATACTATCACAAATAATTACAGGGTGTTAAAATTTTAATCATGATCATTACGGCTAAACCGATCTTATTGATTCGTAGGCCATAAGCCGTGCCAAAAAAAATATAGATAAAATCAAATCAAAGGAGACAAATCTATTTGATTTCATTTTTTCATGTCCATTTTTATCAAATATCTAGCCAAACAAGTAAACGTGCTAATCTCTAATTTGAGCAAGGTTCGAGTAGCTTCTTCAACTATGAGTTTTTTTTTGTAATGAAGTTATCTCTAATTTGAGCTTTATTGTAACAACAAAGCGATGTCTATTCTTTTGGTCAGTTTAATACCAAAAACCCAAAGAAGAAAGAAATCTAACTGCTAAAAAACTAAACTAGAAATATATATTTTGTTTACAATACCAAATGTAAAACAACATCAATCACAATCGAATCTAGACTAAAAATAATATCGAACATATTCTCTCAAATGTTTGTATACTATTTCATCTTTCACTATATGCATAATTTGATTGTTGCATAAGTCATATAATGATCGTACGTCTATCTCTGATAAATTCGACTTTCTGTCCACAAATTCCCATATACTAAAAGACCTTGGTGATAAGTATACGTAGATCTTACGAAACATTTCATAAAGTAGTAAATATCCAAGTCTCATACTCATCAACAAACAACATTTATATTATGTATGGTGATACCATTCATTCATTGCATTTGCGTGGTTCCAAAAAACTCATACACAGTACGTAATATTTTTAAAGTGGGCGTACAAAATATTTATCTAATATTGAGTGTTGACCGATTACAAAATGCGCGGCAAACGGAACAAGATACCAAGACATGGGTTTTAAATAGAACAAACTAAGTGTCCGAAGGAATAATATTCTGTGTCCAATCCAATAATTTTAAATATCATAATAACAATTGCAAACGTCATTATTTGTAATCTATTACCACTAAAAACCAAAGGTTATTTACCCAAGAATCTAAGTTACGCCCAAATTCACACAATTTAGACCTCTTTGAATTTTTGAATTTTTTTGTTTTTAGTTATTTTCCATTTTTTCTATCTGCTCGAAACTGAACTAATCAAAAAAGTCAGAGAGACATCTGTGGAAAGGCACGTGTTCTCGGATTAGGTTTCACGTGGGAATGAGTTATCCCATGTGCAATTCCACAAAAAGCCCTGATTTTTTCACAAACTTAATAATATTAAACATCCAATTTCTTCTTTCACTCTGTTATCAAAGCTTTTTGATCTATACGTTAAGCAATATATGCCTTGTTTTATTCGTTTATTTTTGAAATAGATAGTTGCTTATGAAAACGAGGTTGTTAGATTTGATTTACAATAATTAGTATAGAAAAACACATCCTGACATTGACGTTGAATGATTCTACTAAAATGAAAACCAAACTTCTATCACATGATTTTTATAATTAGCTATTTATTTCGACGTCATCAAAAGATCGTTTATTCAAGTTTTTATTTCACCAAAAAATAAAAAAAGCATCGAACAAAGGGCCAGGTACCAGCTTGGCAATGCTTTGCTGAAAAGTTGTGAATAATGCAATAAAACTCAACGGAAAATAAATATATAAATAAGTATTACAGAAATTCGATCGGAATGTTGAAAATGATTTCATTTTAGTTATGGAGACAAGAATCGATCCAAAGGTGTATTCTGGACTTTTAAAGTAAAATAAAAAGGGAATGGCAATAATTGGGAAAACATGTGAAGAAAAGTTTGTAAATTTCACAGATTTTGATAAATATAGTTTTATGGGCTTCTCTCCCTCACAGTCACAAGACAGAATCTTATCACAACAGTACCTGCCGCTATAATACGCACTGTGTTTTTGGCGATTACGATTAGCGTTTTAGAATTAGACTTTGAAGTATGTTTTATTAATAGTGGGACACTTATAAAAAGCACAAGGATACAACAATAGAGACACTCACATGTATATCAATCACATAAGTGGATGGTCCTCAGTGTGTTCTTTGTAGGACATTTGTGAGTATGTCAAAACACATTTCACATGGTACACTCATACATTAGCCCCACTTAGGACTGTCTACAAAAAGTTTGGGACTAAACCTTTTCTTTTTGGCTCTAATAGTGGTGGTCCAATACATATTACGATTGCCAAGGGCCTAAATAGAATTTGAAAAAGTTACAAACTTCTAATTGTGCAAACCAAAAAAAAAGAAATTTGAAATCCGATTCTAATTGACCTATAATTTTATATTGTCGAGGTAAAAAAATTTAAACACTAATTTAAACAATATGTAAACATGACTAGATTTTACCCTAATTGGCATATTGACCTCTTACATATCACACGGCTTTATCAACTATCAGTGATTTTGAGTTTGGTCAGCTTATGTGGGCATGATTTTTGGTTAGTAATGGCAATGAAAATGTCAAATTCAAAGCTATTGGGCTGAACAGATAAAAAATTAAAATAACAAAGAAAGGACCAAAGATCATATCCCTCTGTGAAATACACTAACCCACTGAATACATAACATTCGCAATAATAAACCTATAAATAATAAAAAGTAAAATTTATTAAACTATTTTTTATCCTATTCGGTATGTTCCTAATTTGTAATTATTTTAGACAAAACA
The DNA here is from genome assembly GCA_000218505.1 of Schrenkiella parvula. Classification (NCBI taxonomy): domain Eukaryota; kingdom Viridiplantae; phylum Streptophyta; class Magnoliopsida; order Brassicales; family Brassicaceae; genus Schrenkiella; species Schrenkiella parvula. The sequence goes on from CM001190.1 coordinate 6,203,677, forward strand.
TAATTTATTTAATTTTTCAACGTTTCAAATTTATTCAGTTTTGAAAGTTTGTTATTCTATTAATTTCTTATTATATCATTCAGCTATTCATTTAGTCTATTATATAGTTGACATATAAATCAAGTTCTATTATATAGTTGACATATAGATCAAGTCCATACTATAAAGTATTTTCCAAAACATTAAATTATATGTTGATAAATATTAAATATGTATAATTTTTTTATAAAAAATATAAGTTGATAAAAATTAATTAAGTATAAATTTTTTTTGGAAGTTAATAATAAATTTTATCAATCATCCGAATATCATCTGGTTAGTCTCTACCAATTAATGAATTGTTGTTTCTATCCAATCTTTTCTAAAGAACTAATAATTTAAAATTAAAATTTTAATATTTTTCAATATAAAAAACTAATAATAGTATTTTATTTGTATTGGATAGATGTTTATATTTTACAAATAGTAATCTTTACGCTTTTTCTTTTATCTATAATAACTATTTTGTCATATTTATAACATTATGATAAAATATAATTTAAAAGTGACTAATTTACTGAAATTAGCTTTTTAAGATTGTGGAACCATTTCATAAAAAATTAATTCAATTCAGTTTTTTTTGCTAACATTACTCATTTAATTTATTATTCTACTATTTATTTCACATTCTAAGCCTAGCCTATATTTGCTAGACATGTATTATCAAACCTAAACTAAATCCATAGTTCATAAATTAAAAGTCAATATTATATATATATATATATATATATACCATAACACATAAATGATACACATAAACAATTACATACAGAAATCTCTGTCCGAAAAAATATTATAAGATATGTCAGCACTTTTACCTTCTATCCATGGTACTCAATTTCACATTGTTTATTCAATTTCACAAATGATAGATCATTTATTTATTTATTTATCAGCCGTTTTTCTGGAGTTCTTTGATGATTTTTGTTCTTTTTTTATTTTGAGTAAAATTAAAATACAGTCTTCGTGTTATCTGAAGGTTAAATCATTGGTTTTTATGCATGATTTACATGAATTTTCGATCAAATGAGATTTATGCTTAAACTTAAATCTAATGCCTGAGATTGTTTCCTAGAATGAAATGATTGTTATTATTTGTTACCATGATTTGCTTGTACAAACCTTCAGTCTTCCCCTTTGTGATAGATAAGATATATTCATAATTAATATTCGTAATATTGTTATTGCACTTGAGTTTAATTAAGATTTTATTTGCTGGAAGATCTATATAATCTTCAGTACTTCACATTTTTTTTGTCGTCATATATGGTATTTTACGTCACATATGGTATTTTACTTTATATATACACTTATGTGCCACGGGTTAGATCTACTAAGAATCGATAGAGCATTGAACAAATGAAAAGTGTCACTTTGAAAATCCTCAGTTTAAGTAGAAAGATTACTAGCGAGAGAAAGTGAACGAGATTAGTCGTTTTCTAGGGTTTGATATTGAGTATTTTTTTGTTTGTTTGAAACGTCTTTGTAACACGGTTAAGCGTAGCACTTTAAATTGGCAATTATTTTTATAAGTTGGGTATTTTTTATTTAATGAGAAAGTTTGATATTGTTTTGGCAAACTTTTGGAAAACATATATAGAAAGGGATCTTGAGAATCGAAGTTATGAAGGGATAAAGGGATACACTTATTAATTCGTTTGATTTTTCTTGTTTTTGTTTCGTGGACTTCAAATCTACAGAGATGATGGTGAAAGTTACAAAGTTTATGACTTCTCGTCCATTAGTCAGCGTCTTGGTCCTGGTAATCTTTTGTTTCGGTTTGTTTTTTCCATTGATTAAAGAGTATCTGTATGTATATTCAATGAATATATTTTATTTAGGCTGTTGTCGGGTGCATACCGATCGTGATTTGGTGTATAACAACGAAGAACTTAACAAACAACGTCGACTTACTCACTGAAGATCTCCGGTCAAGTCTAGTTTCCGAAATCGAAAACATTGGAAAATTCATCTATCCAAGGACAAAGTCATCTATAACCAGCTTAGCGAGCGTTATAGATTCTTATATAACCAACAACAATACCCATTTCTCTGAGATTCAGACGCAGGTGGTTGATTTGATTTCTATATATTGTGAATAACATAGATGACTTTTTTTTATTGTAACTAATGTTGTTGATATATTGTTTTTCAGATCGCACCAGTGTTGTTTCAAGCTTATTCAACGATCCCTCAAGTCTCCCAAGTTTCGTACATTAGTACATACGGTCTCTTCTTTTCTTACATCACAATATTAAATACAAGTTTCGCAGTTTTTGCCAATGCTTCGTCGAGTTTAAGTGGTGGAGACTACACTTGGTACACTCAAACCGTTGATCACAGGACCGGTCGTCTCAACGGTATTGCAACGAGATCTCAACCGTCAGATGTAACCCATTCAGATTGGTTCCAAGCTGCACAGGGAGATCACACTACCGCCTTTGTGGGAACTGGTTTGGGAGGAGAATATAACGAGACTCTGTTTCAGAACGTGGTTAGCTTGAGCAGCAAGACAGGAGTTGTTTCGTTAGGGTTTCCGGTTAAAGACTTAACCGGTGTCTTGAACCGTTTGAATCTTCATGGCGGGGAGCTTTACATGTGGACTAAGGACGGGAAGGTGCTTGTTCGTCAAGGTTCACTGAATGCTTCTTTCTTCATCTCCAATGGCTCGATTTGCTTCGATAGAGTGCGGTCTCAATGCATCCCCCAAGATTGCAGTTCCGGTGACTCCGGGGTGGAGAAGATCAAACGATCGAAAGTCCAAGCTTATTGCTCTGTTCTTGACGTTTCCGGCGTGCCTCTGGTAAATATTTATATCATATCTCTTGAAACATTTTATTTTTACTTGCTGGGAAATAGATTCATCACTTTGTTTCTGAGCCTCTTACAATGTTCGTTTTACCAGAGTTACACACTCATGTTTCCCAACAAAGGAGGAGGAACAAGCATCAATAAAGTGGCTCTGTGTCTGCTAATTGTGATGATATTTAATGCCTTGTGCTGGCCTCTAGGGTTTGTGCTGTTTATGATGCGAGCAGCAAAAAGAGATATGCATATGCGTTCAACGTTGATAAACCAAATGGAAGCAACACAACAGGCTGAGAGGAAGAGCATGAACAAGAGTCAAGCGTTTGCAAGGGCTAGCCATGACATTAGAGGATCTCTTGCCGGGATCACCGGTCTGATTGATCTCTGCCGTGAAGAAGTTACACCTGGCTCCGAGATAGACACTAGTCTTAAGCAAGTGAATGTATGCACCACGGATCTGGTTGGTAAGACTCTTGAATCTTGAACCTTCTCTTATGCGTTTGTCACTTTATCCCTGACTACCTTGTCATGTCGTTAAAACAGCTCTGCTTAACTCTGTGTTGGACATGGGCAAAATTGAAAGCGGGAAGATGCAGTTAGAGGAAGAAGAGTTCAGCCTAGCGAAGCTTCTCGAAGACGTCGTTGATTTCTTCCATCCTGTCGCGATGAAGAAAGGGGTTGATGTGGTTTTGGATCTGCACGATGGCTCGATTTCAAAATACTCGAACGTGAGAGGGGACAGTGGCAAACTCAAGCAAATCCTGAACAATCTTGTCAGCAATGGGGTCAAGTTCACAGCCGACGGGCACATTTCGATCCGAGCTTGGGCTCAGAAACCTGGTTCCAAGAGCTCTGTTGTCTTAGCATCGGACCCTAAAGGCAGTGTATCCAAGTTTTCAAAGTGTATGTTCTGCAAGAATAAAGACCAGTCATCATCAACCTATGAGATAGAAATTTCGAACTCCATAAGAAACAATGCGAACACGATGGAGTTTGTGTTTGAAGTGGACGATACAGGCAAAGGGATACCTGTGGAGATGCGTAAATCGGTGTTTGAAAACTATGTTCAGGTAAGAGAAACAGCTCAAGGACAACAAGGAACTGGATTAGGACTCGGGATTGTGCAGTCTCTCGTAAGCAACTATAAGCCTTAAACAACAGAAACATCTTCACATGGGAATGCAATTACATCTAATGCTCTTCTCGTTTCTGTTTTCTTTTAAGGTACGATTAATGGGAGGGGAGATAAGAATCACTGACAAGGCGATGGGAGAGAAGGGAACCTGTTTCCAGTTCAATGTTTTATTGACAACCTCCGAGTCTCCGGTGAGTGACATGATAGCGAGACAAGACATGGAAGCAGGAGGAGATTACATATCCACGCCGAACCTCGGCCTGACCATAAACACTTCTTTAGGAGGTAGCATGAACATACGGAACCTGAGCCCTAGATTCAACAACTGTCTCAGCTCGAGTCCGAAGCAGGAAGCTTCTCGAGTGGTTCTCCTGCTGAAAGATGAAGAACGCAGAAGAGTTACGGAGAAAAGCATAAAGATTTTGGGAATCAAAGTCACAGTGGTGGAAAAATGGGAGCATTTAAGTCAAGCCTTGGAGAGACTTTCTGGGTTCTCACCTCCAAGTTCCATGGGAAGAGCAGAGTCTAGTTTGAGAAACGAGTTATCAAGTATGAGCTCGAGGGAGTTACCTTTGATTGGCATGGATGGAATTGATTCCAGAAGCCAAATACCTCGAAGGAGAGGCAACAGTTTCTCTGCACTTGTCCTTCTGATGATTGATGCAAAAGCCGGACCATTTTCTGAGATGTACGACATTGTCGAACAGTTTCGTAGAGGCTTGCACCATGGTATATCCTGTAAAGTCGTTTGGCTTAACGAACCTAGCGGCCGCGGAAGTGAGAGAGGGGACATTACTTGTCTGAAACCCTTGCATGGATCGCGTCTTAACCGAGTACTGAAGATGTTGCCTGAATTTGGAGGACTTGATCCGAAAGCAGCACCTACTGAGCTGCAAAGAGAATCACTACTGAGACATTCTCTTGTGGCAGAGACGTCATCAAAACACACAAGTTATGAAATCCAAGAAGAGGGACCGAGCTCAAGGTCTAGCAAAAAGGTAGGCAAGACAATACTGGCACCAACACCTTCAGAGAGGGAGACTTGGGACAAGTCAGTGCGTACTTGTCGAAAGCCTATCGGTAACACAGAGGACGAGCAAGGAACTTCAAGAGCAAGCGATGATGAATTCTTAAAAGGAAAGAGAGTTATGGTGGTAGATGACCATCGTATAACATCTTCAGTTGCAACAAGAAAGCTGAAGAAGATGGGAGCGTCTGAGGTCAAACAATGCGACAGTGGAAAAGAAGCTGTGAGATTAGTTAGTGAATGGTTCACACTCAGACAGCATGAACAAAAAGGTTCAACTGACATGCTTCCGTTTGACTACATATTCATGGACTGCCAGGTAATCTAATGATAAGCCTTCATTACACAATATAAAAAAATGGGTTCACTCGTAAATGAATGTATCTTTGTTTGTGCGCAGATGCCAGAAATGGATGGATATGAAGCAACCAGAGAGATTAGGAAAGTGGAGAGAAACTATGGTGTGCATATACCAATTATAGCTGTATCTGGCCATGATCCTGGCTCAAGGGAAGCAATAGAAACCATACAAGCTGGAATGGACGCCTTCTTAGAGAAAAACCTGAATCAGGACCAACTTGGGAAGATCATTAGAGAAATCGAAAGCAAGAGGACTGTACATGAAACTCTAGAGTAGGTATTGTAAGTAGATAGGAGGCATGTCTTTGGGGGCATGGTGTGTTATTGCTAATACCATTTGCGTTTTCTATTCTCATATTCCCATACATTAGAAAGGTTAAACAACATATCATTATCATCGCGGTTTTCTTCTATTTTCTTTTGAACCATATGTTGATGCGTCTTGCAATAGCATGACATGCTACTGAGAGAATGGAGTAAGCACATGCATATGTGGCCAGCGTAAGTATTGACTGTTTTACCAGTTTTTGGTTCAATAACTTCTTCAACATTCAGTTTCTCAACCCAAATATAGAAACTTCAGTTTATTTTCTTGTTTCCTCGTTAAGTCGATAGCATAATAGAGATTTATGAGCAAAAGAAATAGTAGGCGTCAATAACTCAATACTTTGAAGGACAAAAACAGGGTACATTTTCTCCTTTGATTAAGAATCAATAAGAAAAAGAAAAAAAGTACAAAACTTTTCCACCCACAAAACTTGGTTATGAGAAGTGAATACCCGACTTGTTGAATAAGGAAAGAAGATACAAAAACTCTTGTTGTGATAGCTTTGAAGACCTCTTCTCCTCGAAACCACCTTCTTTCAACACATTCATAACTTTCTCCTTGAACTCTGATGCTTCTCCTCCGTCTCCTTCTCCTTCATCCATCTCCATATCATCATCCATTTCGTTGTCGTCGTCCTCGACTCCCATGCTCAGGTCACCAAGATCCATGGGGGTGTTCAGAGCAGCTTCTCCGGTCGAGCCATTGCTGTTCTGCAAGGAAGCGAGTACCGCCTGAAGAGTCTTGAAGTTCTTCTCCAGCATGGAAAGAACAGATTTTTGCCTGAAAATGGATCCCAGTGTTTTGTTCTTTCTGATGAAACAGACTCTTAAGAAGCCATCCCACTCCTTCTTGTTCACCTGAGGCTGTGGCTTCCTCGGTTCGATCCTAACAACAGAAGAATCCACCTTGGGAGGTGGGCGGAAATTGTTCTTGCCGACTTTGAGGAGGTGGGAGACTCTGGCATATAGCTGAGTGTTGACCGATAGACGGCAGTAGAGGTTGTCGCCTGGTTGGGCAACGAGTCTCATGGCGAACTCCCTCTGGTACATGATCACAGCGCACCTGAAGCTCGTTGGGTGGAAGAGAAGCTTGAACGTGAGAGGAGATGATATCTGATACGGAATGTTGGCCACGCATATGTCAAACCGGGGAAGCTCCGTCTTGAGCACATCACCTTGGATTACCTTAAAACACACAAAACAGCCACCATTCACAGTACTAGTCATGAGCCAATAATGACAACGAAAGGAACAGAGACTAGATAGATGCTCGCATTTACACTGTAAAAGCTTGGATCATCATGTGTTACCTTCAAACGGTTAGAAAAAGGAGTTCCTTGAAAACGGCGCTGAAGCTCGAGAACCATGCGAGAATCGAGTTCGATAGCGATAACTTCCTTACCAGCTTCTAGAAGCTTCTTGGTGAGGTTTCCAGTACCAGGACCGATCTCGAGAACCACATCGGTGCTCTTAATCCCAGCTTTCTGAACGATTGAATCAACAAGCAGAGGGTTCTTCAGGATATGCTGTCCTTTCGATTTGTGGAACGATATTCCTCCTTGGTAATTGTTTGACGGTGCTCGATTCGACGCCTTTGGCTTCTCCTTCCTCACCTTGCCTCCCGCCATTCTCGCTCGATTTTCCTCTAAGCTTTTTTCGCGCCGCCACTCGCCTCGTTCCTTCTTTACTCACACACAAAAGACTAGGGCTTTTCGAGTTTCAGCCTGCGTTTCTATTTAATTATTTCTTAAGTGCTCACATTTTATCTTATTTTATTTTATTTTTCTTCGTCGGTTATCATCATTTTTTTTTTAATTTGAGCTCATTAATGTGAAAATACTGAATCTGAGCTCATTACGTAAAAAAAAAGATTTGAACTCAGTACTTTCTAAGTGAAAATAGTGAGCTAAAAAAAAAACAATTTAGCTGTGAGTAAAATACTCATCTTCTTGTAATGGCATCGTAATAACATCAAGACTCGTGAAGTAAATCTTGTGACAATTTCTGTTAGTCTTGTGGAACTAAAGCGACCCGGATTCTATACATGAACCTGTGCCGGGTGTCGCTCCAAACAAAAACCCATATTTTTTCTGTCTAGAGTGAAACTTTTTAAATTTCTTTGCTATTTCATTTTTATAAAAAAAATTGCCACCGCCTAAGGAGTTTACAAAAGAAACATACCACCATATCAACTTTGTAAAACCTTTCTTAAGGTTTTTGTGATTTTATCCTGGAGTCGCTTTATCTTAGAACGCATCTGTGCGTTTGTAGCAAAATAAGATTCAGCGTTTGACAGCATTGCATCAACGTCGTGCTTAAACGACCCGATACTTCTGTAGTACTGATTCTCTACTCTCTGGTGAATTAGCTCAGGGTATAAAGGAACCGGAAACCTGCAATTTTAAGTGTATGGATGCTGAGTTACAAAATAAAATATCCACAGGTTTGATCATATGAGTTACCAAAGGTAGCATTGACTCAGCTATCTTCGACTATACCAAGTGGTTAAGTTATTGAGACTACGGGAGGTTTTGAAAGAATCAATTGCAGAGAGCAAAGCGTACCTATTGCAGAAATCCATCTTTTGAGCAGCTTCGTTTAGCTTTTGGATTCCGTAACTATCCTGAAGAATATTATGATAACAGAAACAAGCGTCGGTTAAGAGGCAGGCAAGCAAAGGTAACAGAAAGATGAGAAATGCAAGTAGTGGGAGAGAAGACAAACCTGATGCTTGCTGATTGACTTCACTAGTCCAGCAAATAAAGAAAGTAATCTCTCTCTTGGCTCTTCGTCCATAGTAGAGTTTTCCCAAGGAAACTGGGGATTGTCAAACTCCCAGGGGCTGTGAAGATTTGTGTCCCCAGTTTCATAGACAACCCTGTATCTCTCCCATGGACTGTCTGGGAAGTCGGAGGACTTAACTTGAGAAGATTCAATCCTTCCTTCCCACCAAGCACCGCCTTCACCGGATTCATTTCTCCACCACACACGGCATTCGTCACCGATTTCCCAGTTTGTTTTGATTGCAGCATCGTATCGAGTCTTTTCCACAATAAAATCCGGGAAATTAATGAGGTCAGGAAGTGTTAATTGGAACTCTTTGCGGGAGGCATGTGATGAACAAGAATCCAGAACCCTGAGAGTCATTTTGCAGCAGCTCTCGCCAGAACCAGGATATGTATCATAGTTGAGTTTCTCGACTTTACAAAACTCTACCGCTCCTAGGTTTCGAGGAAGGTACCTTGACCGGTCCCTGTCATTTAAGTCTCGAGTTGCAAGGAACTCTTGATGACCCTGAAAACGACAACCAGAGAGAGTTGATTAATTCCAGATCTAGGAAATTAATAAATGGAAGTGACAGAATTACCAGCCAAAAAGGAAAGGACCTACCTGCTTGAAGTAAACAACTTCATCCCCTAGCTGCGGTATATAACGGCAGCCTTCCTCGTGTTCTGAAAGCATCAACCATGAGATTTTCCTTGACACATTATTCATCCTAATTCCAGCATTCAGACTTTGTTTGCTGGCGCTGGCGCTTGCAGATCTTGACCGGGACCCAGCTCTTGAAGTAGAAGGCCATTCTTCAAGTGATGCACCATCATACGCGCTTGTGGAAGAAATTCCTTGTTTCTTTACTTTATCTACAAATCCAGAGCCTGACCTCACACGTAATATACTATTTCTTGCACTTGATTGACTTGAAGTGGCCTTCAGTCTCATGGATCTCTTCCTACGTACCACATCGGCTGTAGCTTCTCCAAATTCAGAGTCATGTGCAGGAGGGTATCTAAAATTATCTATCACAGGTTCAGAATCCATAATCGGATTCACGGAAGAGGGATCTACGGATGTAAAACCATCTCCACCATCTGCAAAATCATCAGCTACCTCATCAGGCTCTAGTTTTAGAGGACTGCTGGGGTGCCGAAGCTTTAATCTCAGTCGTCGAACTTTCTTTGGAAGAATCTCCTCAGCTTCCGTGGAAGTATCTATATCACAATGTCTTAACTGACCAGACAATGGTTCAACTCTTGACAAATCTTTATCCCTGCAAGAGAATACAATGAATTAGATATTGTGGATATTTAATATGAACATAGTTTACAAGTAATCATAATCAGATCTCCCGTACCCATTCAATGTTTGGGCTTCTTCAATGCTCTCAGACGTAGTTAATTCCGTGGATTCACAAAGAGGAATCTGTTCTCTCCACTTGCACATATTCTGGTCCTGATCTGAAGATTCTATCAACTGATTCTCGGCCTTTTCTCTCTGTGGCGTATTCATAGAATGGGGCACATCCTGACACCATGATGCACCTTTTGCATCTACAGAACTTGACCCAGGTTCTCTAGAGTTAATATAAATCACTTTGTGATTCTCATCCATAGATTTAGAAGAAATATGCTCCAAATCAGTTTGATTTATTACATCTCTCTTGCTTTCCACACACTCTGTTGGCTTCTTAACTGAGATTCTTACAATCAATCTTTTCTTCTGTTTGTCATTTGAAAGAGATTCCGGCATCCGAGATGGTTTTTCCAACTGTTGCAAAGGTGATGCGCTTCTATCAGATTCACTGTTAGATGAATCGTCAACTTCATCGGAAGAGCTTCCAGAAATTTTTGAAAGTAAAGATCGAGCATTTTGCGCGGCTGCTCTTTGTGGTCGTGATGCCTTGACATCAGAATATTTTCTTTTTGACGCCTTCACGTCAATTCTTCGGTTCTTGGTTCTCCTATTTCCAAATTTCGAGCTATCAGTCTCATCCAAAATCCTCTTATCACGCCTTCCAGATGAACTAGCGATCTCAGCCTGAGAAAAACGGGAGTTAGTCAACATATAACGATAAACAAAATTGCATAGAGTTGAACAAAACATACTCTAGGATGTGTTCTTCTTCTTTTGCGATGGTAGCTATTCTCGTGAAAATCTTCAACGTCACTGTCTTCAGAACTACATTCAAGTTCATTTGAAGAGTTGGAACATCGGCTTGCCGTAGCTCCATCAGAGGAAACTTCAGCATTGTACTCCGAATCATTGTCGTCACTCAGAACTTCATGTTCTGGTTCCCAGTACATAGCATCTATAAACTCAGGCAGTGGCTCGATCAATCTATCAAGATCTGCCAAAGGAGGCATAATATAATCTTGACCTAAACTAAAATCAGGGCCAACAGAAAACTTTATCGAGGAAGGACGCCATTCAACCCCCAATGCACCCAGTCTGCGTTGCTGAAACATTGTCTGGTCAGGTTCTGGATACGGAATCATGCCTGGAAAATAAAACACCAGGTATATGTGCCATGAATAACAACATCTTGCATAGAACGCAACAGACATAAAGATAGCTTTTGGATACAAACTTGAATCACAAAGAAGATCCTGAAGGTTCCTCCGATGGGGAAGAAGCTGAGTCTCCTGCACCATGGGAATTATAAAGCTTTAAATTTGGTCAACAATGAAACTGCACGGATATCAATCATACATCTCCTCTTTCTAAATTTGAACAATTAGAGAAAAATGCATAAATGTGTGCACAGTTCGGTGAGGCCTCTTCAAAGAACGCAACAGGAACTAGAAACAAAACAGAAGATATAAGTATTTGAAACCAACCTGATCAAGAACATGTCCATTGGTATCTCGAATAAGAGGACGGTAATCACCAAGGAAGAACTTAAACAAAACAAAACAAGACAAGACAAAGGATCAGAAAGCCACTAGAATCGACAGCCATATATTAGAAAATGAACATGCATTTGGGATGTCCACCATACCTGGTCGTATTTTGCATCTTTTTGAGACTCTCCTTGTCCCGTGTTTAGAAAATATATCTGACCAACTTCATCTGAAAGCACAATAGATGTCCCATCTCTACACAGTGCCGAGGAAAAAATTATCATAAGTAATTGATTCCATGACTTTCACGTGACTAAATAAATGCTTTAAAAGCAGGTGTCTTTGCTAAATGATATATGAATATTGTATATCACACTGGAAATACATAACATGACTCTTTCTTCTAGTTTCAGACTCAAGATTCATATGCATGTCCCCGGAAACAAAACAGAGAATATTGAAGAACTTATCCTGGATGTTTCATCGGTCACTTACTGTGAAAACTTTCCATCGACCAACTTAAATCGCCCGATTTCGTATACTTTGATTGGTATACCCTCCCATATCTAGAAGAAAATATTGAAGGGGGTTAGTGATGCTTTTGATAAGATCAAGGACTACTCTTATCCCAAAAAAAAGAATGAAACTCACATCCCAGATGATTGTTTTCCCATCATAGCCGGCGCTCATCGCAATCCGAGGATTGAAAGGATGGACATCCAAGACATAGGACTACCAAGAGGATATAAGTAAAACAGATCATATACATATAATAGCATTTCCCAAATCAGGTTGGGGTGAACTACAAAACTTTAAGATAAATGCAATATGGAAAATATGGGACATTCAGGAGAAGGTCGACATCAAATGAGAACTACATTGAAGCATACAAGATTGAAACAAATAAGAGAACATACATCTGCCCCGAACTAAGATATCAAAATAAGGAGTAGAAGTTTCAGTGATTGTTACCGATTCACTGTGACCTGTTAAACAATGCACTAAGCTACCATCAGCAGCATTCCAAACACAAATCCTGCAATCTGAATAAACACCAACAGGTTAAGGGAAACAGAAGACCGTAGAGTTCACGTAACACCAACAGGTGGCCAAAAAACACTGCTTTTAAGTGTTATGGATCTAACTATCCATGATTGAAACAAAGTGAGACACAGAGAAATTCATCAAAACTGAAAATTAATGCGTCATGATATTTCCTCTGATGATATTTACCCATAATCGCGGCAAGTACGAAACGATTATCCAGGCTCCATATAATCATATTGACACCCCGTGGTGTTGGAAGAAGCCTCTGACGTGGCCCTCCTCGAGGAGGTTGTGGAGGAAGTGGAGGAGGTGGAACCTTCAGATGATATCCTTTCATCCAGCGTCCAGATTTCCCCTGGAAATATAAGGAGGTTATGGAGTATGATGATAGAATCATAAATTTGCTGTCATGAACTTGTGAACCACCATTGCATTCCGTGGTTGACTGAAGAAACTTACATGGAATTTACGTGATCTTGGAGTCCATATAATGGCACTACCATCACGAGAGCAGGTTACTATGTTGTCATGACAAAACCTAGTTAATCCAACGTGTTAAACCTTAACCAGATCCCAAGTAAGAATAAATGGAAGATAGTGCAATGACTATAAGTCCAACACAAAAAAAGGGAAACTAACCAGGAATTCTTAAACTTTGGGTAACCATCTTCCTTCAGAGCCTCAGCTGTTGAAGATCTTGGAACCACAGCACAACCACTAAAGAAAAAAAGATACCTTTTAAATTTCTTTCCATGTCCTTCAACCAACAAAATGCACAATCTAAGGAAGGCACCATGTCGCTGAAAAGTACCTAAATTGTACATAGTTGACATCATTCTCATGGCCACGTAGAACATCCAGCTCATGAGTCGGCTGTTCAGCATCATCGAAGTTAGGTTTCGAGGCACTCCAAACCTGCAAGATTATGGAAACACTGACAATCAAGACTAACAAGTAAACTAAAACTAAATAACATCTCCGCAGTTTCTTCTTTACCAAGGAGGATAATTAAAGTTGAAAGTTAACACAGACCCTCGCATTGCTATCAGAGCTACCCGTGACGAAAATGGTTCCATTAGCATTGTACGCACAACATAGTATTTGATGACTCTGGGATGGATTGCTTGTAGATGCCGCATTCGATGTTGTAAAATTGCTTTTTCCTAAGAGAAACTTCTAATGAGTTCCATAACCAAACAGATTTTAACATTGAATAAAATAAAATATGTACCACCTTCTTACCAGTGCCATCATCCGACCGACTAGGAACATAAATTCGAGGAAGCCACTGGGAGTACCTAGCATCCCAGATACGACAGGTTCCATCATCTGATGACCTACATAGATAAGAAAAGCACAAACAGCTGATTACTAATGCAGTAAGCAGTATGAAACATCAGAACTAAATATCCAGGTGTGGTCTTGAACAGATAAAGACAAGTTCGAAAGGAACTAGTTAAAATAAAAACATATTGAACAAAACTCACGATAATAGTTGGTAAACAGATGCCTGTCTGGGACTGAATGCAATTGCAGTAACAGCTCCAGTATGCCCCCGCAATACAGAAATTGGCATTCCATCGGGCAACCTCCACTGACATAAAAATCAATAATATCTAACTGACAAATAAAAAAAAAATGTGTACACATTAAAAGCTGGAATTTGCATTCTTACCACTCGAATCACAAAATCATTTGAAGCTGATGCCACCAAAGCGTTGTTTGAACTAACGGCCAAGTCTGTAATGTCACCCTACAGGAGGAAACATGCATACGCGAGAAGTAATTTTAATAGACTGGTCTAGAATACATGTCTTACGAATATGGAAAACAATGGCTCACTTCATGTCCGCGGCAGCTAGCCAAGCAAAGTGCAGTTTCCATTGACCAAATTTTGACAAGCCGGTCGTCAGAACCAGTGATAACATATCTTCCAGATCGATCAAATATAGCTGTGCAGAAAGAAAAAAAAATAGCCATACTGTTACCGTTCTAACCAACAAAAAACATTGTGTGACAATAAATGGTGCTCCTAGGATGCATATAGTGCATTATGACTTCCAGATACTATAATCAGATTTATATAAACTCTAGGGTTGCACATGTAACAAAACAAAGAATGGAATTTCCACAGACCAGAGATCCAACACAAATGATGTATAATGTATATCATACCGCAGTAAACAGCATTACGATGTCCTCTAAGCTTCTTTATATTTTGCATCTTTTGAACCATTGTTGATGGTTTTGCAATCGCATGACACGCTGAAAGAATGGAAGGAGCACGGTGGTGTTTTCTGAAACCTCCTCCAATTTCTCTAAGACTTAGACCACGCACTTGATCGGCACGCATATGCGGCCAGCGTAAGTATGATGCAACATGCCTAGCTTTCTGAGACTCCATTATTTTATCTTCACATAGAAGAAGTTAACGATTAGAAAATCAATGGCCTGGGATAAGAACTGGAGACGTTTTAAGAGCGTTTCCAAGTTATAACATCCCTGAAGATAGACTTAGTCTCTCCTACATGAGCCTACTTCAGCAGAAGTCCAAATACAAGTCATGTTACCTAGGAAAGACTATCAAAATCAGAAGGAAATGAAAGTTCTAATATGCACATCCCTCGAGCCACTGTCATGTTTTATGCATTTATGGGATTCTTTCCAAGTCCCAGATCCAAAGACACGGGGGACATGTTGCCGTTCAAGGCAAGTGATCCATTTTAGAAACAACATGCTGTCGGAATAAAATCAACTGAATAGCATGAAAAAGTAAAAAAGACATCCTGCTTTCCAAACATCATTTCGTCAAAGTACCATGCTTTTTGATTTTTTATAAAGTTTTGTGGATAAGCATTGCAAAATTCGAAAAATAAATTAGATGGATAAGAGTTACTACGTACGATCCACAAGTGAAAAGGTGCCCGATCCCAATAGTGTTGGAACATCAGCAGCACTAGGAGTATTTCCTTCAGCTCTCATGTGTGAAGGAAAAGGTGGGTTTAAAATTAGTTGTTTGAGAAGCTTCACCAAGTGATCCTTTTCAATATGAGGATACCTGTCAGTAAAAGAAACATGATCACAGAAGTCATGGAAGGACAAAGTAGGTGGCACAATTAGGAGGGTGGGAACCCTCCGATACAGTATGAGATATTCGGATGGACCACATGTTACATGACAAGAAGCAGAACATTCCAATAAGCCGTGGCAAGTCCTCCATAGTAACTTGACAATGAAAAAGCTGAGTAAACAAAAAACGATAACCATACCTCTCTACCAAGTTATCATAATTCAGCGGGAGCGAGATGCCATCATCGTCAGCACGTCCAGTGCAAGTGCCACTTCTTGACCACCAGGAATGATACCTACGGGGCAAAAGCCCTTTTTCCAAAATTTCATCTCTTAGGTGTCCAAAGGTTCGTTCGCAGGGGCCGGTAGAAAGAAAGTGCAAAATCAAGAAATAGACTTCTCTAAGGTCCATATCTATATCCGTTGGCAAAGAATGGCCAACAAGTCTCTCCTGCCGCTGAAGAGGAACATTTCCTTGAACCGCGTTTGCCAGATTCGAAGTGTCCATACAAGGAGTAGATTTGTGTATATACTCCATGCTATCTCGGCCTGTGGAGGAGAAGCACTCGTCAACTAAATGGCACTGCCAAAGTAAAAGATAGTCTCCTTAGCTGGAGCATGCACTACAGTATATATAACTAACTCAAATTTAGAGTAGCAACGACCATGGATACACAGATGACATTCGTTCAGTATAAACTAGGGTTCTCCATCTAATTGGAATCTGAGGTATATGCTCTTCCGATGATCATCTATGAATGTATTGAAATCGACCATAACACATGAACGAGAGCTTCCCCTAACCCAGCGACCGAAATAAGAACAGAAATCCACAAAGAAAGGTTGATTCACTTAATCGAATATCACAAGGAATTGGATCGAAAAGCATTGAGACACATCCTTATTTACGTATTAATCACTAAGCTGAATGCGATGTGAACGAGTTATGCCGGAATCAAAATCCCTAAGATCAAAAACACACACCATACAAAGAAATGAAAAATCCAACTAAGAAGTCGCATTCCGGAGTTACAAAGGAGAAACGAGAAGCGAAATTAAGAGCTAACCTCGTACAAGCTAAGGCTCAGGTTAGGTCGACAGAAAAAGAGCTGGCTACGGAAATGAATCTCGAAAACCAGAGAGGAGGAAGAGCGAATTCGAATGATTCCGATGACGCGAAGGCGAGATATGAGCCGTAACAACGTTACATTCTGCGAATTGCCTGCGTCTCCTGGCACGACATCGCCAGGTCGAGCAAACAAGGAACAAAGGTAACAAAGATCAGTGACGCCCTCTCTTTTCTCTTTCTTTTTTACCGCTGTGGGATTTTTCTGGGTGAGGAAATCTGGAAAAATACAACTTTTATTTTTTAGAGGAATAGTTTTTTTTTCCTTGATAAGGAGAACAAAGAAACTTGGCTACGTATGTGTAAGAAGACAGATACACCCCTTACTTGGTGTTGCATCTTCTTAATCCGCCTAAAACTTGCAAGGGTAAAAATGACTTTTCGATATTTATGACGGCCGGTCCAAAAAAAATAGATCTGCTTAAATTCGTTTATTACTTACCATCAGATTTTAACTGTTGATATTGATACGCCTTTTCCTGTTAAAAATTCTCTACTTTTCTTACCGCCAAAAAAATATAAGTGAACGAATTCAAAATTGCAAATACACACAAAAGCATGAAACAAGTAATTCACTCATGTTTTTATTTTTTAAGTATTAAGATACAATCTAATGCTTTAAGGTGTACGATTTTGAATCCATTCGATTAAAGGTCATTATAGATCTTTGTTACATTTCGGTTTTTCAAATTCAGTTCAGTTCAGTTATATAGCAATTTGCTTCACTTAATTATTATTATACTGACGACAAAAAAATTTATCATGTTATACTGTTTCTTAGGCGCTAGGACCATGGGATGGCCATAAACATGTTCTATGTGCCGATTGGTACATCGGCCCATGTTCAAGAAGGCCCAATATAGTCGTCCAGCCCATAAGTGTTATACATAGCATCAATATAAAAATAAAGAAACATTCGCATTTTTTTGCCACAATAAATCATTTGCGTTTATTTGTAAATTATTTTCAGAAAAACAAAAAAAGTTTACAAACTGAATAAATCAAAGATAAACGAAACATATATTTTCGCTTTTTTTGCTTACCGCCATCCTTTGATCACATCAAGCTTTCTCTGTAGTCATACTTTGTCGATGGTCCGAACTCCCAAAATATGATTTAACTTTACTCAACACCAAACGGAACTCAGAAAATGCGAACTTTGTACCGCCAAATGCAACATGTCCAACATGTGTGTTGGCACAATGCACAATGTGTTATATTTTTGATTGCTTCCACGGCCAGTGGGACTCGAGGTGTATGGAGATCTCTCGAGTCTTCAAGAGCCCAACTTGGATTTATTGATCAAGTGTGATTAGTTTGCGTAGATATTAGCTAGCACATGGTACGTGGATTGGTACAACTCATATAATCACACTTGATCACCTTTTTTCCTTTCTAACTCCACACTTGTTTTTTTCTTCTCTCATTTTGTCATCATATTTTCCCTAAACTATGTTGTGGAACTATAGTTTTAAAAATCTCTTCTAAAATATATTAAAACGCTTATATGTTCTAGAAAACTCTCAATTATATTTGTCTTCGTTCCCATCGTTTTGATTTTGACACATCACTCTCTTGTATATTGTAGTTGTACTATTCATCATATTCATTATCACATTACATTCACCAAACAAACCAAACACGACGACAACAACAAGAACAAGAAGAAGAAAGATCGATCTGACCGTTCCTAAACTTTCAAATTTTCAAACATCAAAAACATTTTCAATTATCATAAGTACGGCACTCATCAGTCTCAGGATTATCATTGCAATATTCTTCCAAAGGATCGGATCCACCAGCTTTCTTCTTGTCCCTAGCGTGACTCGCCGCCGCGCTCAGCTCCTCCACCTCGTCCCACGCCGCCACACACTCGCCGCTCACCGGATCGTCGGCGCAAGTCTCCTTCGCTTCCTGAATACTCTTCTCCACCTTATCCGATATCCCTCCTTCCGATGTCGCCTTAACCGACAGAACCATCCGGTTCATCGAACCGAACTTCCACGGGTAATTCAAACGGACCGGGGCGGATAGACGAGCCGCCGGTCGAACGAACGCTCGTGGAGTCGCGACGTTGAGACTCGTAGCAGCTATGGTTGCCATCGTTGGAGGATTTTGATGGAGGAGAGATTTTTTTTTATTTAGAGAGAAGAGAAGAAGATAAATACTGCTTCTTTGTTATTGCACTTGTGAACACGATCCTCTTATCTCTTATCGACCAACCGTATTGCGCCGCGTGTTTCTTAGATATTCTTACAAAAAAAAAGTTATATATATTCCACCACAGTGAGAAACATATAATTTCTTTTTCGAGATATTAATTTTAATTTCTCTTACAAAATAAAAAAACAGCCGTAAAAGACATTATGATTTACAGAAAAAAAAGAACTACATGAACAAAAGACTTCATCGGAAAGGTATGAACTAAAAGTCCAACGACGACGATTATCATGAAACTAAAACCATAGATCAAAGTTGTTTATCAGAGTACAAGTTACTATGATTTATAATTTTTCAAGAATATATATGCTATTTTTCATTTTGCAACTGTTGATGGACGAAATGGGAGGACTTTTGTTGGGCCATAATTAAGAAAAAAAGATAGTTGGGCCACTGGCAAGGCCCACATTAGCAGTGACGTTCACAAAAATGTGGTGCACTCGACCGTATTTTTAAACGCCTTGCAGATATTTTCATGTTAATTATTTATTATTGGATATAATACTACAACCGTCGAATAGAATAAGCGAATCATCGCCACTTTAAAAAGGCTAAAAAAGTCAAAGGTAAAAATGATGCGCTTTCACAGAGCTTGTCATCGTCTCTCTCTCTCGCCTCTCTGCCATTTATCTCCGCCGTCTGCTTCTCTCCTTCTACCTCCCAAGCTTTCCGGATTCTCGACGCTGCGTACGCACCGTTGCGCAAGAGTTCGACGATTATCCGGAAACTCGCTGACCACTGTCATGTCTTCACGTTCTGCTTCTAGGCTTCGCTGCCTCGCATCTGTATGTCCCGAAGGTGGAGAAGACGGTGGTGGTAGCAGCTCTAATGGCTCAGTTTCAGCCTCCGCAACGGCAACTGAAGATGATGGTAATTGCTCCATTTCGCCGATTCAATTGATGCGGTATTCTTACTACCAGCCGGTTGTGTAGAATTTGGAATGAAACATGAATTTGGATTTTTATTGTATAGTTAGTTTTCTCACTTGCTACTGTAATCGAACTCTTATCTGCAGATTATCGCTTTTGGTTGCTTCTTTTGTCGATTTCTTTCTAAATTCGTTCGATGCTATTGCTAGCTAATGTGATTTTGTGTATATCAGAGATATAGTGTGTTTACGTAAGTTTAATTTCTCTTCTGTTTAACTATGTAGAATTGGCTTTAGGCACTGGTTATCGTCTTCCTCCACCTGAGATCAGAGATATTGTCGATGCCCCACCAGTCCCGGCATTGTCATTTTCACCACATAGGGATAAGATATTGTTTCTTAAGCGAAGGGCTTTGCCTCCGTTGGCAGATTTAGCCAGACCGGAGGAGAAGCTTGCTGGTGTTCGAATTGATGGATATTGCAATACCAGAAGCAGGATGTCATTCTATACTGGCTTAGGAATCCATCAGCTATTGCCTGATGGTACATTGAGTCCAGAGAAGGAGATCACTGGCATTCCAGATGGTGGTAAGATTAACTTTGTTACATGGTCCAATGATGGTAAGCATCTGGCTTTCAGCATCAGGATCGATGAGAACGGAAATAGTAGTAAGCCTATAGTATGGGTAGCTGATGTTGAGACTGGAGAAGCTAGACCACTATTTAAGTCACAAGATATTTATCTGAATGCGATTTTTGAGAGTTTCGTTTGGATTGATAATTCCACTTTGCTGGTGAGCACAATCCCTTCATCTCGTGGAGACCCACCAAAGAAACCTTTGGTCCCATCTGGTCCCAAAACTCTATCAAACGAGAAGAAGACTGTTGTCCAAGTTAGAACGTTCCAGGATTTGCTTAAGGATGAATATGATGCTGATTTGTTCGACTACTATGCCACATCACAACTAGTACTAGCTTCTTTGGACGGTACATCGAAGGAAGTTGGGCTACCTGCTGTATATACATCGTTAGACCCTTCGACAGACCATAAGTACCTGTTAGTTTCATCACTTCACAGGCCATATTCTTTCATTGTACCTTGTGGTAGATTTCCAAAGAAGGTGGAAGTCTGGACAGCTGATGGTAGATTTGTAAGACAGCTATGTGACTTGCCCCTTGCCGAAGATATCCCCATAGCCTCCAATAGTGTGCGGAAAGGAATGCGTTCAATAAATTGGCGAGCAGACAAGCCGTCAACCCTCTACTGGTAAATATTTTGAGATTCATAGTGATTCACATGTTCGAAAATGTGATGTAGAAATAATTCATTTACAATTTGAGATATGTAGGGCAGAAACACAAGACGGAGGTGATGCCAAAGTGGAAGTTTCACCGCGCGATATAGTTTATATGCAGTCTGCAGAACCACTGGCAGGAGAAGAACCAGAAGTTTTGCACAAGCTTGATCTTCGCTATGGGTAAAAACTAAAAACGCAGTAGATCTTGTATCAACAAATCAAACTAACTTCATGGATTCCTTTACCTTGTCTGTCCTAACATTGATCCGATTTTTTTCTGCAGAGGGATTTCCTGGTGTGATGATACATTAGCTCTGATTTATGAATCATGGTATAAAACACGACGGACAAGGACGTGGGTTATCTCTCCTGGATCTAACAATGTCAGTCCACGCATCTTGTTTGATAGATCATCAGAAGATGTGTACTCAGACCCTGGCTCAACTATGCTCAGGAGAACCGCTGCAGGAACATATGTAATAGCAAAAATAAAGAAGGAAAATGATGAAGGCACTTATGTCTTACTGAACGGAAGTGGGGCTACACCTCAAGGGAATGTACCCTTCCTTGACTTGTTTGACATGTAAGCCTTGACTTATTTGACCTGACAAATGCTTCTCTTTCTTGTGTTTTTTCTCTTGGTTTATTGCCATAATGTGGTAACAAACTGTTGTATGTTTTGTACAAAATTTATCTAGAAACACTGGCAACAAAGAACGGATCTGGGAGAGCGACAAGGAAAAGTATTTTGAGACGGTTGTGGCCTTGATGTCTGACCAGAAAGAAGGGGATTTGAGAATGGAGGAGCTGAAGATTCTGACGTCAAAGGAGTCTAAAACTGAGAACACCCAATATTCTCTCCAACTTTGGCCTGACAGGAAAGTGCAACAGATTACAAACTTTCCTCATCCGTATCCCCAGTTGGCTTCGTTACAGAAAGAGATGATCAGGTATCAGCGGAAAGATGGTGTTCAACTTACTGCAACACTATACCTACCGCCAGGCTATGATCCATCAAAAGACGGTCCTCTGCCTTGTCTGTTTTGGTCTTATCCTGGTGAATTCAAAAGCAAAGATGCTGCTGGTCAAGTCCGTGGCTCTCCAAATGAATTTGCAGGCATTGGTTCAACTTCTGCCCTTCTTTGGCTTGCTAGAAGGTATCAAACATTTTCCATCTCCATGCTTGTTATATTGTTTTTTGCTGTTTCAGTTTCCTGGAGTCTATTTCGTTGAGTTTGTTGATCGAGTGTTAGCTTATACCATGTGGATTCTTCTGCATTGTGCAGGTTCGCCATATTATCTGGACCCACTATACCTATAATTGGTGAAGGTGATGAAGAGGCTAATGATAGGTATTGTGATATTTACCTTTGACAAGTTGGTTGGTAAAACATGGAAACCAGTGTCAATATCTTTATCAAGGTGTCCTGCAGGCATAAGCAGATTAATTCAATGAAAACCAGTGACATCCTTGAGAAAAAAAACTTTAATTTTAGATCTGAAATGTGTTTTGAGTTTGACGGGTTCTAATGTGAACCACCATGTTCAGGTATGTAGAGCAATTGGTTGCAAGTGCCGAGGCTGCTGTAGATGAAGTCGTCAGGCGTGGAGTAAGCATTACGTGACCCTAATTTTATCATCTTACTATTCTATCAAATGCAAAACGTGTTGAAGCTTAGTATATACCTGGTCCTCCATTTTTCAAGGTGGCTCATCCAAGCAAAATTGCTGTTGGGGGACATTCCTATGGAGCGTTTATGACTGCAAATCTGCTTGCGCATGCTCCTCATCTTTTCTCCTGCGGAATAGCTCGATCTGGCGCTTACAACAGAACACTCACGCCCTTTGGTTTCCAGGTGCCACCATAACCATTTTCTTTCTCGTCTCATTCTCTGCTTTCGGATAGATGTTAACATATCTCTGGTTAACCTTTTAACTATGCCTGAAAATTTTCAGAATGAGGACCGAACACTGTGGGAAGCTACTAACGTCTATGTCGAGATGAGTCCATTCATGTCTGCTAATAAAATCAAGAAGCCAATCTTGCTCATCCATGGTGAAGAAGACAATAACCCAGGAACTCTAACAATGCAGGTTAAAACGTCAACAGAAATCACCGGAAAGGATTAGATCTCAATCAACACCAACTTTATCTGCATTGTTCTATCTAACTACTTTCGTTTCATATACTTTGTATAACAGTCGGACAGATTCTTCAACGCACTGAAAGGCCACGGCGCTCTTTGCCGCCTTGTTGTTCTTCCTCACGAGAGCCATGGGTACTCAGCGCGGGAAAGCATTATGCACGTTCTCTGGGAAACTGACCGTTGGCTTCAAAAATACTGTGTTCCAAACACCTCAGATGAAGACTCAATTCCAGACCAGTCCAAAGAAGGATCAGATTCTGCAGACAAAGCAGCGACTGCCACAGGAGGTGGTAATCCGGAGTTTGGTGAGCATGAAGATCACTCCATGCTTAGGCGATCACTTCTCTGGTAAAAATATCTCACCATTCCCATACAGAAAATAAAACCACAAGATTTCTCGCTTTTGATTAGTTGATTTAAGTTTGTTGAAATTTCTGGTTATGTTCTTTTTCCAGAGTCTCTGTGCCCGGTTTGGTCACCAAAGGGAGATACATTCTAATGCAATTGCAGAAACAGGGGAACACATCAAGGGCAGATGCAACACAAACTGTTTTATTTTTTCATAAAACATTCGGATTCGTAACAATGCAAACAAAAAAGGTGTTGAAAACACTTCACGAATAAGTTCCAACAGTATTAACTTTCTGAAGTTTCTCAGATAACACTACAAAGAGGAGAAAATCTCTGATGAATCAATATGACATCCGTGTCTGTTATTATATCTAACAAATCCCATTCTCAGATTTGTTTATTTCTCACAAAATCCCAACTCATCTGAGAGTTGTTAAGAAACAGAAAAACCAGAATTCGAAATCAATCGGTCTTCAAGAATCAGTTTTTCAAGCGACATTATTACTCTTCAGCGGCAATAACACTGATCTCACCTCTCTCAAGCAAGTCATAGAAAGCTCTTGTTTTCCTCTGTTCGTTCCAATGGTGCATCTTCCAAAGACCACCAGCAGCTAAACCGAGTGCCATACCGATAATTAACTCCTTCACAACGCTAGGCCCTTTCAGTGTGGCATGTGCAACCTTGTGTCCTGCCATCTCTTCTTTCTCTCTTTTTTCTCAACCTATCAAACTGATACAGCACAACACCAAAGATCAAACATGAATCAGTAGTCCCTACAATCTTCACTACACCAAAGTTATAAATGCAATTCACAACCCACTCGTATCCATAAAAAAAAGGATATTTTTGCTGGATCAAACATCAAAGCTACTGTGACTATATATACAAACATAGTATAATCCCAAAGATCAAACATGAAAAATCCCCTACAATCTTCACTCAAAGATGCTAGAAATGTTATGCACAACCAATTGATATGAGACAAATCTTCTTTATCCCAAGAGCTTTCCTCTTAATAGACACATAAACTATACATTTAGATCAACTTTCTATGGATCTTCCTTCCTTCCTTGTTCAGGCAATTAGTGATTAGTCACACCGTGAGATCAAAGACTTTGTTTCAAAATCAATGACGTAATGAAGCGATCAAAATTTACATCCTTTAACCAATATAAATATCAGTCTAATATCTTCCCTCGGACGAAAATGATAAATCTTTCATGAGAATCATCAC
This sequence comes from Schrenkiella parvula, assembly GCA_000218505.1. Lineage (NCBI taxonomy): Eukaryota > Viridiplantae > Streptophyta > Magnoliopsida > Brassicales > Brassicaceae > Schrenkiella > Schrenkiella parvula. The sequence continues at coordinate 6,228,352 of CM001190.1, forward strand.
TTCACGAAAAAAACTCATCAAGCTAACCAAAATTCCCGTAAGAAAAAAAAAGAAATAACAAAGGAAATCTGGATCCATCAGATCAAGATCATCTAAATTAGAAATCTCATCAGTATCAATATATAAGAAGAATCGGCATAAACCGGAAATACTGGTAAATCAAAAGCAATAAACAGAGATCAAAGAAAGATGGATATGGGGATTTACCAAGTCGGAGTGCGGAGGAGGAAGACGACGGGAACAAATGAAGAGGATTCTTCAGGTACGGATACTGACAAATTGCCCACTCTACTGGGTATTATCTAATATTCTCCAATCCGACTTATTGGGCTCACATGTTAGCCCAGCCCAGTTCTCATTTTTTACATTGAAAAAAAAAAAAGCCTAAGGTTCTATTTAGATTATTTTTTTTCCACCAATTGGAATTTTAAGCTTTAATGCAATAACAACACTTCAAAAAGTCTTGCATTAAATTTGGTAAAAAGACGACAACAGTCTCAGGATGTATAATTATTAGTATTGAATTCTAGATACACTTTCCGGGCCCAATATATATTTAACGGGCCACCAAATAGTGGGGCCCCACTTTTCTAATGTCTTAGTCGAACGTGTTCGCTCACCAACTTGAGTTCCACACTTTACTTAAGGTGGTCTTCGTCGTACCCAATCTCTAACTGTCTCTCTTTCTCTCGTTTTTTTCAAAATGTCGCCGTCGTTTTGCTCCGCACGTTTCTCCGTCGCTCTCTTCTTCGTTATCTCCGCCGTTCCCATAGCTTACCTCATTTGCCTAGAGCGAGCTGTTCCTTCGACGCACGTCTTCTCTTACCATAGCTCCGGCTTCTTCCGCGAGTGCGCTAAATGGGACGATTTTGGTCGGAGATTCCTCGTCTCCTTCATGGACGGAGGCGGAATAGGCGAGGTTATTCCTAGAGATTCTGAAGGTGACAGCGACGTTCTTGAGGAAGTCACTTTGTTCAAAGACGTTGACCTCGCCGGAAACGCTTCCCTCGGAATCGCTATCGACCGCGACAGGAACCGTCTCCTCGTCGCTGTCGCTGATTTGCTTGGAAACCGCTATAGCGCTTTAGCGGCGTATGAAATGTCCTCCTGGCGTCGTATCTTCCTCGCAGAGCTTAGCGGCCATAGTAAGCTTTTCTAATTTCTCTGCGTAGCTAGCTCTCTTCTTTCTGTTGTGTGTGAGCTTCGTTTCTCGTCCCTCGACGGGTTTTAAAACTCCGACTACAAAAACTCTCCGCTACATTAGAATCTGGCTGAATGTTTGATGTCTCATGAAATCAGTCTGAATGGCCTTCACGTTACAGCTTCGATAAACACACACACAAGAAAGTGTTGCGATTTGTGAAACAGTTAGAGATTAGGTTCAACGTTCCAGCTTCTGTTTCCCTCTGTCTCTATTGATCAAGCAAATAAACACCACATGACAAAAGACTTCTTGTCTTTTTTTTCAAACTTTTTGATGAATGTAGGTAAAGAGAAATCGTTTGCAGACGATGTAGCTATTGATGCACAAGGCAATGCTTATGTTACCGATGCAAAAGGCAGTAAAATCTGGAAAGTTGATGTCAACGGAAAGCTTGTGTTCACCATTGAAAGCCCTCTCTTCACTCCACCTGGATGGTACAATAACCTCGTCGCTCTTAACGGCATTGTTTATCACCCGGACGGGTTCCTTATCGTCATCCACACTTTCTCCGGTTTCTTATACAAAGTCGACCTAACCGCTCATGGGGATAATAGTAATAAGGTCACTGTAATTAAAGTTACTGGAGGCACATTAAGGTTTGGAGATGGGCTTGAATTGCTGTCCCCGACCAAGATTGTTGTTGCAGGTAGTCTTAACATCATCCATAAAGTTCTGATTTTTATGTCTACCGAGTATTTTTGTTGTTAAACTATTTGTGAGTGTTTTCAGGTAGTCCTTCTGCAAAATTGGTTGAGAGCTCAGACGGGTGGCGGACGGCTTCTTTGACAGGTTGGTTCAGCACCGGAATGGTTCATCGGTTAGTCTCGTCGGCTACTGTGAAGGAAGGAAGAGTTTATCTAAACCACATTGTTGGGTTTGGGCCTAAGAAGAGACACATACTTGCAGAAGCTGTGTTCTAGACTTCTTAGTGTAATTTCTTCTTAAGTTGAGATAATGGTCTCTTTTATGATTCTATCCATTGAAATGTGATGTAAAGCCTGTCTTTATCAAATTTCATATAATCTAGTATTAGATAAACATTCATTTGAAGATGTCAACATCTTTTGCTTACAAATATCAACTTAAACCTTCGTATTAGGTGTAAGAACTTGGACCCCAAAAAAACGCATTCAACTTGTGACTTTATAACCAATTGTTATTTAAACTTTACTGTCACCTTCATCGTCATAAAGAACAGGAGAAGCCGTAGAAACAGGAGGAGCAGTAGAAGTTCCACGTGGGTTTCTTCTTCTACCTTGTTCGAAGAGGAAAATCATTCCAAACCACAAAGACCCTTTAACGATCCTAACCATACCAATCGTCACAACCATATAGTATAACCACCAATTCACAAAATCAACCGTTCCCACATCCAAACTAACGTTAACATTACCATCGATTGGTAATAACAACAACAATGCTCTTTTAGCCTCTGCCACACCAACCAAAGCCTCTACTTCATCTCGAAGCTTCCACCACCACAACGTCCCACAGCTCACGGCCAAACCAACTCTCTCTACCACCGTCTCTTCTCTCCCGTGGTGACCGGCGTCTCCTCCAATCAACGTGCTGTCCACCACCGGTCTCACGAGCACCCTACACCACAGAAGCATTACCTCGTGAAGACCAAAGAAAAACACGAGCCTGCTCAAGAAGTTCCGTTCGCTTCCGATGATTAAACCGTTGGAAGTCGTTCCTTCCAGGCCTAAGCCGACGGAGATTTGAACAATGAAAAGCGTGAGCCACGCGATGCTGACATTTGGATAAAAGGGAATTGCACGGTTGGGATCTGTAGCTGTGATCTTGTTGGTTAGACCAAGAACTAGAGTGTACACGCTTATTGACGAAACGACGGCATATAAGATCGCCGGATTCGTGTAATGAAAGATGGTGAAGAACGATGATTCCTTTTGCGGGGGAGATTTGGTCAAGGAAAAGAGGAAGGATGCTGAAGAGAGACGGCTAAGGAGAAGGAAAGAGAGAGGAAGGAGAAGGCTGAGGAGAGTTGTTGTCACTAGCCGGAAAGGCTTAACCACCAGCTGCTCCGCCTCTCTCCGCCACTTTCCTCCGCCGGCGATACACATTTTCATCTAAAGCGGAAAGAAGGTTTAGAAGTCAAGAAACATAAAGCCAGCTTTTTTGTGTTATATATGCTTCTTCTTTTTTTGGAAAACTTAAGGGGTAATTTTGAAGGAAAGATCAAGGAGTGGGTGCCATGTCTATAGTTTCAAGTTAGGTTTGATGAAAACGAATCATTCATATAAAGATATTAAGAATACGTTGATATAACATTCGCATAGTTAGAGATTACTTGATTTTTAAACAAATTGAAGAGTGATGAGAAATCATTGCCTTTATTCTTTCCAATTAATAAGTTTCTCTCGTCTTCACAAATTGTCAACTTCAGGAATTATAGAGCAAGATAACATTAAAAATTCGAAAGTTATGATCGTTAGAGACGCAAACACAGCTAAGAAACGACGACGTACTGCGAACCCATGAAGCTCGCTTCCAATAATAGAGAGAGCAGTTTGTATCATGTCTTGAATTTGTATTTTATTATTAAATAACTGAGAAAGCCGTTGGAGAATTGTATATATGAACGGCTATGATGTGATTGTTTGGTAAAACCCCAATGGACGGCCACAATCTCGTCTCGTCGCAAAAGAAAATGAACTCTCCGATCAGACAAGTCTGAAGCAAAGTGAAGAAACTAAACCATGTCTTTCTGTATCTATTAAAAATCAGGAAAATAAGTTCTTGTCCTTTTATATCAAAAAATCAATCAATATCTAAACCGGTGCGGTCTGTTGCTGCTCCTGAACCGCCTTGTAACATTTGAGGCTGCACAGAGGAAGCTTGGTCTTTGAATCACGATACTTGTAAGGATTGGTGCACGATGGACCCACGCAATTTTCCCGCGGAGGAGGATAACTGCAGACACAACATACTTGACACTGTTATGATAAGGTTTGAATTCCTCTTTATGACTTATACAACGTTTATACACAAAACAGAATCAAAGAACAATAAGAAGCCGAATTCTAGAGCATTCCTTAATCTTCCATACCAAAAAACATTTGAAGCATACCCCATTTATACTGCTCACTAACAAGCTGATGTAGCATTTGTTCACATTTGTCAGATCAAATCAGTTATGAGACATCTACTCACGAATTGGTCTAATTTGAGTCAATCCAAACAGAGTTTTTGGGAAAGAAAAGAGAGTACACCATACCCGGATGGTTTCGGATCGAACAGGCTAGGCACTTTGTCAATCGGAAATGAAACAGTGGTTCCATTAGGACCCATTATTGTTCTGATGTAACTTGTCGAGGCCCTTTCCTCGTGTGCAGCTTTCTCCTGTGATCAATTCAACACATATAACCCAAATATTCAGCATCTAAGTTTTACTCAAGATATAACGGATCAAGAATAAGGTGGTTTATATTGTGCACTTCCCAATACCTGAGCCAATTCATCAAGTCGTTTTTTAATCTTGTCTTCACGTTTCTTCCTGCTCGAATCTTGACCTAGAATTTTTCTAATGGCCTCTGCCTGAAGAAACAAAACCAAGACCATAATCTCTCACATGGATTTCCCAACAATTTTAATGCGCATATCATGCTAGAGAGAGAAAAACACCAACCTCAGACTCCCTTGCAGCCTTCTCAATCTGAACCTTTCGCCTTTGAGCAGCTTCTGCCTTCTTCAGTTGCTGTTCCATTTCTGAAAGATTCTCCTTTTTCCCTATTTTTTCAACAGAATTTTATGGCAAAAGATTACAAGCCTTTACTGCAAAAGATATATTTATGAATCTGAAGCAAAAGAAAAAAAGACCTACTTCTCGATGTAGTAGGAGGTAATCCATCTGGAAATTCAATCGCGCTTGATCTCCCAGATGCAGAAGCAAGGGCTCGTTGGCGACTAGTCATAGTCGATTCCTTCTTAATCTCATTACCAATCTCTTTTTCATCAGACACCGATTCAAATTCCTCCGCGTAATCCATGGCTTCGGAACCCTTTTCAGATGCAGTTTTCTTACCAGAATTTTCCCCATTTGTACTCCCAGATGGCTTCAACTGCCTCCTTCCGGACTCGGTCTCTTCATTACAGACAGAGATATTCCTATAATTCAGTTTTTCCAAATATCGGATCTCATCATCATTGTCATCATCACTGTCAAAAACCCGTTTCTTTGGGGCTCGTTTGCTCTTCCGAACCGAGCCACTTGGTTCCCCTTGTTTTCTCCTCCCCGTCATAGATTCGTCTTTCTCAGCGTTCCAAGTGACTCCCTCGAGATCAGCCTTCTTATCTAGAGAGGAATTACAATCATCTGAGCTTTCCTGCCATTAAATGCCAGAAGATATATGAGTCTACTGTATCTAAACTGTCAAAAAAGAATACCACAGAAATTAAGACACAATCTAATCTATTCCAGAATAACAAAGTGAAATGCAAAAAAAGAAAACATTTTCCAATTGTTGTCCATAAACAGCAATGCATTTACTAGTTTGAGCCAATTTAACCTAGTCTAGACCCCGAACTCCGAAAAGATTATGGGCCGTAAGGCCTGAAAGAGCGTACCATTTACCGAAAACGATACTCAATGCAAAAGGATGATAAAGTACTATATAAATCTCAATGGATGCGAGAAAATTTAACAACTTGAGCATTGTCAATATATGAAATTAGGATAGTTCACCTCCAACTCGTTCTTAGTAGTATCATTCTGCGGCTTTAAAGACTTTCGAGATGAACCATTAGCATGAACCAGCCGACTCACGCCACCGATCTTGAGCTTCATTTTCTTCGTTTCACCCTCTAGCTCACCCAAATCAGATCCCTTTCCATTGATCATGCCATTGCCTTCATCTTCCTGGCTTGTGTTTTTCCAGCTGGCAGGTGCGAGTACACCTTCAGTCGAACGTTTGTTTCTATTGATGATCTCTCTCCGCCGAGAATCATTGTTTCCTCTCTCAGATTCTGCTATAGATTCTGCCCTAGATATACAGTGGCTAAGACTAAATTCTTTCCTTCTAGGGTTAGTATCAAATGCCGGTATGTCATCACTCGAGATTTTGCTGAAATTATCTGAAGGTGTTAAAAGATTCGATCCCTCAGGGCGAGGACGACGACAAGTAAGGCTACGTTTCTTCCTCACCGTATGCTTCATACCATCGTAATGAGCACCACCATTATCTTCCATTGTAGAGTATATAGAGGCATATACACTCTTTTCGCTCTTAGCAGATTACTTAACTTGAAGATTAAGTAATGAATTGAGAAATCTCCAAGCTCGAGTACTGAGAAGCAGAAAATGAAATGTATTAGACCAATTAAGCAAATAGAAGGATCACAATGAGAAATTTCATCGAGTTCCGAATAAATTCAACGAGTATAACATCAGAATCCCAGATCAAGGAAAACGAGTAATCAATTGAAAAACGCAGACGAGAGCTAAAACTTTCCTACGATCTCTAACGGATCCACACAACTTTCGACGAATTGAAACCAATACCAAACGATCAAATCAAGATCGAACGAAAAGCTCACATGAAGTATAAACACGGACAAAAAAAACTAAACTTGAAAAGCGTAGTCTATAAACACAATACGATCATCACAAGAAACAATCGAAGAATACCTAGAGTGCTCAGCAAAGATGGAGAAGCCGAGTCGGGAGGATCGAGACGATGATGGTAAGTAGAATTTGGGGGAAAAAATCGAGAATTGAAGAGAATTAGGGTTAGGGGAAGAGTCGGGAATAAGAATTAAGACAGTGGGAGAAGAAGAAGAGTAGTAAAGAGGTGAGAGACTAATTATCTCTTCCTTCACCATTTTTTTGCTATTTCAACACCAACCCACACACACATACAAAAAAAATACACAAGGAAAGAAAAAAAAATCCAAAGATCCCTTTTTTATCGGTAATACTGGTTTTTGCTGCTATCTCCCATTCGACAGCTAGACTCGGTGAGCCGACTCAGAAGATGACTCGAGTCAATTATTTTTGTTTCCTTTTTCTTTCTCTACAGATTCTCTCATCTCTCTCGTTTGTTTCCTTTTTTTCTCTCTTCTGCTGCGTTGGTTTTGTTTTTAGACCTGCCGGTGCGCATGTTAAGAAGATGAATATCGGTGTGTATGTTAGCCCTTGCCGCTTTCTGTGATGTCATTCGACGACACGTGTATTCTTCCCACGTGACCGCCACTTTTCAGATGCATTTAAAAGATGCATAACAAAAGAATAGAAAAAACAATTACAAAATCAGCTAATGTATAATCAAAGAGAAAAAGAAAAAAAACAGTTTGATTGTGAAACTATGAAATGGTAAAAAGGTAATGGTTGAGCAAAAAAAATGGTAAAATTTTCAAATTGTCAAATTAGTCAGCTATGAACTCCAATTACTTTTTTCTGAATTAATATCTTTTAGTATGTTTAACGTATGCTTTATAGTTATTTAAAAAATTTATGATCTAATTAATATTGTATATAGTAAAGACGGAAGTTACATTTGAAAAATGAATACAACTGTGTATGGAAGAGAACTTATATATGGGCCTTCTATAAAAAATAAGTGCGTAAAAAAGGCCCATTATTTGCCCAATTGTATAAACTTCGACAAGTCGGCAAACCCGGGGGAATCGAGTGTACATATCGCCGGAAAATATTAGCTAAAAAAAAATACGAAGACCTAAATTTGCTGAGAGTGAAAAATCGAAGTAATGTCTAATCGGAACCCTCCGTCGTATCGCGGCGGAGATAACTCAGAAGATGCTGATCTCGATAACATTGACTATATAGAAAACGAAGAGGCTGAAGAAGACGTTGAGAACGGCGGCTCTGCCGCGGCTAACGGTGGTGAGGATGATGAGATCGATCCACTAGACGCCTTCATGGAGGGAATTCACGAGGAGATGAAGGCTGCTCCACTTCCCAAGCCAAAGGATAAACTAGAGAGGTACAAGGATGATGAGGATGACGATCCTGTCGCGAGTTTCCTGAAGGCGAAGAAGCATCTGGGCCTCACACTAGCCGCGGACGCGCTTAATGCAGGTTATAACTCCGACGAGGAGGTGTATGCTGCAGCCAAGGCAGTAGATGCGGGGATGCTCGAGTACGATTCCGATGACAATCCGATTGTCGTGGATAAAAGGAAGATCGAGCCAATTCAAGCTCTGGATCATAGCTCTATCGATTACGAACCGATTAATAAAGACTTCTACGAGGAGGTGGAATCAATATCGGGTAAGTTTTACTTGCTTTAGACTATCTTATCCAAATTGAGTTTCTCTGTTAGATTGACTCAACTGATAAATTATCCAGGAATGAGTGAGCAAGAAACTTTAGGTTACCGTCAGAGTTTGGGAATTCGTGTCTCGGGATTTGATGTTCCTCGGCCAGTAAAGACCTTTGAGGATTGTGGGTTTTCCTCACAGATCATGAGTGCTATCAAAAAACAAGCTTATGAGAGACCAACAACCATCCAGTGTCAGGCTTTACCGATTGTGCTCTCTGGTCGGGACATTATTGGCATAGCCAAAACTGGTTCAGGGAAGACGGCAGCATTTGTTCTCCCCATGATTGTGCATATTATGGATCAGCCGGAACTTCAGAAAGAAGAAGGTCCGATTGGTGTCATATGTGCCCCAACCAGAGAACTGGCTCATCAAATATTCTTGGAAGCGAAGAAATTCTCAAAAGCATATGGCCTACGAGTCTCCGCTGTTTATGGTGGAATGTCTAAACATGAACAGTTTAAAGAACTCAAGGTAGGATGCGAGATAGTTGTTGCTACTCCTGGAAGGTTGATAGACATGCTGAAGATGAAGGCTTTGACAATGATGAGAGCCACGTATTTGGTCCTTGACGAGGCTGATCGGATGTTTGACCTCGGTTTTGAGCCACAAGTAAGGTCTATCGTTGGCCAGATTCGTCCAGATCGCCAGACTTTGCTCTTCTCAGCCACTATGCCTTGGAAAGTTGAAAAGTTAGCTAGGGAAATCCTTTCAGATCCTATTAGAGTCACAGTTGGTGAAGTTGGGATGGCCAATGAGGATATTACACAAGTTGTCAATGTAATACCGTCAGATGCTGAAAAACTTCCTTGGCTACTTGAGAAGCTACCTGGAATGATTGATGAGGGTGATGTATTAGTTTTTGCTTCCAAAAAAGCCACGGTTGATGAGATTGAAGCTCAGCTTACTCTAAATGGTTTTAAAGTTGCTGCCCTTCACGGTGATAAAGACCAGGCATCACGAATGGAAACTTTGCAGAAGTTCAAATCTGGAATCTACCATGTGCTAATTGCCACCGATGTGGCTGCTCGAGGTCTCGACATCAAATCGCTTAAGACAGTCGTTAATTACGACACTGCAAAAGACATGGATATGCATGTACATCGCATTGGTAGAACAGGTCGTGCTGGTGACAAAGACGGGGTTGCTTACACACTTGTTACGCAGAGAGAGGCTAGATTTGCTGGCGAATTGATAAACAGTCTGGTTGCTGCTGGTCAGAATGTGCCTCAAGAACTCATGGATCTCGCCATGAAGGTGACTACAGCTCCATTTCATTGACATCATTCTATTTATATATGCAATAAATTTCCTTTCTTATATCGTCCATCATGCTACGATTGTTCATACTACTAGCTCCATTCCACCACTCTAGTTTCTTTTTTTGCATAAAACAAAAACATGATTGTTGAGTGAAATTTACCTTTGCAAATCAATAGGATGGACGATTCAAGTCCAAGCGTGACGGAAGAAAAGGAGGTAAGCATATTTTGGCTCTATTGATTATTATATTCTGTTGCCAAAAAACTGCAAACAGAAACCTTTCATTTAAATTTAAATCCGAAAAGGAAAAAGCTGTGGTCAATGTTTTTCTTTGCATATGCGTTTTTGTCAAGTGAGGGAATCCATCCAAAAACTCCGTGCATGACCTCTAAATCTCTTGTTACGTAGGTGGAAAGAAAGGTCGAGGACAAGGTGGTGGAAGTAGAGGAGTACGTGGTGTTGATTTTGGCCTTGGTATTGGATTTAACTCAGAATCAAGTGGGATGCCGTCTCAAGCTGCACCAAGTAGAAGCGGTGCTGCACCAAGTAGAAAGGGGGCGATCAATTCTGTGAGAACCGGAGTAATGGCCCAATTCAAGAATAGCTTTGTGGCTGCTACGCCATCAAACCCACAAAGCCAAACTTATCCCAACAAGAGACCATCCCTAATGGGATTTGTCTCAGGTGGGACCATTGGTGGGGAGATGGGTAGAACTCAGACTCAAACTCTAACTCCCCCATTACCAACTAGTCATGACGCTTCATTACGTAACTCAAGTCAAAAGGATCAACAGAGGTTTGATTCCTTTAACTTTCTCTGTTTTCTTCTAAGATTTGATTTGTTATTTTAGTTTTGGCTGATCTTATTTGATCTTACTGTTGCAGTTCTGAAGATCGGCCAAGAGAGAGGAAAAGGAGATCTGGTTGGGATAATTGAGTGCGTTAGTAATGGTTGCAAGTGTTTTTACAATCTTGTTGTATCATTTGTCTTTAAAATATGATTTATCCTTCTTGTTTCAGCTCTCGAATATCTCTATCTAAGTGTCACGTGTTGCTACGACCAACGAGACAATGATACAAAAGATAGAGGAATACATACTTATGTTACCGCAAAGTGCAAATGAGATGATGAAAAGGGGCTCAAATTACAAAGCAATGCATCAAAAATCACTTTGAGTTTTTAATACAAGAAGAAGTAGAGTTCACATGTCTTGAAGCAAAGTGACGGACATGATCTCGATTGGTGATTTTGGTTGATATTGTTCATCTGTCTCAACCTCCTCGATCTCCTGAACGACGTCTTGTCCCTTTGCAACTCGACCAAAGACTGTCAATTTTTCGTTCAGATCTGTGATGTCAGCAGATACAATGAAAAACTCGAATCCTCCTTGCTCGTTTTTAGCTTTAGGAGTTCCCACCATAAATTCTTCTTGTTTTAAACTGTTCAAAGATAGAGAGAGTTTCCATAATCAGCCTGAAACAAAAAAAAAAATCTAAGCTTTTTTCCATATTTATTTTCTAGTACCAACCTGGTATCAAGATTCTTCCTTTCGAGTGCCCAATCTTTGATAGCATCGAACTCACCAGAGTCGCCAGCTTGAATCACAGAATGCTTCACAACTCTACGGAATAAAAAACCTTTGAAATACCCATCTTGACTGCGCACACCAATGAGAAAACACACAAAACACGACATTTACACACGACTGATGATGGGTGCCACAAGAGTAAAGAGGCTAATATGTAACGGACCAGAAAAAAGTTTTGCTTACCATAACTTCATGAACTGGTCAACAACATTGGGAGCAGTATCCTTGAAGAGTTCAATGGTCATTGAGCCTTTGCCCGTATCTAAGGTCTAGAAATCAACAGAGAAAAAGACAAGTTGAAGGGAAAAAGAAGAAAACACTTAAACTCAACAAAACATAAGAGTTAACTGTGGGACAAAAAACTCACGGCAAACCGTGGGACATTTGTATTCTTCAATCCTGGGAAGGCAGCATCCTACACAGGACAATCATTTTAAACCCGTCAACACACAACGGCATAGCTATTGCCACCTTCACGAAACGACCAAACTGACCAGGGAAGGTAAACCAGTAAAAGAGCCATAGACAGACTCATAGAGAATACCTCAAGAACTGATCTACCATTGTGCGTTGGGATCTCAGATCTGTCAGCCACAAGAATGTATCAGTGTTTTTTCACGTCTTAGATACCAAGAAATTAACACAGATGGTCTCGGACTAGTATAATTTCCTGAACTTGTTCAACTGGTCCAAGTATATGTGATGCTCGAATCCATCTCAATGTCATAGATAGAGAGAGTGAGTAAGTAAGAAAGTGAGGAACCTCTGGGTCCAACGTCTGTAAGCGGAGAAGAGGACGAAGACAAGCAATAGCACAGCCAAGCTGTAAATGACGATGTTGGTTATGCTTATATGAGAAGGTCCTTTCTTCTTCTTGCTTTGCTGCAATAGAGCTTGAGGTTTGATCTTCGCCATTAGTTGCTTGCAGAAAACTTCAGATCCCAAGTCCTTGAAGAATAATAAGACGAAGACGAATCATAATCAATAGGAATAAAAGACTAATCAGGCAAAAGTTATCAGATTCGACATATCGCAAGAGCGGTTAGGTTCTGCAGATAAACATATCTATGGGATCGATAAATCTCCTTATCCGATCTAGACAGAGCGACCAAAATTCCGATGTGACGAGAATCGAATAATTCAAAGATAGAGTAGTCTGAGATCAACACAAAATTCTTCAAGCAAACAGACTTGAAAGCTCGGGAAAAATAAACAGAAATCTAGAAACGAAACTCGAGTGAAGGCTTACCTCCTCTCCTTCTTCTTCTTCTTCGTCTTCTTAGTTACAACTGTGAGTAAAAGAGAGTGATTTATTTTTTGGTCTGCGAATCTATTTGCCTTTAACGGAAGATGATTGACGACGATAAACCTCTCTCTCGCCAAGAGGCACTTGCATCTGAATATCACACTAATTTTTTATTTTTTATTTGTCATCTGGAATTAAACTTTCATTTTAGTAAACTAAAAAACTGTATTCAGATTTTTTTTGTAAAAATAAAATTGAATTGAAATGGATTTTTAGAAGACTATTAGTAGTGTTTGATTTCATACCGTTTAGTTTTTGGTTTGGATCAGGTGAAATTAGGTTTTATTTACCAAATAGACTCGATTTAAATCAGGTTCAGTTTTAGACTGCTTCATCTAAACCGAATATAATACTAACTTTGACAGGATTTTGAAATTCCAATCACTAAACTTGCTATAGTAAATAATTAAAAATATTGTGTAAAATAAATAAAACAATTAATCCAAACAAGAGATCTGGTGGAATGTGTATTTTATTTCAAATGCCCAAGAAAGCGTTTTTTTAATCTAAGGCGGACATCACTAGAGTCTTGTTGCTAAAAAACAGTTGAGCAAGTGCGAGTCTATAAGCATAAGATCTTAGGATTCTAACCAAAACATAAGTCTCCTGAAACTCTTCATGGCGCATCAGTGACTCAATGGTTTTTTAGAAGACTCCAAGTTTATGCCCCTTTCATTACACATTCTCTGTTGCACCCAACAAGACTCTCAAGCCACACAAACGCAGTGACATGAATATTTACCAAATGATTGAGTCTCGAAGAAATCAACTTCTTTTACCTTAAGTCTCTTCTACTTGTAGCTTTTTCAGTCTCCTGTATTGAAACAGAGGAATGAAAATAGGGATGATAAGACCTCGTGAGATGTAATATTAGCTTCCTTAATAATAATAATCAACTGTTCATTACCTGAGACGTTTTATGGACAGGTTGTTTCAACAGCCACTCTTGTTACTGGATATACTAAATTGTCCTCTTGATCCTGAAAACACACATCACGTGAAAGATTGGAGTTTGCTCTTCTTGTAAGATACTATTTAAAAAAAGGAAATTGAAGTGTGTCAATGTGACACATTATAGAGATTATATCTAACCGTTGTGGATAAGGATGGTTGTTGTAGTTTAGTACTCGGTTGCAATGGATGAGACTGAACTTTCTCGCTGTTTTCGATTTCCCCTAGGCTCTGATTGGGAGATACAAGTTTTTGATCTTGTAGCCTTGTTTGCTCTTCGAACCATCTCTCAAACATGGAGTACTCCTCGGGTTTCTCCCACTGCGTGTTCATCCATGTAAGCAGTTTAACTATACATGGCTTCAAGTGGAGTACACAATGAAAGAGGGGAAAAGTATTACCGTGCTTTCACAAGTGACACAATGGAAGTAATACTTGTTCCCATCAGGACAAGTGTGTTCACTCCACTCACACTCAGTGCTAACAGTATTCTGGTCGTCAGAAAATGCATTTGAATGACTAGAAATCTTCTCACCATCGCCTCTAGTCTACGAAAAACGTAGTGACAGATATGAGATCAATCAGATGTATATATAAGAGATTTATGAAACCTAAACCGTCTAAATAAACTCGTGGTCCAGAGTTCAAGCAAGATCCGTCTACCGTTAGCAGATCGTACAAATGGATTACCTCCAGGCTGGCAGTCTCAGATTTCTGATGAATATCTTGATGCAGCGGTTTATGGACCTCGGATACTACTTGAGCATTTTGCTGCGGGAAATGATTTGGCTGTGAAGCGAAATCATGATGCTGAACGACTCTAGGGGCTGCAGGTTCTTTGTTACCCCACTGCGGATATGATTGTGGGTGCCAATTTGGGTCGAATTGTTGCATTGCAGGTGGAGGGTTAAAGTTAGACCTGAAGACATGGAAAAATCAAAATATGTTGAAATGGAGTGATTTATTATATATGTATATCAGCTACTAGGATTCAATTCCATAAGCAGATGAGTTTGCAATTGAAAAGAAAATTAGGCAAATCCTCCAATAAATAATGTAGATGAGGAATAGCAAACAGTAAACCTTTGTTCTCCAAGACGAGGTTTTTTAGGATCTGCAAATCTAACAGTCAGAGGCTGATCAGAACCCTGAAAGGAAGACAAGATATACAGCAAGTCATGAACAGTGGACGCCAAATAAACACTGAGGCACTGAGATACAACAAAGAACTATCTGAACTACCCGCATGGTAAAGACTCCATTTAAACCTTTGATAGCCGCTAGTGCCATCTCCCTACGTGAAAACTGAACAAATGCGTACCCTGCAGAGAGCAAAAAGGTTACTTATAATCAGATTTCATGAAAATCCAGAACATCACATTAAGAGAGAGGCTTGGAGAAAGAACAAAACTAGCAAGATATTAAAGCGATTCGCATACAGCTCCATAGTTCCTATAAATCATGTTTCTTAAGTACTTGTCGAGCCAATTTTTCGAGAAGAACTGTCATAACAGTTAATCATCTTTGGTTGCTAAGGGCTATGTGGAAGTTTTACAATTAGTTATTCAGAATATGTAGTATAAAGGGTCTACTGAGGAGAAACTACAAACTCTGAACAACTCAAACTAGGATGTCTGAAGGAAGCATGATTCAAATTCAAGCACCAAAATATGCAAGGGCAACGGACATACCACGACTAATCTTCATGTCATCTACTGCCATATAAATATCTTCAATGATTCCGTACCTAGAAAATACCTGAGAAGAGGACACTTTGAAAATTTAAAAAATGAAGCCCGGGAGAATAAAGCAATATATGAAATTTAAAATAACTGAAGAAAAACAAAGTTCTGCACACAGTTCTGTAAATGTCAGTGACAAAAGAATTCAGATTAACTGAAAATTAAAACGAAAAGGACTCCCACCATACCTCATGGACTTCCATTTTAGTTGTTTGTTTGTTGAGGCATCGAACATATAGTTTATCTGGAATTTGCACTGTTGAAAAACCTAAAGTCCAGATGAAAAGAGAATACTCAGGAACTCGTGAACACTTGCTCTTCTGTGCTAAGAAAAGACCGAGAACTAGAAACAGTTAAAGGCATGAAAAATAAAAACTAGCTAAGGTAGAACATGATTTTGTTTCATGATTTATCATAATAAACTCCCAACCATTTTGTCTTCATATATTTACGTTCTATCAAATTATATGTTCGTAAGAGTATGAAAGAACGGTCTTACCAATCCGTTCGCGTTCTGCGTCGGCATATCTGACCTTGACTGGAGCCATTTCCTGAAGTAATGAAAAAACAAACTTTTGACAAGAATCCCACATCAGAGAGGAATCGTTTTGAACAAAACATTGAAACTAAACCCACCCCAGGAAAGGTATGCTGATCTGTTAAAGCTGCAATAGCGGCATTACCCTCTTCTAACTTTTTGTACTTAACAAAACAGTAAGCTGCAAAGGTACACATACATAGAGGATGTTATAAGCAAACTGCTGATCCCGAGAAGCAAGAACATCACTGAAAGGCAGTAAAAAGAAGAGAGATGCTCTTCAAGTGATTGCCTGTCACCTGCTCGTTCACCGCTCATCTTATCTTTGGGTAGAATGATCTCGGTGACATTACCATATTTTTCAAACACTTGACGGACCTGATAGATATATAACACAGATTGCGACACAAAATATCAAGGAAAACATTTCATAAATCCATAATAGTAAGACAAGAAACTCACATCTTCTTCCTTTGCTGTCTTTGGAACCGGCGCAACATATAACTTGGCAACACCACCATCAACAGTAGGATCTTCATGAATACAAAAAAAAAAAATGCGCAAAATCAGAAACAAGATGAAAAGAAAGCATGAAGAAAGTGGAGAAGTAGAATTTTCGTGATGGTGAATTACAAAAGTTTACACCTTTTCGTCTGAAATGAAAACGAAAAAGAATCAAAATTGGAGATAACCTGGGGTAGCGGATAGAGAGCGTCTCTTCCTTAAGCTGCCGCCGCAAGGACTAAAGCCACTACTCGGTGGAAACGGCGGAGCGTCAACGATCATATTGTGCTGTTGTTGTTGTTGGGCGGGGTAATGATTATCGAAATGCGGCTGATTGAAACGCTGATCTCTGTTGTCGTTTTGTGGATATTGGTGGAATCCAACGGCGGCGACATGGTGGTGCGGCGGATGAATCTGATGATGGTGATGATGAGGGTTGTAGTTGTTGTTATGATAGTACGGAACTTGTGGTGGTGGTGGTGGACCAGGGAAGGAGTTTGCAGCGCGTCTCTCCATCCAAAAACCCTTAATTGACTCGACTAATCAAACTGGTCGCAGTAGTCTCAGATTGTCTAATCGGAAAATTTCTCCGGCACCGGTACAGAGAAGAGTCAGTCTTAGGAGTTTCCCGTACCGGGCCTGTAAATTCCGATGTGGTTCGGTTAAATAGAATCTGACTATTGAAACGACAACGTTATGAGTTATTGGCTATATGATTAAGGGTAACCCTCTCGTTCCTCGAGAGGCATTCAAAATGGAAATTATCTTCTTCTTCTTTTCCGAATAATTCGATTTAGGCAAGTATATAAAGAAATTCAGATTATGTAGGATTACTTCTTAAACCATTTTGTTGGTCCTATAAAGAAAGAGAGGAAACAAAAAATAATCTTGTTGGTCTGAACCCTAAAACAGTCTTTGTCCGATTTGCTGTAATGTTTATATGTGACCAATATATATATAAGATGCAGAAAATGATTTGTTGATACTTTGATCATCTTTAGGTTGTCAAGTAGAGCCTGATTTTTTTACTCTCTTCGAATTAATAAAATTCATAAAAACTCAACTGTAAATGACTATAGACTATAGTTTATAGTATAGATTTTATTGACTGTGGTTTTTTAAATTTATCGTAGAACATATTTAACTTTTCTAGAATTTGATGGGGAGCTTATTAAGCCAACCTTCTTGGTTAATAAAGGAAATACTGGTGAGGTTACGAATGTTTTCTGTATTCGCCTTCTTAAGCCATTGTACTCTATGTGACATGTTCGCTCCAGCTCCGGTGCAACCAGACTCCACAAACGTTGTGTGGCTCCTAATAAATAAATTAAAAAAATTATAATCACAAAGTTTCTTATTAAAAAAATTAATTGGTGAGGAGATTAAAACAAAAAAAAGAAGGTTAAGAGATGATTATAATGACATACTCTTGGTTTTTTGCTCTCCAAGCATCCCAACCAATTGGCAAAATAGTGTTGCCAAACTGTGAACGGTAAAAGATGACACGTGCGTAAGGTTCCCAAGCTCGTCCCAGTAACGCCTTGCCGTTTCCGGTAACGGTGCAGCCCTTAAACACGAACCCTCCGTTATCCGTTGGCGACTGCCTTCCCTGCGCCGTTATCGTTCCGTAGGCTCTCTCCGGTGCGTAGATTCCCATTTTTACATTCAACGTACATCCCTTTTTCATACATTATTTACTTTCTGTTATAACACATTAATGTATCTTTACGAGAAGTAGTATAAACAAACGATTATTTTCCTCTCAATACACCAAACTATGTATACCTCGAAAAGGGATTGGGCATAGCCAAAAATGAAGTCGATACCACCGGAGATAACACATCTTTTGTAGTAATGTCTGCCTGTACAGTCATACAATGTATCTTGAAGACCATCAAAACTAGAATCGATCAGTACGTATTTGTCTCCAAGCATCCTCGCAGCCACCGCTGGTTTGATCGGTGACCCTAAAGAGGTCGACATTACTCCTATATTATACGTATTCTACACAAGCATTTAAAACCCATTAATAAAAAAAACAATTAAATGCTAGTTGAAACGTATAAAAAAAAAGCTAGAAGGACGAACTTTGAAAGTGATTCCGGAGATGATGATGTTGTCAGGATAGGCAGTGAAAGTGGAGCTAGTATCGGTGAGTTGATGATCGTCGTAAGCTATTATCGTCTTTTCGATTCCTCTACCTTGCATGTATATGTATCCCTTATCCTTTGGTATTGTTACTTTCTCACTACATTACATCAACACTTCGTTAAATCACATTCAAGAAAATGTGACAAGATATGAAACAGTAAAAATGTAGACGTTACTTGTAAATGCCTTCTTCTATGAGTATACGAATCCAATTTTGGTTTTGAAGAGGGATCGAATCGATTGCGGTTGGAACCGTTTGGTAATCTCCCTCGCCGTTAAGATCGACGGTTATGGTGTTAGTGATTTGGCTGGAGATTTCATCTATCTCTTGATAATAATCATTTGCGTAGGATTTGTACACCAGTAAGATCGCCATTAGACACACCTTGTAGTAATCATAGTAACAGAAACTATACGATGTCATCCTTTTTCAATTTTTGTATGAGAAAGATTTTAATTATGACAAATAATCATAAGACATTAGGTGTTTAATTTATATTAAGGTGGACATGTCGATTCTTATCTAGTTTGAATTAATTGGTCAGAGAGGAAGATTCAATGCTACCTTTGTCTTTCTTACCATTTTCTTGTTATTGTAAAGTTGACTGTTTTATTGTCAATGTCTTGGTTAAGACTCTCTAAACTAATTTTCCTAGACAATTGTATATTTTTTGATAAATTAAAAGAACAAACAAAAAATAGAGTATATTAAAATAGTCTAAATTGGACTAAAACATTTACATTTAAAGTTTAATTTTAATAGGCAAAATCATTTTTAATAGGCAAAATCATTTTAAGTTAAGAAGAGGTATTTATTATCTCGGTCAATTTTAACGTAGATACTTTTTTGTCTATTATTCGTTATAGAAATTGATAAACATATTCCCAAAATTTTGACCCCACGTTGACTAAAACTGCTTTACAATTTTGCATTGGAGCTACATTTGAAGGCAAATTTTTTGCTTGAATTAGCATCTTCAAATATAATTTGATTCTATAAATGTTTGTCGACACAAATCGGACACACGACGACTTGTAATTCAAGATCAGTGAGTATAATTTTTTTAGTCAACAAAATTTTTCTTATAAGAAAATAAATCTCGGACATTCACTGCTTTACTATAAGAAAATCTCTGGTCTATATATATGGTTTGCTCTTATTGTTTTCATTTACATTATTTATTGTTCTTTTACAAACCATGAAAGTTTCATACTTCGGTCCATAATATTTCCAATATTTAGATCATACGTCGATAATACCGCGTTTAAAGGGTAAATCATCACTTCCAACTATAATTGAATTAAGTAATCACAAATAATTAAGGGAACATGTTAACGGCGTCACCAACTAATTTTTTTTTTTTGTAAGAAGATCTGAATGAAAGAAACAAATGCGAGCATAAAAAAAGAAAAAAAAAAGAACTTTAATTTATCAGAGAAACGACATTAATGGACTTTTATTACTCGAAAAAAGCAACTTGTTAAAATCGGCTGCATTCAGATCCAAGAACTTACTGCATTAAAGATTCAAAGTAAATAAGTCATCGAACATGAGAATCTAAAATCTAAAACCAGACAATTAAGGAACGAACTGTTTGAAACTTTTCAGATACATAAATAAAGATGACAACTTTTTTTTATTCTATGGCTCGCCCATCGATTCTTACCAAACATGGTAAGCACCAAAACTGGTAATGAAAAACGAGAAATTCTAAAGAAAACATTTTTATCCCAAAGAAGAAAGGCAGATCTTGATCTTGAAATCGCAATTAAACAACATCGAGAATCGTATAACAATCATCAGTCAAAAACGAAATTCAAAAAAAATAAAAATTGATTCATCGAGATGAAAAAATCGAACACAGATCTATAAAAATCGAAAAGACAGATTACGAGTTTGTGCGTGAATCTAATCCAACAACAAAATCGGATTATGATAATGAGTCTATGAATTAGATTCACGCACAAAACATGTAATATGACTCTTCTATAATTGCAATCGTCATTTTTTTTCAGAGAGAGATTTTTTTTTTCCGCCGACGCAGAAGTAGAGAGAGCGCTTCTTACAACCTTATCAGCTTATACCTAATTTATGTCGTCAATAATAGTTTAGTTTCACTCTTTTAAATGGGCCTTAGACCCAACTGTCTTTTCTAGCTTTGGCCCAGCAAATGCAGTGAAAAATCCATCTTCTAGTTTTACAATATTATTAACTGAAAATCCGTAATTGGTTGTCCATACAAAAATATCATATAACTTTCCGCAAATTTGAAAGTTGTATGATATTATTAAAAGAAAAAAAAATTATGAGTTGGAGTTATAATTATGAGTGGCCTAGACGAATAGGAGGAATGGATATAAGAACATGTGCATGCACGTTGAGCTTTATATACATACAAAGTGCTAACAAGCGATCAATCTCGACCATTAAACTTTCCCATCATGGCTAGTTTATATTTATGTAAACCTACCTTAACTAGTTAGGTGCTTTTCACGTTACCTTGCATTGCAATCCCTAAACTATACACTGCATAATCATGTTTAATGTTAAGCTAATTCTCTCAATTATTGAAACTTATATTAATTTATTACAAGACTATACATATACACGTCTAAGAGGATTATTAAGTACAATGTTTAGTGTTGAGGGCGATGGGGGATACATTGAATCTAATAGTCTCCGAGGATGTCTGATCAACATCGCTCCACGAATCTGCTTCTCTTTTTCTTTCTTTTTTCCCCCTTTTAAATAAAAATATGAATAGAAAAGACAGACAAACACATGACGAGCAAGGAACATACATAATCTTTAAGATGCTTCAATCAAATCCACTCACGAAAATAAAAAAACATAAATATGAAGTCCACAAATTCAAAGAAAACATTGAAGATATCCGCATGTTCTTATGTCTTTGTTAATTAAAACCTTATCTCATTTTCCAACATCGTTATCTACTTTGTCTAAGATAAATTAATAAAACACCTAAACTGCTCGGGAGCGCTTTTGTAATTGTCTCGTTAGTTTATTCCTAATTGTTCATTAGTTGCCTCTGCTTATATCAGCTGCAAATAATGAGATACAAGTACTCAAGAAATTAAAAGCAAAAGCATTGTGACAACCAATTAGTCGTATTTTATCATATCTATCAAAATGGAGATCAATTCATCAAACTAAATGCATTGTAGCAGAATCAAAACATTGATGTATTTTTCTTAATTTAGTTTATGAATCAGACCAAAAAAGGTGGATGAAATATAAATTCATTTAATTCTATAGTTGCTCGATTTTCTTAAATTCAGAGAAAATGTACATGCACAAAATTCCATAATATCTTTTATTTTTTCAATCAACTTATACACTTCTCGCATGCATTGCTTGTAAATTAGATAAGAATTTAATATAGAAAGAAGAAAGCATAAAGAGAACTACATTCTTATCGTTGATCCGCCGACTTTGGTAAACTCGAACTAATTGGCCGCAAAATTAAAATGAAATAAAAATAAATATGTATAAAGGCAACAAAGGAGGAATAAGACAGGGTGTTTATGGTGATGTGAATGGGAAGAAAGTTGGTGTTTTTAAGCATGTAGGAGAGTTTGGTGATGATGAGAATCATGTGAGTGCATGTGCATCGAGTTGTATTTTGATGACATGTCCTCTAATCTAAGCTAAACCCTAATTATCCATCAATAACAACATTTTAAAAACACAAAACAAAACACCCTTGTGGACACTTGTCTAAATATCATCCAATTCTTTTGGGTAGAAAAGAGAACCTTCTCAGAAGCTGTAATCTCCATTTTAAGTTATGTCTAAAGGTCACTTACCTTTATCCATGTCTATATAAACTAAGGCCGTCTCATATTTGCATCATCATATATAGACTTCTTATCACTTGTCTATACAGCATTCTTTCATTACATTAACCACACAAAAAAAAAACATTCTTATATCATTTACAAATAATGGGAGTAACATTAGAAGGACAAAGAAAGGAATCAATTAGGGTTTTGATGAGAAGACAACGAGCTCGAAGGGCACTTGTGAAGAAGATCATGATCCGACCGAAGAAGAGTCTAGAAGCTTCTAGAAGACCGTGTCGTGCGATTCATAAACGAGTCAAGACGTTGAAAGAGCTTGTTCCCAACACCAAATCATCAGAAAGTTTGGATGGGCTCTTTAGACAAACGGCGGATTATATTTTGGCTTTGGAAATGAAAGTGAGAGTTATGCAGACGATGGTTCAGGTTTTGACCGAAACGGATTGTGTCTAATAGATTTTTTGTAAATCGTGCTGGGCTTTTTTTAATCATTATTATTATTATTATTATACGTGTTTTTAGTTTTTATTTGTCTGTGTTTATTTTTATTATCTTGTGTGATTGTCAAGTATTGTGCTATATAGAAAAGAAATTGGTTTATATTGCTGATGTAAAACCGAAAAGAAAAAAAATCGCCATGTAAAACAAATTACTGATGTTTTGGAAAAAAAAAATCTGAAGTTCTGAATATACCAATTCATAATTCGATCATTATTCCATGGGAGTAGTTTTTGTGCGCAATCATTAACAAAGAACGAAGAACTATATAATTCTTCTAAAAAGAGGTGTCTAGATATATAAAATTATAAACAACGAAGAACAAAAAAAAGTTTTATAAACAAGAAAATCAATGAAAATTCTGTTCAGATAGAGAATACAAATGTAGGAGGACAATACCAAGTGTCGTACCAATAAAACCAAAACGACTGTGTATTGAGAGAAGAAGAACGTTTTTCGTTGGGCTTTGTAAGTAATAAGTATCATATAGGGCACGAATTAACATAACAAAATTTGGTCCATATAAGGGAACCATCCAATTATCTGTTTCAATTGGGTTTTTTTCTTCTCTATATAATGAGAGAGATCTTTATATGGGCTCTGTCTATTATGTATTAAGATAAATGAACCGGGTTTCGTTTATGCGTATTTAGCAGTGGTTCATGTCAGTACAAGAGAGACTGTTCCACAAATCGTGTTTCCTTCTTCTCTTAGGTTTGTGCTATTCTGAACTAAATGGTAAAATTGTTACTATTTCAAGATAAATGCTTTTGAATTATGCGATTGGATCGATTGATAGTGATAGATAACAAGTACAAACGTTTGATGGCCACGTATTATTTAGTCCTTTTATTATTTGACATGACGGGAATTGGTGAGATGTAATGTACCATTTTGTTTTTCAAAGCCTACACGTTTCTTGGTTATTGTTAAGTATAAACCACTTACGGCTCTCGAGTTATGCAGATTATTGGGCTCAGTTCACTACTCAAAACCGTATTTTTTGATGTTATGCAGTTTAACATTAAAGCCATATGTAGTAGTTTAATATGATAATATGTAATTTAAACATAATATATAACTTACGTGTGTGTTTGTGGAAGAAGTTAACAAAATGATATTAATGCCTATAAGTTAAATGAGCAGCTACCATCAGACATGGTTTTATATTGAAAGGCATCATGTTTGATGCGGCGATTAATAAATAAAATAAGATCCCAAAATGCGTTTACTTTGACTTACCCATGTGCAAATACCAACGCAACGGTTATTAATTAATTATTTTGTTACGAGTTGCGTTTGTATATTTGTTTTCTCAATTAAAATAAGAAAAGGCATTTAATCAGGGATTTGATTGGTACTTGTGAATTCACGAGACATATAAGTATCCAAGAAAAAGAACAACGTCAAATATCCCTTGATTCATGCCTTCTCAATCTTCTAAAAAGTTTTCTCTTGTTCCCTAACACATTTGGATCTATAATATATACATTCATTCGCACAAGACAATATATTTTACGTCAATTAATTACCCTATGACCTTAAATATAATTCACTCGTTATCTATATTTCGATATAGTTAAAAGATACCAATAAAGAAATAAAAAACTTGAGACATCCGTGAATAAGTGGAAATATATTATAAAAAGCATCCATTTACTTGCGACTCCATGCGCATCAAAATACCAGTTTTGTTTTGTGTGTGCAATGGTGTGTATAAATTAATGTAAACATTAGAATATACTAGTATATAATATACGTGTCTATCTACATAGTGGAACATTCAAGAATGGTTCTTATAAATTCAAATTCAAAGATGTGACTATCTGACTATATATATATAATGTTTTATGAACCGGGGCAGCATTACGTGGTATTGTGGAAGACTGGTGACTCGTGACCGGAGTGAAATTCAATATTATTATAACATTGATTAAATAAGTTTATTTTATATCTACTTTTCATGTAACATCTCTTTTTGTTATTTCTCCAATTATTTTGTCTTGTTTTTTTAATCCACTACGTTTTAGTTAGAGATCCTAAACGTACCCAAGAAGCAACTCTATCAGTAAAAAAAGTTAAATAATTTTCTTTATCGTGCGGTGATACGAATCTACCTTTTCTATTATCCTGATTTTTTTAATCATCCCCTTTAGTTACACGTTTGAACCTTTAATTTCACGTTCATCTTAAAATTTCATGCAAATAAATTTATCGAAATAAAAATAAGTAAACTTACTAGATATTTTTATATATAGAAAAAAAACAAACAATTGATTCTTGCTCGCAATCTAACGGCACGAAAGATCAAGGAGTGAATGGAGGATGAAAGTGAGCCATTGGATTGGAGAATGTGCCAGATGGACGCTTTAGAGAATGGGACCCATTAGCCGACAAAACAAGACACGTGTAATATTAGGAAACGTAGTAACATACGCCAGCATCGGTGTGCGCAACCCGACGCTAACACCGAGCCGCGCGTCTTTGGGCCGATCTTTTGATTGTGACCCTTTTCTTCTTTTTGTTCTCATTAACAATTAAAATACTCAACGTCATAAAATAAATAAATCAAATGTAGTATAAGTTAAAAAATGCGAAAACACGCAAGAAAATGTTTGGTAAGTTGGTAATTAATAATACCTCTAACCGGGAAATTATGACACACGGTCGAAGGAAAATAAAATAAAAACCAAAATGGTTACTAAAAAAAGGGGAAGAACAAAATCATGGAAGCATGCAAAAGGAGAGCTAAGTTTGCAAGCAAATTATACGGGAGTGGGTCACAACCCAATTCTTCTCACACGTGCATGCTTCTTTTAATTGTTCGTTTTCTCACGGAAAAAAAAAAGTTTAATTAATTAATAAATAGTATAATTTACAAAGCCGAGGTAAAAAATTTCAAAAGGATAAAGCAATTTCTGTTTAGAAAATCGGTAAAGAAACAAAAAGAGAAATTTCAAATCTTGACTTTGGTACCTTTATCTTTATTTTTGCCATCGGGATCACCGCTGGTTATATAATTTCATGAGGCATGCAGGAGTTATATAAATCTGGGCCCTTTACTTTGATCTGTTTCAGATTTGCTTTGGGTCCACCGATTTTTTTTTTCATATAATGATTAAATACCAATTTTTTTGGTCTAGTTAATTAGTATATATCATATTACATAGTAGTACATCAATAATTGGTGCCACGAAAAACAAACTCGCTACTCTTTAATTAACGTGATTAGAAAACGCAAATCATTTCTGTATATCTCTATCATGCTCTACCACAAAATTTCAATTCATGTCTCTGTAATTTCTATCTCAAGAAGTTATTAATTCATTACTTAATTCATTTCTTTCTTATTAATATATAATTAATTTGAGAAGTTGTACAAACAAAAAGAAAGAATATTTTACCTGCGCTCCAGGCTTTTTATCAGTTTTTTTTCTTTTTGTATAATCACATTCCAAAAGACAAAAAGGACATGTGAACACGGTCCATTAAATTCCTCCTTTTCTTTATACATGATTTAGATGCTAATATCTTATTTTCCACCACTTTAATTGTTATTTTTAAAATAAAATCCCGAGATTTTTAGATTTGTACGTGTTTCTTTCATGATCAAAAGCAGAGTCAATCACAAATGTTTTTTTTTAATTGATGTAATAAACAACTTTTCTATTTACAAATTCACCATTGTCTAATTACACCGAAACAATACTATTAAAGTTGATTAAAATAATTAGATTTCTTAAAATCCGATTACATCAGTGCTTGTAATTGTAGTTGAAATAAATATTCACGGACAACGGTCTCACAGTCCACAAGTGTCTCTTGGCTTGAGATCTACTTATGTCGATAATATATCTTTTACACAATTTAAAGAAGTTTAAAGGGCAGGTGTTTTTTTTTCTGTAAAGAAAAGATGAGTTTTGTATTCACATCAATATTCCCATGCACCCGAACCAACACCAATGCCTTTTAAAAAAAAAGTTCTTTATAAACGTTTAGTTCTCGTTCACATTAGCGCCATAAAACCGGTTAACTGTTGAACCAGTCAAAACCGGACGTATGAAAGCGTTCACTGTATTCTCTGACTTACGCGTTGACCAGTGGCCTATAATTTCAAAAAACTTGGTCGGTGACCGGTTACTGTAACTTTCCGTACTGTATACCAACCTGCTACTACCGGTCAGCATCAAATCCATCCCTCCATTTAACATAGTGACAAATATCAAATCCTGCACAATAATTATCTCTCTCTCTCTCTACGACAATTCTCACTCTTTCCTCTCTCTTTCAACCCTAAAAGCTCTCGCCTTTCTCGTTTTTTTCTCCCCTTTCCTCTCTCAATCGAAGAAGGATCGATCTTCTGTCTTGGTTTCTACTTCTACGTTTCGCTCTCTGTTTTTGGTGCGATTACTCTGTTTCAACCGGAAAAAGAGAGAGAGAGAAGAACAATGGAGTTTACGGATTTCTCGAAGACGAGTTTTTATCAGCCGTCGTCGCAAAGCGTTTGGGATTTCGGAGATTTCGCGGCGGTGGAGAGAAATTCGTTAGGGTTTATGGAGTTATTAGATTCTCAGCTTCAGGACTTTGCTACTGTTTCACCTCATTCCTTCCTTCTTGAAACGCTCCAACCGCAGACGCAACAGTTGGCGAAACTGTCGTCTTCTGATTCAACAACTATCCTTCAAGCTCCACCGTCAAACGCGACTGCGGATAAATCAGTGACGTCAAAGGTGGAATCTTTGTGTTCGGATCATCTGTTGATAAATCCACCGGCGACACCTAACTCGTCGTCGATTTCGTCGGCGTCAAGCGAGGCTGTAAATGAAGAGAAAGCGAAAAGAGAAGACGAAGAAGAAGAAGAAGAGGAACAGGAACATAAGAAGAGTAATACTAATAAACAGTGAGACACTCTTTCTGTCTCCCCTTAATTTCTACTTTATTTTTTTCTTCTTTCTCTTTGAAAGTAAATAAATGTTTTTCTTTTTTTTATTGAGCGGAAGCTGTTCGAGAAAGAAAACTAGGAGAGAAAATGGTTTCATAAACTAAAGCATTTTGTGTGTATGTAACAGGTTGAAACCAAAAAAGAACAACCAGAAGAGACAGAGAGAGGCAAGAGTGGCGTTCATGACAAAGAGCGAGGTTGATCATCTCGAAGATGGTTATCGATGGAGAAAATATGGTCAAAAAGCTGTCAAAAACAGTCCTTTTCCCAGGTATTACATCCATCCTTTGACCATGTTTTTTCTTCTTTTTTCTGTCTCCATAAACAAACACAACAAGAAGAAAACTCAAATCACTTTTCTCCTTTTGTTTCTTATGTGATTTGCTTGAGGACATGCATAATGTTAATTTGTGGGATCCAGTGTCCGATTGTTTCAAATATGTTTTTGTGTTTAATTAACGTTCACTTATTTATACTAAACAAAAAAGATTTTAACTTACTTATATATCACAACATCATTCAAAAGTTATAAAACACAAACATGGATGCTTTCTACATTTAAAGAACTTTTTAAAGAAAGATTGATAGAAACACGAGCTACAATGTTAAGCAGAAGTTTATGAGGCTAATTTTGTGTAATGGTGTTTTTTTTGTTGTTGTAGGAGTTACTACCGTTGCACAACTGCTTCATGTAACGTGAAGAAGAGAGTGGAGAGATCATTCAGAGATCCAAGCACTGTGGTTACAACCTACGAAGGTCAACACACACACATTAGTCCACTCACGTCTCGTCCAATTTCCGGTGGAGGCTTCTTCGGATCATCAGGGGTTTCTTCAAATCTCGGTAGCTTTGGGTTTCCAATAGAGAGCTCAACACTAATCTCTCCTCAGTTCCAACAGCTTGTCCATTACCACCAACAACAGCAACAACAAGAACTGTTGTCTTGTTTTGGAGGAGTCGGTGAGTACGTTAATAGCCACGCAAATGGATATTGTGATGATGATCGTGTGAAGAAGAGTCGAGGTTTAGTTAAAGATAATGGACTTCTTCAAGATGTTATCCCGTCTCATATGCTGAAGGAAGAGTAGTTATATAGTATTTGTAATTTATAATAATTAATCTAGGTTTTGGTTTGTATAATTGTCTTAAGGAACGGATCTTTCGTTCTCATGAAGGAGCTGTTCTATTTGTGGATCTAAAAATCTTAAGTTAATGTCAGCTACTGATGATTTTTCAGCGATGAAACCATGGAATAACTTTGCACGAAAAGAAAAAAAGTTTGCAACTACTAAGTATTGGTTGCACTAGCATGGTTCTAGTATGAATCGTAATTTAACCACATAATACAACACGAATCGCAAATTTTGTAAGATACGAATCGCAAATATCTTGTAAATCGCATAATAATTTTGTCTTCTTGTATACTACCGATCATAGCCTATATAATTTTCTTTGAATCTGATTGTCTATAATATAATTATGGTCGTCTTTTTATTGTTATCATATCGCGGTTGCATGAACTCTATGTTATTGTATTCGGGTAAAGATTTTAGTGTTCAATTGTTCATAGCTAGGTCTTGTAGTCTCTGATCATAAAAAAAAAAAATCGACATCTACGGTTCTAATGCGTTCTAGGGTTTCAGGTCACTCTATCCCTACTCAAAGACAGCATCAATTAATGTTTTTTGGGTATTTTTTTTTTAATTGTTGCCTCGCTTTATTTTTGTTTGTCTTGGAATCTGTAAAATCAACTAGTTTTTGAAATAAGCGAGAAAATGAATGCGAAATTGGAAGCATAAACTCAACTACTTCTACCTACTCTTTTCTATGTTTTGAATTTATTTATTTTGTTTTTATTTTATTTACCGCTTTTGTTCTTCTTGCTGTCTCATGATTACACCGCGGTGAAGAAAAAGACGTTTGCACTGTGTTATGTCGTTTGCTATTTTCATGTAGTTTTTTAAAAAGATTTTAAAATCCGAAATGAAAATAAAAGAGAAAAATGACACACTCTTCACTGGTGTTTTCTACTTTAAGAGTACATGTGATGAAGACTCGATAGTCTTCTCTTCTGGTTAATTTAGAAACGTGTTTTAGCTTAGAGACCATTCTCTTACTTTAAGACGCGCGCTTTCAAGAAACTTGTGTGACAAATACTACTACTATTTGATATGGACTGTTTGTATTATTTTTATTGTTTTTCTTTCGTATGGGGTTTACATTTCAGACGTCAATTTACAAAATAATAAATACAATATTTGTTTGTCTTTTTGTAAAATATATTTGAGGGAAAAAAAAGTAAAACACATTTGAACCGTGTACAACAATTTGGCAAGTTTTTTTTTTCTTGTGTGTCAAAGAAATGTTGTGAAATGTAGCAGTAACAATCAAAGTTAGTGAAGTCCCCTAAGTGCATAAATAGACTTCGTTGGAAAAAGGTAAAAAACCAAATCTCACAACGAAATAAACAAAAAGTAAAAAGCAGAGAAACAAGTTACCATGCAGATTCACTTTATTTTCTTCTTTTTTATTACTTTTGCAACCATGTGTGTGCGTGAGAAAATGTTCAATAGGAGCAGAACAAGGAAGCAAAAAAAAAAAAACAATCTGATGAGGTAATACTACTTTTTGTCTTTTTGTCTAGTGAGTGCATAGCAACGCCATTGGCTTTAGTATGTCTGTATTGACCTTTACGGTGAGTGATAATCCCAAACCGAAGGTACATAATCATTGTCCCAAACAAGGCCACGACTGCAACCGAAAGCAAAAGCACCTAAACTCTTGATGGCTTAAAAGTAAATGACTAAAAGACAAACTAAAGAGACCCATTGGTTGAAGCAAGCAACAACTTACAAACCTTTGCTCATTTCTAATTCCCAATTGGTCCCCTGACAGTCTCCAAGGTTATATTTTCTACTGGATCCAATAAGATTCTGAAGCCACAAGAACGAAATGTCATTGATATTTACCAAAAGATTTGATCTTCAAGAAACTAACTTCTTTTACCTTAAGTCTCTTCTACTCTTAGCTTCCTTAACAAAGAGAATCATAAGTTTACTACCATAGACTTTTTATAAACAAGTTGTTTCAAAAAGTTCTTTGCCTCAAAAACAAGTTCGGTTACAACTAGTCTGTTCGTGTCTAGTGCTAGTTTTTTAAAAAGTTTCAACAGAAAAGAGAGTCCGAAAGAAAAAAAAACAGAAAAACAGACAAGAAGAATCTCTTAGTCATAAGACCATCTTATTTTGTATGAGGCTATGAGCTATGTTTAATGAATGAATCTTGCATTGCCCCAAAAAATGTTTCAACGATAATTAAAATTTCAGACGGAAAAAAATATGTAAGGATAATGTTTTCGATTTATTTTAGAATTGTATAAATAATATTGAAAAGTTTGTTTTGAATGTTATTTTCATTTCTTATAATCACATTCAGCATCGATCTTGTTTTGTATAAGCTATGTTGGATACTTTCTCTTTGGTTATTTTCAGTGAAAAAATATTGCACTACTCTTTTCAATAGATAGATTGACATATTACAAAAGCTCTGTTTCACAGCTCTATAACACAAAATGGTCGTTTCCGATAATCTTAACTAAGAGCTTCAATCCAGCTACTAGCGTCTTGCTTCTTCGCTTTGGTTTTCTTCATCAACCTCCTCAACTCCATAACACTAGACCAATCTCCTTTCTCGCCATGAACTCTACACAGAACATCATAAGCTGCGGGATGCTCTCTTTTCAGACTCGAAATTCCCTCAGCAGCAACTTCACCGAGCTCCAAACATGAATGCAATCCGCAAGCTCCGAGCAAAGCCCCCCAAATAACAAAATCAGGCTCAAAAGGCATCCTCTTTATCAATATCTCTGCTTTATCTAATTCACCAGCCCTTGCTAGTAAATCCACCATACAAGCATAATGCTCCTTTTCTGCAGCTATACCGAACTTACCCATCAACATGAACTGCTTTTCCCCTTCTTCCACTAGCCCCGCGTGAGCACAAGCTGATAACAAGTTAATGAAAGTCACCTGATCAGGCTTGTAACCGCACTCGATCATCTTCTGGAATTCCTTTAAAGCATCCACTCCTAATCCATGTCTTGCGAACCCTCCAATCATTGAATTCCATGAAGCCGGATTCTTCACTGGCATCGATTTAAACACACGTGAAGCAGCGGTAATATCACCTGACTTGGCATACATATCTATAAGCGAAGTCGACAAGACTATGTCACAAGCCATTCCACGTTTTTTGATCATCGAGTGCACTTGTCTGCCCATAAGAAGGGACGATGAAGCTGCACACGCTTTTAAAACAGTCGAAAATGTGTAGTGACTTGGCATAGTATCCCAAGATTCAACCATTTCCCGAAAAAGCATCAACGCTACTTTAAACTCTCTGCTCTGCACGTAGCCATTGATCATCACAGTCCAAGAAAAAACATTCTTTTGACCCATTCGGTTGAACAATTCCCTAGCTCTATCGAACTTCATGTTGCTCATGTATCCAATTAACATTGTGTGCCAAGTAATAATGTTCCTTTCGGGCATTTGGCCGAATGCTCTCTCACCATCTTCCACAGAGCCTAACTCCATGTAACCCATAATCAACACATTCCAAGAGACCACATCCTTGAGCAAAATTTCCTCAAACACTCTTTCTAAACCCCTCAAATTCTTCACACTCGTGTAGCCTCTTAACAAGGAAGACCCAGTATACGCGTTTAAGTTAAGGCCTAACCGAACAGCAACTGTGTGAATTTGCAAAACAAAAACCTTATATGCAGATCCCGACACCGCATCCATTATTGCAGGGATAGTAAGCTCATCTGGATTCAACCCAGATCTCCGCATCTCTATAAAAAACCTAAGGACGCTCTCTGGATCTCTGCTTGTTTTCTTCAAACCCATGAACATTGTGTTCCACGTCACCACATCTCTTACAGGCATTTGATCAAACAGCTGGTGAGCTTCCATCAACAGACCACGCTGAACATAAGCCGTAACCATCATGTTCCATGTTGAAATGTCCAGCGACGTCCGGTTCTGATTAAAAATCCTGCGTGCTTCCACCAAACCGTCTTCCCGCAAGTGATCGCTGATCAAACGGTTGAGAGTAGCCGTTGGTATTGTGAAAATCCGGCGCGAAAAATGTCCGCGTAGAAAAGTTGCACTTGGCTCTAACATGCGCATTTTATCCAAACTCTGTTTATTTTAGTCTAATCTTGCGCGGACACTCTCTCAACTCTCTAGAGATACAAGATATATACGACAAACTTATCTCCAATCGAATTGGGTTTTGATTCGAAGTCAATTTACATTATTAAGCTGTACGTTCATAGTGACAGTGTACGTCCAATCCAAAAAAGGTTTTAACCACTAACATAACATTTTTACGTGTTGGGTCGTTGGAGGTGAGATATGATGCAAACAACTAGAGGATTTTAGAGTTACATACATTAATTAAAAGAAGAAAAGGGGAAAAATAACGAATTATTATGATGTCAAATGGTCATTCAACATAGAATATAAATAAAACATTACAGAAAGCATAGGGCTTATTTCTATTAATTATTGATATATAACATAATTATCAATAATATAGCACACACATCATCGCAACACTTTCAGATTTTCTTTGACGCCAATTTTCGGTACATTTCGTCGATTTGTACCTGTATAATGTGGAACGTTAGCGGACTTAACTAATCAAAATTTTTTTTTTTTAAACTAATCTATAAACAATTTAAGGTGAAACAGAGATAATTAAAACCTGATAATACTTGAGAAGATTGTTCCTTCGATTCTTGAGCGTCGCAGTCACTAAGTCTCTAGCTACGTCGAAAGGTTCTGTCTCCACCGTCACTGCTTTGATGTACTCAAACCTTCTTAGCTATATATATTTAAATAAATCCACGAATAATTTCTGTTAGTATTTATTTATTTTAGTTGAAGAATTTTGGTTTAGACAGAATCAAACAAATTTAAACAAACCTTGTTCTTCTCTGCCGTGGACTTCAGTTCTAAAATGATGTGTTCTTGTAACTCTGGGAGAGAACAGAGTTCTTCAAATGGTTTAGTCAAACCGAGATCTTTAGCCCAACGGTTCACGGTTTCTGGGTTTGGAACGATCACTGCGACGAGCATTGATTTGAAGCTGTCTCCATAAACCCATATCTGAGAGAACAAACATAAAGAAAAATCAGACAACAATTTGATGAAAATTTAGGAGAAACCCTAGACAGGCTTGCTTGCTTCCTTTGCAAGAAACTATGAGTCAGAGTTGAGAAACTTACATCTTGGACAAACGAGTTTTGCCCGTAGATGTTTTCCAAGTTCTCAAGAGCAACGTACTCTCCTTGAGAGAGTTTGATCAGATTCTTCTTACGATCAATTATTTTAAGTACTCCATTTGGATGAATCTCGCCTATATCTCCTGTAAAAAGATTAACACCCACATCAAGATCAAGAACAATTTAGAAACCAGAATCAGAACAATCGAATTTTGGTTTCAATCAAGCAGTCACCTGTATGGAACCATCCGTCTTTCATGACTTGTTCAGTAAGTTCAGGGTTCTTGTAATACCCAGAGAACAGACATTTTCCTCTTATACAGATCTCGCCTGCTGGATTTTCGCCGAGTGGGTCGTAGCCCATTTCCGCCACCTCCTCAAGCCGTATCTCGTTGTAAACCGCCGGAATACCGACTGTCCCTAGCATACACATCTCGTCTGGGAAACACATAGCCGTTCCTCCAAGCGTCTCCGTCAGACCTAATCCAAACAATCACATTAACAGTGACTTCCCTTGGATGACACGAAACATAGAGAAGAAACCCTAGAATGCAGAGGAGAATGTAATATATACCGTAGCCTTGGACGACAAAGCAGCAACAAGTAACTCTCAAGAACTCTTCAATCTCAGGGCTCAAAGGTGCTCCTCCAGATACTAGCAACCGGATTCGACCTCCCAATTTGTCTCTAATCTTTAATAGAAATCCAAAACCACGAAAATTCGGTTTATGTAATGACAAAAGACAAAAATAAAAGAAAAAACCCATTTATTTTTAAATTTATTTAACCTTTCTGAAAGCTATGAAGTCAGCCATGGGTGAAGCTTTACTATGCGAGTATCCACGATTCAACCATGCAAGCTTGCTGCATTATCATTTTGTTTTGCAATGTTACATCATTAGAGAACAGAGAAGTAAGACCAAAACAGAGATATTAACAATAAAATTGCTTACTGTTTGTAGAGAGCATTGAAGATAAATCTCCTTCTCGGGTTAAGTTCCTGAAGAGCCTTTTGAATTCCCTCGTGGATTCTCTCAAACACTCTTGGAACTCCAGCTAGATAAGTTGGCTTCAATTCTTGAATGTCATCGCGTAACACATTCAAATCCTACACAAGAAAAATCCAATTCTCCTAGTTATTCCTTTTATCTATCTTTCTCCATAATTTGATTAGTGTTTGTGTGTCTTAAGAGATTAACATACTCCATGGTAATAGCCAACGGAAGCCCCTTTGCTGAAGAAGTATTCCTCATTCATACGGTCAAGAATGTGAGCCAAAGGCAAGAAGGAGAGATATACATCGTCAGGTGTCATCTGCTTGTATTTAAGCCACCCAAAGAAAACAGAGGATTTGTCAAAAGTAAAAGAAGGATTAACCTAGGCGACGACGTTTAATGGTAATTCCTTATATATTTAAGCAGAAACAAAGGGTCTGAGAGTGTTTTAACTTTTAAGAATTAAGTTACCTTGTCTTCAAACTGCTCCATGTAGAGATCCAATCCAACAACGAAAGTCGCCACCGCTTCGTGAGTCAAAACCACACCTTTAGGGTCACCACTCGTGCCGCTCGTGTACATTATGGTGCATATGTTGAATGGCTTAGGCGGGTTAGTCTCTTCCGGTTTCTCACGTCCCTGGTCAAACAGTCAACGGTCAAGTAGTCAACAAGAAAATATATATGATTATATCAATGTATCTCTGTGTGTGTGGGCACCTAATTCATTTAATTCTATGCCTACACACGAAAAATCAAATGCCTTCTTCAACATGTGCCTGTCATTAAATACCTCAAAGAATGGTCCGACCATATAAATAATATAGATTGTAATAACGTAAAGATACAAAATTATTATTTAGAAAATAAAACGAGAGTCTAACCATATGGAGAAAATCGAGCCACGAGTATGTTTTGAATCCAATTTCTGAAGCCTTGAAGCTATGTTCTTCGCTCACATTAGTGAAGGAAACTACAGCTTTTAGCCGTTTAGCAGATTTACAGTCTGACTCAAGAAGCTATATTTCAATAACATAAAAAAAAAGTTTATTATTCACATAGATATATATATTTCTCAAATATGTAAAGTTATTAGTGAAATTAATTTCAAAGATCTTAACTCCTTTAATCTTGGTGTCTTGGACGAATACAAAATCGATTTCCGCGTGATCAACGATATAATCCACTGCTCCAGAACCTAAAGAATAAAAGAAAAATGTTCGACTCACGTGTTATTAATTAAGTTTGAGTCGCAAAATTTTAGATGGTCATAAGAATGTAAAATTTAACCTACCCAACGTATCATATAGAGGTACACAGATTAGAGTGTGAGCTGCACAAGCCTAAATATTTTTCACAAAATTGTAAGAAATTTTGATAATATATACATAATTTTTTTTGTTTTTAAAGAAAGAAAAAGAGATGGACCTCCATTGCTATGATCCACTGGGGACAATTAACTCCATAGATCCCCACTCGACAACCCTACATATATGCATATACCATTTTTCTTTCAGTATATAAATTAATCATTAAATAACATTAAGAATGAGAAAGCGTAATATATATATATATATATATATAAATAGTTACAGGCTCAGCTCCGAGAGCTCGTAATGCAGAGCCGATCTGCAGAACTTCGTCGTATGCTTCCTTGTACGTTTTCCACATATACGGTCCAACCTAACCGATGCGCACAAAGATACGTATTAAACAAATATGTATACATAACTTTTAATCAAATATTTTGTTTTAGTATGAAGACTTCTAAAAGATCACCTTCTCATCTACGATTCGACGCCATCCAAGCATCTTGTTTTGAGGAAATTTCTCCACTGATTTACTAACAAAACCATAACAAAACCATAATCATTAACAAATAATTATATATAGACGAAAGTTGATACTAATTATATTCTAAGATAATTATGGATATAATATACCTGAAAATGTCCCAAGCAGTGGTGATATTAGGATCTATTGAAGGAAAACCTTTTTCCGACAGAAGATTCCGGTACACCGGACCTAGCGACGGCTTACCGTTTTCCCCTTTAACTCCTTCTTCCACCTTTGCCGCGAAAGTCTTCATTCTCTCTTTTGTTTTACGTTCTTTGAAGAGACTCTGAAGCTATTTTCCTTTAATGTAAAAGAAATATCTTGGTTACAGAATGAGGGAATTTATCATGCTTTTGTGTGTATGATTTGTGAAAAAAATATATAATCTTTGAATGAAAACAAATACTAAAGTTTCATTCTTTCATGAATTAATCTGCATAGCCTACTCCGTATTTTTTAATTTTATTATTATATACACGTAAATTCAACAAATATTTTATATTATAATTTAATTGGTAGAATGGCATTTATTGTCACCAGGCCAGTCCACCTAACTATACCGAGCACTAACCCAAAGTTTATGCATTTATCATAAACAACCTAAGATACCAACTACTCCATTTAGATTTGACACTAATTTGGTTCCATATACTTTGATTTGATAAAGAATTGTACTAACGACATATATTTTCAGACAAAACAAATAAAATATATACATTTAGTTTCCAAGGAAGTACGAGTCAAGTGCCCATTATTTTCACCAATTAATTTCAACTAAAATTATAATTAATAATACCATAAACTAATTCACTAGTTTAAGAGTCACGCCATAAACGTGAAAGCATGGATTATCCTGGCTTCACTCTCTTTTTTTCTTTTGAACTTTTGATTCACTCTCTTTGTCATTCTTTTAACCATCTTCTCTATAATACATAATTTTGGTGACTAGAGAATTTAGTGAATATAAGAAAACCTAATGAAAACCTAATGACAATAAGTAAGTATTAAATTAAATGATGTATGTGATGTAGTTGCAACGCTCTCTAACTAACTAATGTAGGAATCTTCATATGTAAACACTTAAAAGTCTTCCGTTATCTTTTACTAATATAAGGGTAAACATAAATATATCGATTTTAGTCCCTCTCCTTCGAACGTTTAAAAGAAACCAACAAAATTGTTCGGATCTTAAATACCAAAAGCAAAAAGAAATGAACAGAACATAAAAGTAACCAAATAGAAAAGCAAAGATTAAGCAAAACGACCTTAGCTTCAGCTTGTAGAAGAAAGGACTGTAGTAGTTTGCAGATTATCTTTAGGTCACTGGTTCGAATCTTTGTTTATGAATCTTACCAGAGAGAAAGAAGAGAAGTTGAGGAGCTGAGAAATGGTTGTTGTTATATATATATAATAAAATATGAGTTGGTTGATACAGGCGAGGCCTGTGTCTTTCATATTTATATTTTTTTTCCTAATCTTCAATTTCAATGTGTAAATAATAAAATATAGAAGAAGAAAAAAAATTGATTGATCCAACCAATAGATTTCATTAATTAATTCTTGTCTTATATAGCTATTGTGTAGTTCCGAAAGTTTATTTTTTCCATAAATCTTCAACTACCATTTTCCGTTAATTGAAATTACGTCCTTTATAAAAACACGTTATTATGACTTTATAAAGCATATAATCATGTGAAAATGAATCAATTTGTAAGATACATTGAGTAATATAGTCTCTTTCTAGTTGTGCAACTTGCATCATACTCTGAGAATCAATTTGCAAAAACATATATATATGTATATACGATTTGTGACGAAAACTTTTTTTGACATTTTCCCAAACTAAAACGTTTTATGGTTCATTTCGTAAAGCTGTTTTGTATATACTATTGCATTTACCGTACGTCACGTGGTTACTGGTAGCTAACAATCCAGTTGATTCTGCAAATATATATATGTTTCAGTTTCAGCATGTCGGAACCGTTAGTTTAGTTGATCTAATCACTTTTAAAAGACGTAAGAACTTAGCAAAGGAAAACACTAGTTTATTATTCTTCAGATTTAGTTATTTTGTTTAATCTATTTGTAGAATTTCAAAGATTGTGGCAAATAAATATGAAAATATCATTGTTTTTGTAAGAAGTCGTTTATGTTTGAAATTATTAAGAGACTTTCCATCATTCAATACTTTTCATTTTATAAAAATTTTGTTTTCTCTTCGTTCGTACATATATAATGTGGAGTCTAATGGATCCACATTTCTTTGTTCGGGTCTACATATTTAATAAACACACATTTGAAAAATATCACCGAAATTTCTGGTAAGTCTTTAATATATTAGAGAACACGCGAGCCAATCCAACTCTTATAATTTAATTATGGATTAAAAGTTTAAGAATATCAATTCTTATATAAAGAATGTGTTCAGCGACCAACGTCAACGGATAAAAAGCTACCATGTGAGCTTTTAATTATATTATGAGATGATCAAAACTTTTAATGTTTAGTCTTGTTCCAGTGACTTCTTCGAAAAGTTATCGATGTTTCGGTAAAAGATCTAATAAAAACATAGCAAGTCTATTAAACAGAAAGTACAATAAGTTGTACTAACTTTTTTTTTGTGACGAAAGAAAAAAAGTTAGTACGACTACAAATGCTTATAATTACAAATGATTAAATTTTCAACTTGTAAATGCTTATAATTCATTATTCTACGCCACCGGTCAATTACAAATGATTAAATTTTCAACATTTTGTTTAATAGATCACGAAATAATATTTCAACTTTTTGTTAGTCAACTTAGCTTTTCTAGATATGGTTTGTTCCAACTACTAACTGTTAAATTTTTTAAAAAAAGGACGAAAGGCCGTCACTATTTGAGATCGAGAATCGCTCATAAAACCAACAAGTGAAGAGGTTTAAATTAATTTTCATCTCTTTTTCTTAAATTGTTTTTTTTCACAGTGGCAAATAATTTAGCCAAACATTTATTTTATCTACATATGGAACCAAATTATCGTAGTACGTAACCTCATGTATATTTCCAAATCAAAGTAGATAAAAATTAATTTAGTTTCCACATTTCGTAAAGCATTTAGAACAAAACCTAATAAGATACTCTTTTCGTTTCTAAAAAATTATTATTTTAGCTTTTCTATTTTAGATAGTTATTTTAGGTTTTTTATGCAACTTTTACTAGATTTTAAAATATTTTTATTAAAAGTAATTAAATATCTTGAAATACCAATGGTTTAGAATTATAGAACATTTTTTTAGTGTAAAAAAGTTATGCATTTAAGGTTGAGTATTATTTATTTTTCTAAAAAAAGGAAAACATTAAATATCTCCAACCTTCCATACGGACAACCATTAATATAACGAATAATATTTCATCCATAAAAAAAATATAGGTCGATTTTGATATGTTGAAATAAATACTTTGCAGAAAATCTGAAAATAATAAATAGAAAAATGTAATGCATGGACAACAAGATCGTTCGCATTAATATGTGTCACAGACTCACAGTTGGTTTAACTTTTAAACGGATTGAAGCTCTTTGTGCAATTTGCCAATCAAAACTATTATGTTTGGGAAATACAAAAGAAAAGAAGACAACGGGCAATATAATTCGTCATGTAGTAACCATTAACCAATAAGAGAAGAGTATTGACTGCACACAAAAAAAGAGACAGCTGTACGGAACCTTCTAGCTTAGCCCGAGTCTTTCTCTTCTATCCTTTTTTTATCGTGGCAAAAAAGTATCTTTTTCATTCTTTACAATTACATTATTTATAAATAACATTTTAATACTTAGATTTCTTCTTGTCTTTTTTTCTATAGTGAGTTATAGAATCAAAAATATTCTCCATCAAATTTGGAAAAAAAATAACTAACAAATATTTGTCAATTATAAAAATATAATTACTAAATATTTAACAATAAATAACTAATTATAGCTTCTAGCTAAGAAACCAGTAATCAACCACTAACTATATTGGTTAGTATACCAAGTGTCCCATTAATAATGGAATCAGAAAAGTAACTTATTTAACATGAAGTATCACTTTATAATTACCAAAATACCACTGAACAAGATGTCTTCATGTATTTTTTCCATCAAGAAGAAGAGAAAAATGTTGATGATTTTCTTTTGTTTTTGGCGCAATTTAATTTAATAAAATATAATATATACATTTATAGCTACTGGGCCTAAACTAACGGGCTGAACAATGAATGATTCCTACCATGTAAAATGTGCTCTCACTGAGATTATTGTATTTTAAGCATTTCAGTTAAAGAGCGATAAGAACATAGTAATATAATGCATTTACAAAAGGTTTAATTTATTAATCCATTAGCTTCGTATTCTTCTACATCATGACTGTACTGTAGGTTGTTGAGTTTTAGACGGTGTACAGACAGTGTAAGACTCAAAAAGAAACTTGAAATCACCAATGAAAGTGATTCTCGGGGCAGTGCAGAAGCTGATAATAGTGCAGAGTCCACTGATATCACCGGAAAGGAGGCAAATTACATTACACATGAAAATTGTGCAGCCAGTATGACATTTTAGAGATCAGATGCTTTCATTTTCCTGGGCCGCTTATGAGCTGGTGAAGGAGTGTCTGCTTGTCTTCCAGGACCCTGTAGGATTCACAAACATATTGTCATTGAGATTTAGACATTATATATCTCGAGGATTTTAAGAGAAACGGATATGGAAAGAAAGATGCACCACCTTGCGCTTTTGTTCCTTCTTGATTGGTCTTTCAGCTGGAATCCCCCACACACAAACCGAAGTTAGAGATGGTTAAGTAGTAGATGCAATGCTCAAACAAATAAGATAAGGAAATGTACCTCCAAAACTGAATGGGTCAGTTGCGAAAACACGATCCTGATCAAATACAAAGGATTAGAGATATCCATAGGAAGATGAAACTGCAGTAAGAACTAGCGATTCAAGTTTTGATGCTCACCTTTGGAGTATCTGGCATTGCGGCATGTGACCCTTCACGGTGTGATGAACCTTCTGATTCTTTATACTGTAGCTGAAGTTACGACCACCAAAACCAGGCCATGAAAGGAAACAAGTTAGAAAAATAAGGAGCTATATATTTATGAACTTATGTGAGAGGGGCTTTATATATGGAACTATTGTATAGTTTACCTGCTTCTGAAGATTTAATAGTGTTAGAATTTCTTTTCGTAATTCAAGATGCTCATCACATACAGTTTTTGTAGGAACCTTTGGCTTTAAATTAACCTGTAAACAGAAAACTCTTATATACTCAAAATCTATTTGGCAAATCTTATAAGTATCTCCAATCAAATAAATTCATCAGAACCTAGCCACTACCCAAACCAAAAACCACATAAGTCAGTAGTAGGAGACATTCAGAAGCTGGCTTGGGTGAGAGTGCCCTTTATAAGGCATTAGTTAAGTCTCATTTATCAGTCAATGGGAACGACAAGGAAATGCTATCAAGAAAATTAGAAAGAGTTAAACAGAACAAGAAGCAAAAACAAACCCCGAGATCTTGCAGCGTCTGCTCAACGCGCTTAATCGTTCGAAGACCAACAGCAGAGCTTGCAGCTTGGACCATTTGTTCAAGTCCATAGGTTCTCAAATACACATGAAGCTGAAAATTTGACAAATCCACAAAAAAAAAATCAGATAATCGGAAACACAAATGAAAAAGGGAAAGAGAAGACAAGAGAGACACTCACCATGCGCAGAGAAGCAAGGGTAGAGGCATAATCTGCCATAGTTAGTGTTGATGGAGCCACAGCAGTTGCAGGAAGTTGAGAATTAGATGATGGGGATACACTACGCCCTGAAACTATCCCATCAGCTTTATCAAGACCAATATTCTCATTCGCAGACACATCAGGCTCCACACGCTGGACATCCAGAAAGAGCAAAAGTTTTAGGGTATCTTCAATCATGGTAAGCAAAATTTCATCCACTGTTATTTAGTTAGTCCGAGTGAGCATATTGTTTTTAGAACAACACTTACACGTGTAGCCAAACGCATCTCTGTGATTCTTTTTGCCTCAGCAAGAATCTGTAGTTATGAAAGACGTGTAAGGGAATACAAAGAACTATTTTACATCTTTTTCGGTTGCATGTTTAGTCAAAATTAAAGAGAAAAACCTCAGCATCTTTCTTCTCCTGATGTCTACTCTGGGACAGGACCATGGACAATGCACGCTTTCGCTCTCTATCGCGTGTGATATCATAAGGCTCCTGTTTATGCCAATATATTGGAATACAGTATTTAGGGAGATGTTCCCTCCAGAAAACACGACAAGGATACAATGCTATATTAAACTACAAAAATATGAAAATAAGAGTTCTTCTAGTTTGATATGAAGAGATATATAAGAGAAAGTGACCTTCATCAGAGGATGGTTTGCAACATCTGCTGGAGACTGAGCTCTAGCACGCAGCAAGGCCCGGGTTACTACAAAAGATATTACGTAAGAGAATTTTCAGTCCTCGTATTTTTTAATGAACCCTGGTACAGC
Organism: Schrenkiella parvula; assembly: GCA_000218505.1. Classification (NCBI taxonomy): domain Eukaryota; kingdom Viridiplantae; phylum Streptophyta; class Magnoliopsida; order Brassicales; family Brassicaceae; genus Schrenkiella; species Schrenkiella parvula. The sequence continues at coordinate 6,271,814 of CM001190.1, forward strand.
ACGAAATAGAACCAGAGAGAACAAAGATGAAAACAAATGAAAGGGCAAGGTGTAAGTGAACGGCTAGTGGTCTGAAAACAGATAAAGGTCGAAACATACCACTATAGTAACGATCCTTCAATTCCTCTAGAGTCCGCAATAATGGAAATCGATCAGCAATTACAGTGAAACGGAGATCAAATCTTTCACACAATTCAAATAACTGATCTGTCTCTTCCTTTGTCCACACCTGCAAGTTGGAGCACAATCAACCAAGTCGACATTTTACAACAAGCATGTCGATTGCCTATGCAGAAAATTTATTTATTACATAAAAGCATGAAACAACTACTGCTAATGCACGAAACAGAAACTCTTCCTTGAGCAGACACTTACAGGGTCCGTTAAATGATTCTCATACTCATCGTCCGTGTATCTCAAGATATCAACTGACTGCATTTTCATAAGAAAAAAAGGTACGAACATCAAGATGGCAATTATAAGAAGATGTCAGAAGAGCATAAACGGAGAGTAAACAGTCAAAGTAACTCAAACGAGACTGTAATAGACACTCATCAAAGAAATATAATAGATACCTTGTTATACTTGGCAAAGGTATAATCACCTGTTGGTGGAACATCATTTACCACTCTAACCTGTAAAGATATATATATGTATCCCAAAATTCAACGTGGCATTAGGAAGAAGGAAATGCTCAAGCTTTTCTGCAATAACGTTCAACAGATAAGGAACTTACCCAATGGTAAAGCTGCAAATCATCTTTCCTAGCAGAACTTTTGAAGGGAAGCCATTGCCAAGCAACCTGAAAGAAAGGTTCTTACCTTAATGACACTATCATCATATCCAGGAGAATCATCTCAAAACAAGAAGACAAAAGTCTTAAAGCCCTTAAATTTGACCTTCTCATCTGCTGGAGGACGTCGCTTTAAGTGGGTAACATCAATTGAAGGCATAAGAGGCGCAACGCCGCCGGTAAGCGCATAAACCTGCAAATTCAACAAAGACGACGAAAATTAAGAGCTCGAGACGAGAAAGAAAGGAACTAATAAAAATCAATCGATTCCAGGGATTATTGGAACTCACCTCGCGAGATATGCCATCGGGTTTTCGGTGGGACTCCTTCTGGGGTCGAGATTTCTTCTCCTGAGTTAAAGACAGTGGAGTCTTGGGCAATCCCAGAATGTCCTTTGCGTCCGTACCACCCATTGCGATTAGGGTTCCCAATCTAACGGGTAGCTATCATCCAATCTAGAGGCAATACGACCTTCCCCTTCGATTCAGAAGTTAGGGTTTCCAACACTAAGTAATTTCGACGAGGACGAACGAAGATTGGGAAATTGGGGATTTTGAGCGCGAAAGAATCCTTAAACCTTTGGTCTCAATTAGCGACTTCTCTCTTTAAACGGCACCGTTGCGCGAGTCGACCCTTTGCGGCTTACGGTAGCCCTGATAGTAATGTTACTCAATTAAACGTTAACGAAACTTTTAACTAAACCCCATAAGACATAACATAAGCAGCTCCAGTTTTATTACACAGTTATACCCCAACATTTTTGAAAATTAAATTTATTATACGCTTATATGCATTATAATATCATGTACATATCATATGGACAAATAACATTTTTTGTTTAACTTTGAAAATTAAGAAACACAAAATATTCAATACTAAAGTTGCCCATAAAAGGAGAATCTAGAAGGTTGCCCAACCATCGTTGACCGGTGCGAGATTGGATTAGATCAGAAATTTATCTTAAAGCTCCTTTTAAAAAACAAAACATAAAAATATGTCTTTCTCCTCTCATTGTTTCTTGCCGATGATGAACTCTTTTCTTTCTCTTCGACATCAAACCATGTTGTGAAAGGACAATAATGCCCTTGATTTTCTGGCTTGTTGACACTCCGGCAATGGCACTTTAGTAAATCAACAATACTTACCAAAACTAGATTGCACTATGTCTTCCTCCTTGTCCTCTCTTGTTTCAGCATTCAACAATGGTTGTTAAGACTATACAGACACTGACGCAAGCGCACACACAAACGTACACATATATATACGTGTGTTTGTACTTAAAAGTGATTAGATACGCAATTCAAAGCATCCTACCACGTCGAAAACACATGGCGTCCATAGTGATGTTCCTTAGAGCACTGATGAGCTGCCGTCTTACGCCCAAAGAGGAGCCAGAGACGGCGGTGGCTTCTTCGTCAGCGGTGAAACTTTATAGAAACGTCGCCAGAGACGAGAACGCGACGAGGAAGGGTATTTCGGTGGTTGATATATCGCATCACGGCGATAATCACGAGTTTAGTATCGAAACGACGGGTGGAATCAACGAAATGGATGAAGGGTTTTACTGGATTATCGTCAAGAATCACTTGATGTAAGTTTGTAAAGCAGATATATGCGAGTCCTTGCATAATGATTTTTTTTTTATCGTTACTTATTTATGATCGGATCGACCATGCATATTTCACATGAGGTATATGAGCATTTTGGACTACCAAATTGTAGATGTGCTTACGTATATTGAGGAATCTATTATATAAAAATAAATCATGTGTAGTCGTCAAAAAAAAATTAAATAATGTGTTGACAACTTGAACCAACCAAGTTGGGTTATGATGACAAGATCAATCAAAGGTTGATATTTAAAATATGAATTGATTTTTGTATGGTCTATATGTGATCCGAGCGGGCATGTAATTTTGTAAGTAATCAATGCTTAACCATCAAATAATTAGTTAAGTTATAATTTGACGAGTGTTATTTAGCTCGATCCTTGTATTGTTTCGTCGTAATAAATGGATCAACCAAAATATGAACTGATGCTAGTTAGTCTACACCGTTTTTCCACTATAAAATCATGTCAAGAACTTTTCCTTGACAATTTTTTTATAAAAAAACATTATATATTGAATAATTCACATATATCACAAATCACAGTATTATGGCGTGATGATCAGATCTTAATATTATCGGGAAACAAAAAAAAACGGAAAAGAAAAACATAATTAAAATGAAGTCAAGATTCGTATACCAAGGCCGTATCTAAAATGGCATCACGCACGAATGAATATATCACACCAAACGTGACGCAATTGAATTCCTCGTAACGTATCGTAATCGTATATTACCTTAATTATACGAATACGATGACATTTCGTGGCAGAACTGGTCCTGCAAGAACCAAAAACTCTCATCACCGGGCCACATGCTGTCCCCACCAACACAGCCCCAATCGTTGAACTCCTCGAAACCCGTTTGACCCGCCGGATCATAACCCGACCCGCTCGCTGCCCCGCCTTGAACGTCCGATAATGTCTCAGCTGGCGAATTTGAAGACGTTGCGGACAATTCCGATGCCGGTACGAACTGCTGCTGCTGATACTGATGAACCTGGTTAAATTGAACGAAACCCGGTTCGACCGAATTTGGTTCGTCGATAGGTTGACCTGGGCCAGTGATCATTGACTCCCCTGTCTCACACGTGGCGGATGGTGATTGGGCGTTGATTCTCTCCACTAATCTCGGCATCCAAACATTTCTCATAGTCTCCTTGAAAAGATTGCTATTAACATCGCATCTAAGGTGTTTAGCTTGTTTTTGCACTCGAGTCCTCCAATAATTCTTTATTTCATTATCTGTTCTTCCCGGTAGATATTGTGCAATCTTCGACCACCTTATATTTTCGAAGGAAACCAAAAAAAATCTCAAATTTACTCATATCTATAAACATACATAAACATTTTATAAACAAAGAAAAATTGTTTTCGGTAGAACGCAAGTATTTACATTTGGATCTTTTATATAGATATATATACCTGTTGCCCCATAAAGAATGGAGTTTAAGAATCATAAACTGTTCTTCGAGAGTGATGTTGCCTCGTCTAACATCTGGACGCAAGTAGTTAAGCCATCTTAATCTGCAACTCTTACCAGTTCTCTTAAGCCCTGCATGTTTTAACATATATAAGTATTTATGTGTGCGTATATATGTATTAATACATACATGTCTCTATATTAGAGATTAATGGTGGTCTCTGCAACTGTGTGTATATTAAAGATTGGTGATTAATTAATTAGATACCTGAGGAACGAGCGATGTGGTTCCAGCGAGCATCACCGTGGATGGAGACGAAGTTAACGAGAATTGCATCTTCTTCCTCAGTCCATGGACCTTTCCGTACATCAGAATCTTCTTCATGAGCTGGAGAGTTTGAGTTTCGCTCGTAATCTCCCATTTCTCTTTATTTTAATTGAGAAAAGGAAAAAGAGAGAGAGAGAGAGAGAGATGAGATGGTGTGAAAGTTTTGTGGATTAGATTTGAAGTGATTAAGCAACGTGTGATTTATATATATATATATATATATATAGTGAAGAACACGAGACTAAAGAAATTTATAAAAGTAGTAGTAATTTATTAAGGATATTTGAAAATAAGTAGACGAATGAAGAGTGACTGGAACACGGCATAAGTGTTAATTTTATTCTTGTTTCTTAAGTGGAATTTTGCAACTATATAGTATACTATTCTAATAATAATTAACTATCCGTTTGGTCAACTTTTTGTGTAATTAAAAATACTTAGGTTTGACCCTTTGACTTTTTCAGATGTATAGTAAACACGCACTCTCACTTTTCTTTGATAAGATTAAGAGTTGTATTTTATAGAGCTTCTAGATTTTACCACACAGTAGCACACGTAAGTTGTTGTATATTTGTAATCCTACTCTGATAAACTATGGGCGAAAGGAATAATGAATCGTATATTGTTGTGTAAACACGATTCTCATTTGTTTTCATTTTGCTATATTGGTTATATGAAAGACACAAATTAAGATAAATAAATGGTGGCTTCACAATTCATAGTTTGATCGATGAATCTCTTAACGCAGACCCGGATCACTAATAAAAAAAATATATACACAACTTACTGAAATTGTCTAAATGATAAGATTAAATTTTATGGCATATTGTCGATTCACTTTGATCTCCAATAATTTCATCGATCTGTCAATTTTTTTGGTATTTCTTTGCTTTTTCATATCTCTGACATTTTCAATATATTCTTTGGTTTCTTTATGATTGATAATTATTTCAGAGGAGAACGCGGTATAATTAATGACTAATAAAACAGATTATATATTATTTTTTTAAACCGGAATATTATTGATGGAAATTAAGCTAGTCCATTGTGCCTGTAAAATTAGTGACATGGAAAACATCAATATTCTGTTCTTCTTCTTTTTGTTAAAGGTCAATCAATATTTTACAATTCTATGTCAAAGAGTTTAATGTGTTAAATTTACGTTATACTTAAAACTAGTTTACGAGGGAATTATCGCTATTTGTATATTTATTTATTTCCAGAATCGAACTTAGGTGAATAACATAGGACTATTGACATTTAAAGCAAAGTCAAATGAGAAAATGGAGTTAGGCGAGTTAGGGACTTTTGCTTTTGAAAATTTAGCACATTTTGTTTTAAGATTAAAGAAGTAGTCAAAGAGACGTCTTTCCTCTATCTATCACTATGACTTGTATGCGTATATTTACACGAACGGTAAGAATTTTATGACTTCTTTTCAATAATATTTTATCGTAAGTTGGAATTAATAATGAAAATAATGTAAAAGTTAGCAAGGATGATAAAATACATGCATGGTTCCATATGTTAATTAAATAAGAATATAGAAGCATTAATACCCCAAACAAACATCTAGATAGAAGTCGTCGAATGTTCTAAACATTCGAACCAATTAAACATTATATTGAATTAAATTTAAAACATACGAAGAGAAAAAGGATCAGTGTATACATTTTGATGCGTACATATCAGAGCGATCCACTCTTTAAAAAAGGAAGGTTGAAAAAATATTAAAATTATTAAATAAAATGAAAGAGTTTAAGTAATGCAAGTAAAACACAGTATTATTACACAAAAGACATAAATAGTAGCATCCATAGTTCTTGGGAAAGCAACACTCTCGATTAAGTGTATGTACCTGAGAAGCGAATCAGATCTCGATGTCTTTACGAGACACTTGTCTGCTTATGACTTCCTGTTTAGGACAAAACACACACACAAGTGATGACGCGTCAATTTGATTCGAATATAGGTTAGATTTGGGTTGTGTCAGTATCTTAGACTTTTACTGAAGAAAACTAATGATTTCTTTTTTCTGTAACATCCGATTCAATGAATTGTTACATCGATTAGAAATTTGATCACATGACAGCCCAAAGATGCTGATTAGCAGAAAATAATAATAGTTTTTCCTAATGACATGAAAGAAGACTGGTTGGTCTTTTGTGTCAATTCTGAGTTACATTGATTTATTTGGCGAAAGAATATTTTTCTGTTGATTTCAACTACTAAAGTTGCATATCCCGCAAAACCAAACTTAAATCCAGTTTGATTAGACCAAACAAAATTAATCAATTCGATGAGAGTCAAACAAAAGTCTAGTTTGAGGCGGAAACGTTTTAAGAGATTGCTAAATTAATTACTTTGAGCTTAAACGAAAACTGCGAAGCTTTTTAAAACTTGAGAACAACAAAAAGAAATATAATATTTTAGCAATCTTAATGGTTGTTGCCTTTTTGTATTGTGTTTGATTCACCGTTCGAGTTTAATCAGGGTATTTAACAAAAATAAAATGTTTTAGTTGCGTTCAGTAAACTAAACTAGAATAATAGAAAACACAATAGACAGAGATATATAATCTACAAAGAAATAAACAAAAAGATGAGCAATCAACATAAAAAGAAAATTTTACGAGATATCAAAATCAGAAGAAGTACCAAAAGTAGAACCCACAATCTTTTTAACTTACACGCTCGAAATTCTGTCATATTCAAATGCAAAGCCTCTTTCTTTTTGTCATCTCGTTATGTCCAATTCCGATTTGATGCGACATAACACTTAAGCCTCCAACAAAAATCTCTTTAAGACAAGTCAATAACAAAATCGAACAAAACATTTAAAGTTATAGGGGCAATAGATAAGACTCTAAAAGGGAAGATGGCTATAATGAATATGTATTTGTATCTTTTATTGATGGATCCGTTTTTGGGTCATGGACTCGTGTTACATCTCCTTAACGAAAAAATAAAAAAAAACATATATTTTCCTGAATTCTGTATATTTGTAAATTGTAAATTGCAAATAAGTATATATTGTGCATGGCGTAGAAGCGATGACGTAAACATGATGGCGCAGAGGAGAATTCTCTAATGAGGGTTCGAACTTTAAACTTATAAGCACGTGGCTTAAAACTCGGAAGGCATTTGTATGGTCTAATACTTTTTTTGTTTTCTTTTGAGGTTCAATGCATCACATAGTCTTTGATAAAGCACGTGATATGATTTTCCCTCTTGAGAAACATCCCATTACCAAAACTTATAATTCACAACTCCACATTAACTTATTTTTACATTATATTAAATAATCTAACAGTCTCGACTCAGCTAATTGAGTATCGTGACTTTAATAAAAATTATATTCATTTCGAACTTCCTGTTGTAACACCGTATACATATAATATTACGAACACATAAGAATTCGATACAGATTGCACTTATTAGCTTATAAAAGCATTTGGTTAACTACTTAATATCACGTATAATTTTATTTTAATTTTGTTTACACGCAAGCAAGCAAAAAAAATGCATAATAACTGATACTATAATTAAGGATGTGTGTGTCTATAAAGTAAGTCAGTAAAAATGGTATAAGAAAGAGAAAATAAAAAAAGGATTTGTAAGAAAGAAGTCTACCATTAGCAGTATAAAAAGGTAAAAGGTCTTCCATTAACCGTAAAAAAGTGAAAAATTCAAAAGTGGAAGTAAATGTAATGCATGTTGCCTAAACTCGGACACTATGGGAGTTGACTTTGGTTGGTCGGAATATAAATTAGCTGTTTGTGAAGAAAGAAAGCAAAAAGAAAGTAAATTATACATAATGGAAGCAGATGAATAATATTAAGGAACCCAAATCAAAGATGACCGGCGATGATTAAGGTAAAAGTCCAATCTCAACCGACACTTTTGGCACGAAATATAAAGACACCGTAACAGACCCACTCTCATTATTATTCTCTTCTGTTTTGTCAAATTTTGCAACACAACACGTTTGGACCTCTGAGTCAAATGTACACATAAGGATTCAACAGCGTATAATATAAGGTTTTAAAGATCACAAGTATGAGTTTAAGCCCCTAGACCACAGTAAAGGCCGATTGTATTGTTGAAGAGAAGCGAGAGGCAAGTGTTTGTGTCGCAAATGCTTGAATCATATAATCAAAAGTTTGCATCTTTCACTTTTCTAGCTTTGGCTTGTGTTGTAGATTTAGTTCCGTACCTTTTTGGCATTTGATGTTTGCAACACTAAGAGACAAGCAAACTCCAATAACCAGAACATAATCGGGCTCAAATCTTATGACCGACAATATCCCAAGAATGATCCAAGCACCTGCCTAAAGAACGGCATAAAGTTTCATACTTTGGTGACAAATGAAACATATACACACTTGAAAGTCTATCTATAGCCCACAAAATCACTAGTTAATTGCAGTGATCAAATGAAAATTAGTGTCTAATAAATAACAATCTCAAACTGTGAAATATGAGTCGATGTCGATGAATTATGCAGAATTTTTGCTGATTACATGGCTTATTGGAGTTTCGGATACAGAGTTGCTTCCTCTTCTCAGAACACAAAGCCTCTCTGTTTTAACAGAGTCCCAACGGGTTTCAAAGATGATGATCGGCTAACTTGGGCTTTTATAGGCCCACGCTTTGTTAAACTAGAAGCCCAAGCCGAGCGAAAGATTAATTAAAAATCAGATTAGTAGTAGTAAAGGAGGATGAAATGGACGAGTCTGGAGTCAATACCGTAGCTGCTTCTAGCGTTTTCCTTATAAAACCGTTCGGCTTTACGGTCCCACTTCCAGAACTTTCACCAAACACCAATCTCCACCGTCCGATCTTAAAATTTACACGTGTGCGCTTCAGATTTCATGGTAACAACTAATTCTAGCGCCTATAATAATACCCGTTGAGCCACCACATCACTAAACACAAAGAAGAAGAAGAAGAAAGTAACAAAAAAAAACTCTTCTCTCATCACATTTCTTTAAATCATCCACAGCAACAAAAGCTCTTCTTTCATCAATATTTTTGGTTTAAAGGCTTTACTGGAATGGCTCCCGACCTTACACAAACCACTGCCGCTAAATCCGACTTCACGATCACAAAACCGTCGCCGCTATTCCACGGCGGTGATCGAGCATACGTGACATTTCTCGCCGGAAATGGTGATTACGTGAAAGGAGTCGTTGGTTTAGCCAAAGGACTGCGAAAAGTCAAATCGGCGTATCCACTCGTTGTTGCGATATTACCTGACGTCCCGGAGGAGCACCGTCGTATCCTTGTGGAACAAGGTTGCATTGTCCGCGAGATCGAACCCGTTTACCCACCCGAGAACCAAACCCAATTCGCTATGGCTTATTACGTCATCAATTACTCCAAACTCCGTATCTGGAAGGTACTTTTATAGTACGCTCTGTTTAAGCTCCCCTTCTGTGTTATGGAAATAACCTAACTTGCGGATATGGTTAATCCTCTGTTTTTTTGTTGATGTGCAGTTTGTGGAGTACAGTAAAATGATATATTTAGATGGCGACATTCAGGTTTATGAGAACATCGATCACTTGTTCGATCTCCCTGATGGTTACCTATACGCGGTGATGGACTGTTTCTGCGAGAAAACGTGGAGCCACACGCCGCAATACAAGATTGGATACTGCCAACAATGCCCTGAAAAAGTCCTGTGGCCAAAGGCGGAGCTCGGAGAACCACCGGCACTTTACTTCAACGCCGGAATGTTCGTGTTCGAACCTGATCTCGATACGTACGAGGATCTGCTACGAACCCTTAAAATCACTCCTCCGACACCTTTCGCTGAACAGGTGAAAAAAAAAGTTAATAATTTGACTGGTTTTGCTCTTTTTGCTCTGTTTTCATCTGTTTAACGTTGGGGATTTGATTTTGCAGGATTTTCTGAACATGTATTTCAAGAAAGTCTACAAGCCAATTCCTTTAGTTTACAATCTTGTCCTAGCGATGCTATGGCGTCACCCAGAAAATGTGGAGCTCGATAAGGTCAAGGTGGTTCACTACTGTGCAGCGGTGAGTGATTTGTAATCCGGTTTTTTTGTTTTATTTGGACTAAGGATTCTTATTCTGATCTTCAGACACATATGCTGTGTTTCTAATTCCAGGGTTCGAAGCCATGGAGATACACAGGGAAGGAAAAAAATATGGAGAGAGAAGACATCAAAATGTTAGTGAACAAATGGTGGGACATTTACAACGATGATTCCTTGAACTACGAGAAATCTGTAGCAGACGTCGAGAGAGAGCCAGATCTGGTGAATCTGAAGCCGTTTATTGCCGCTCTTACTGAAGCCGGACGGGTCAAGTACGTGACTGCACCGTCCGCTGCTTGAATGTCAAAATCGCTTACAAGTTAAACTGTCAACGAAGTAGATTTGGCTTTTGTCCGGGCAGCGAGTGGCTTAGGGGTTGTGTTGGCTAGACAAACCACAAATGCCGTCTCTGGGGTTTCATGCGATGTTGAGGTTGACAGTGTGAATTTGTTTCCTTTTTTCCTTAGTCTATAATGTTAAATGAACTTTTGTGTAATGCTGATATTGTACATTTCCGAAGTTGAAATTTGAATAACGAAATTAAAATCAGAAGGAAAGATCTATTTGGCGTCAATTTCAAAAGATTAACGTGTTCAAAATTTTCGAGTCATTGAGAAGAAAAAATATAAGGGATATACTAACTTCGGGAAGAAAAAGCAAATAAAAAATCTCGTGAGTTATTAAAGGAAAGTACTAAGTGTGAAACGATATTGAGTTTGAGATGAGAGACAAAGAAGAAGAATATATGATAATAAATCTTGGTTTCGTTTTTATAGTACTAGCCAAGCAAACCCCTTCCTTGATTTATAAACCAAACAAGCAAAGAGGAATCTTGCTAATTCCTTTCTATGCCTGCACATCACACGTTTAAAAGTGTCTCAGACTCCCAAAATGACTATATGAGAAATGAAGTTAAAAGATAGCAAGCAGATCATAATACTTGATAGGGTACCTTGTTTGCGATGTTGTTGGAGAGCCAGTCAAGTCCCTCGTAGAGTCCTTCTCCAGAGGTGGCACATGTGCTCTGAATGTACCTGTTGTTATTACAATGATATCAGCTCATATGTCCTGGTTTGGATTATGGATCGAGAGAGATAGAGTTGTGTGTTTTCTGCTCACCAGTGTCGTTGGCGGAGAGAGTGAAGCCCAAGCTTGTCAGTTATCTCAGCAGCGTTCATCGCATTGGGAAGATCTTGCTTGTTAGCAAAAACAAGCAGAACTGCATCCCTCAATTCATCCTGCCAAATTTAAAAAAAAACTCACGAAGTCAAAACCAAATGGCGCATGTAAATCATGATGTAGAATCGATTCTTATAAATTACCTCGTTCAGCATCCTGTGAAGCTCGTCCCTGGCTTCAACAACACGGTCACGATCGTTGCTGTCCACAACAAAGATAAGTCCCTGTGTGTTCTGGAAGTAGTGTCTCCATAGTGGACGGATCTGGACGAGCAAGAAGGAAACCATTAGTAAGAGTTCCATCACAATTCTACGAGTCCAGTTAAGAAAAAAGAGTGGTTAATATGGGAAATGTCAGCCAGAAAACGACATCTCTTTGAGAATCAAAGTATGGTCGAAATCCCGGCTGATTTGATTTAGCTTATCAATTGTAGAGTACTGGTATAGGAAGGAAATACCAACACTGAACCTAATAAGCAAACCATTTCCGAGCAAATGACATTATCCATGGATGATAGACTCTAGCAAACAATACTTGCGGAATCTGTACTTAGGAAAAAGAATGTTATGAAATGAGATGATACCTTGTCCTGACCCCCGACATCCCACACGGTAAAGCTGATGTTCTTGTATTCCACAGTTTCAACATTGAAACCTGAAAACAATCAAGAACTGTCAGCTTCTCATACAAAACCAAGTAAAACATGCAACAACAGGTCACAACAGTCATCGTACAAACAATAGAGGTACATGGAGTTGCTCACCAATGGTTGGGATAGTGGTCACGATCTCTCCAAGTTTGAGCTTGTACAGGATCGTCGTCTTACCAGCAGCATCGAGACCCACCATCAGAATACGCATCTCTTTCTTGGCAAAGAGCCTGCTGAACAGCTTTCCGAATGATAGCCCCATTTTTTTTTCCAAACCTGTTTCACAAAAACAAATTTGATAAATTCAACCAAAACGCAATTGAGGAATCGTTTATCTCAGTCGTGTCTGAAGATCGAATCTAAGATCTTAATTCCCAATTCATCGACTGCTATAAGCCTATAACCTGATTATAAGAGAAGAGCCTGATCTAGAAAAACCAAGTAATATCAATTTGCATTTTCTACGACGCAGATACAGATCCATCGTCATAAACTAGCGATTCACAAGAAAACACGTCTACATGTTAAGGAAATCGGAAGAAACACAACAGATCTGGAAAATGAGTGAGGCATGAACAACGCACGGATCCAGATCGCAGGAGAGAAATTCGAATCAGTAACAACGAGAGAGATAGAGAGAAGGAAATCAACGGAATAAACGTACCGAAGAAACAAAGCCGCACGAGATCTAAGCTCTCTGATGCCGATGCTCGTCCAACCAAAATCGCCTTCGAACGTTTTTTAACGATGATTTTTTTGTTTTTTAATTTATTGTGGGACACAGAAAAAATCTATACTTATAAATAGCCCAGTGAGCGTTAAAAATACGTCGAATATATGTTTTTTTATTATTTAAAAATCATATATAGTAAGTAGTATCATTTGTGCAGTATTTGGATCCTCCACTTCGCTCAGCTCAAAGTTCCAATAACCAAGCTCTTCGTTATGGGTCGGTCAACACAGATCGGCCTACTCGTGTAGTTAACCAAATAATCTTAAACTCTTACCTTGCTTAGATAGGCCCATTGGGCTTCCCGACCAAGAAGTTAACCGTTTTCACTCACCTATTCGAATCTTCATCAAAAAACGACATCGTGCTAGGTTTACTCATAAAAGTTTCTTTTTTTTTAAAGGATGAACCATATCCATTCATTGATACCGAATTGGTCGGTCCTTGTGTCTGGAATCAATTGCGTTCAAAAGGTTATTTAATTAATGGTAATGATTCGCGCGTTTAGTTGAATTTTGTGAAGTCAAACTATGAACACATTATTAGAATATATCTTGAGGCTACAAAATTTCCTTTATTTTTTATAAAGAACAAATTAAATCCACAAAATGATGTTATATAGAATGAAGTAATAATTATTATGGTTTGGAGTAAGATTATATTGGCTGTAGCTAGCATGAAGGATGGAAAGGAAAGTGAGAGACATGATAATGAAAAGACCCTACCACAAGCATTATATATTTATTTATAGACATTGGAAGTCTAGCGTTCATGCATAGATGTTTCATACTTTATCGTATAAGTGGACGACAATATATTTCATGCATCCAATTTTTATTCTAAAATTAACTTGAGAATCAAACCGAAAACTCTAGATGTTTTGCCTTCTTTTCGAGTTACAAATGTAAGAAGATTTTTATATTTTAAAAACGGGTTAGGGTTTCCACTATATATATATATATATTTATTAAGAATACAGTCAACGATATTTATTGCTGTCAATCAGAATATCATATCCCGATTGGAGTCACACATGTGCCTCCATCTTGAGGAGGCATATTAAGAATACAGTCAACGATATTCATTATTGTCAATCAGCATATCATATCCCTGACTTTTATCTCCGTTATTATTACGAGATATTGTGTTTCCTTTACTTCTTCCTTGTATACCCTGTATAAGAAGCTCTCGACTCATCTATGGTGAATAACATAACACAAATTTATCTTCTATAATATTAACATATCAAAAATACTTTAGTTAAAAAATTGTACGATACATTCAAATAATTTGAAAGACGGCTTGTATATTATGCTAGACGACGATCGGCACTAAAACGATAGATGACAATAACTAAGTAGTTTTTGGATATACAATAATGTCAAAACTTGTTATATTGGTCAAAGGTTGCGCATGACATCTAACTCGTTATAGATAATAGAAATGAGTTATGGCCTCATTTGTTATTGTCGTACTTTCGTTTAGTGTATTATCTTTTAAGATATAGAGTCGTATCTATACTTGAGGTTGATCTTACACGTCTAACAATATGATATATTCTGCCTTCTATATGTATCTATGTGGATTCGTAACTAGTAAGATTTCATTTCTTTGTCTTTTGGCGCCTATCAAATTGTATGATGCTATATATATGTTTATGATAAGTTATTTCCGTTATCCTTATGTAATGTAGTTCCTCTAATGGAGGAATTAAAACTCTAGAAATCAGAATTGAGATTTGTTTGCGAAACGTGTTCGGTTTAATCAAACCATAAAAAATGGTATACGTAATGTGAATTGTTGTAGAAGTGAAGGATGTTAAAGGGGAAAGAATGAGAAATGATGAAGGATAAGGGCCTATCACTTTGAGAGATGTGTTTACTTTTTGTTATTATGGGAATAATTATATATTTATATACAGAGAATCGAAGTGGAGGTTCGGCCTTTTATGGTGCCCATCACCTGTTTCGGCTTTTATACACAGTTGCTTGCTGTCTCTTCCCATTTCAATTCTTTTGCTTAATAGAAATGTTAATGTTTTTTTGTTTTTCTCTCATAATTGTTTCGCCTCTCTAAATAATATAAATGAAATTTGTATTGTCTCAGTGGCCTGGTTATTGATATTTTAAACTAAAATACTTTATTTGTTCAAGATTGATATTTTTATTGTTGTTACCATCAGTCTAGATAACTAGGTCACACACTCTTTTGGTTTCACATGAGAGTTTCAAACCCACAAATAGGCTAATGACTTGGAAAATATTGACCATTGGACCCATCCAAGTACGTATAAATATTTATCTACCAATGCATTTACGTTTTTACTAACTAGTTAATTGTAGGAAAAATCCATTACTTATTTTCTTTTGTTAAATTTACAACAAGTAGTTGTAACTAATTACTTGAAAATGTTATTTATGCCTGAAGAAAAGGTCAAGATTACAAGCCTACTTCTTTTCACAACGCTTCTTCTTTTTAATTAATACTACAAGGTTAAAGTTATGCACGTTTATTAGGGCTAAAATTAAACAAATGACGTTTTTTTAGGATTTTGACTCTGGCACAGGGAAAAAAGGACAAATGATGACTTGTGAATTTTGATGATTTATCTACGTCATATATTCTTCTTCCACGGCCAGTGTTCGCTGTTAGTTTAACTGATGTGTCTAAAAAAAAAAAGGATTTCTACGAAATTGGGACGTGGACGTAAGTGGAAGCGTATAAGTGTGTGTCTATGCAAATATTTCCGTTGTTTAATTGACCAATTTGGTGATTGATAAACATGCATGCAAGAACCTCGTACGTACTAATGGAAAAGTGAAAACGAAGAATCTCCTTATTTTGTAACAAAGAAATAACAAATGTTATACGAGGTTTCTGTGTATTCTGTACTGGTAACCAAATATACCCAAAGATACTACTTAAAAAAAAAATGAGTGGTGGTTTAGTGGCAGATTTGGAATGGTGAAAATTATTCATGTAGGTTTAGGACTAGCTAGATGTTAAGTTTTATCCTACAAAACTTAACTAACAGTCACCTCATGATTATTTATTATAAACGTATGAAATGACAAAAAATCTGACTTTCTGTAGGTCTTAATGAAGAGTTTGAATTTAAATGCGAGAGTCTTTCGCTTGAATAAAATTGTCAGATATATATTATTTTTATATATACTTTTTAAAGAATAAGTTAGTCACAAATTTTATTAAAGAAATATGTGCATGCAATGACGCGATATAAGGCATTATAGAGAACCGATTAGATTCATTGACGCACGCGGGTTTTCGAAGATACATTTCCTTTTCAACACTTTAATATTTAACGTTATCAAAATAGTGATCCTTTTAGCAAAAAATAAATAAATTGATCTGGACTGGAATATATATATATATATATGGAACATATAACAATGGTTTCTATTAGCGTTGTTATGCTGTCATAGTCTAGATTTAATTCCAATACTTTCGTATTCAGATATGGTACGTACGTAGTATATATATATATATGTGTTATGAATTATAAAGAAAGAAAAAAAAGAATATGAATTTGTATCAGGAAATTAATTAAGTCAGTTTTCATATACTGTATAATTTCCATTAATAATTTATTATTATTAAATTATATAGTTAAGTTCACATATTTTAACTATCAGTTATCCTAATTTTGAAAAACCTTATTTTGGGTGATTGTATAACCTCTTAAAATGTATTTAAATCGTTTTGTTGAACCGCTTCTTCAAATCGTTACAGTTAAACGGGCAGAACAAATCTTTTGATTGATTAGTAACATTGTAGACATGAGTTTGAGTCACCAGGAGAAAAATAGGCTCATTAGTAATGACATATATGTCTCCTGGGTGCATGGAGTGTTGATGCTTTTGTTATAATAAAAATAATTAATTCAGTTAAGTCATATTAACTTAATTACGTAATTAGCATCGTGATCTAACTGTTTAAAGGCTTAAAGCTGATCAAACCGTACTGAGCAAGTTAATTACCGCCACGAAATAACTAATCATTTTGCAATATAAGAATTCTTGTGCAAAGTTTTCAAATCGGAATATTAGATGAATGAAGTGAAACGAATATAACCAAAAACATCAAATATTAGTTGGGATAGTGGAAAACTGATGTTGAGCCCAAAATAATAAGATCAATTATCAGTTACGAGTTGATTGACACATCACTTATATATATATTTTTATTTTAAATATATATAATAATTGGTTGAACGAAAACAATATATCATACGAACTGTATCGTTTTAAAGTTTAATAGTACTTTTGTTATCGTTTGAACTCTTTTGTTATTGTTAACCAATTATTGTAACGGGTGCAACCATTTCCACTGCAGAAAATATACTAAAATTTTGCATTCGAGTAACAATCTTTTTTTTTGGTTAACCAATTCGAATACTAAATAATCATGGAAGTTAGTTCGGGAAACAAGGCTCTCTAATCACTGTTGTTGTCATAACCTCTCTTTCCAAATTATATATTACATATTTGGGGATAGATATGTGTGTCTGCACAAGTGCATGCAGAAGTATAACCACATGTATATACCATATTTTTCCCATCAAACATCTATCTTATCTATCTACACATGTAATACATCCATATAGAACAATCTCAACCTCTACAAATACATTTTTCATAACTCACTTAACTTTGCTGGGACCAATCCTTAATTATCCATACACTATCTAATGTTTCAAAAATTCTAGCAACGCACATATAATAAAAGTCTAAGATCAATGAAATTATAGTGGGCCATGCATCCCTCACGTATAAATATAATACACAGCTTATTTATAATTGGCTTACTAATTTAATTTATCTTTAAGTCTCGAATGGGTCATGTTTAAAGGAGCCAAATTAAGCTATGCCTGCGAAACCGCAGCCAAACATATGGAAGATAACTTTTAAACGTATATATGAATCTAAATCTTAACAAATAAACCGATTAATTTAATTTAGTGAGAAAGGTATAACTGGCGACACGAGAAAAAGTGAAAAGGTTAAATTAATTTAAAATCAATTAGGATGGGATAGTTAGGTCAAGTTTGCTTCTTAGTTCTTTAGATGTTTCTGTGTGTTTTCTTTTTGTGTGTATTTGGTTGAGTTCTTACTATTGCCACATCACCGCATGGTTATAAATATATATATATATATATATATATATCCATAATATCTACAGCAACTACTATTTTATAACAACTAATTAAAAAGTGTCATTTTCTCTTAATTTTATTTTATATATTAAACACGTCCTTATTTTGCATTTTTTTTTGTATAAAGTCATTATTTTCTATTTAATCCTATTTTTCAAAGTCTTTAGTTTTGATTCAACTCCATTTCTCCTAAAGTCATAGCTAATTGTGTATCAAAAATATTTCAAATTTATTTTAGTCGAAAATATATTTTCAGTCATAACTTTTTTAAACGATTATTTAGATAAAAAAACCGAAAATAACATCGTAAGAACATAATCTAATTTTAATGAACACCTTAGATTAACGGAATTATAAATAATTAATAAAACGAAAATTAGAAGATAAGGGTATCGATTGTGCAAATCAGATTCAAAGAATGCAAGTTGGCCAATTGATTATCGAAACGATAGACAGACAAGGAGTAAGCAAGATATTAACAAACACTTTTATTTTGATTTTAAAACAAATATTTAACTTGGGATATTTTACAGATTGAGACAGCCAACACAAATAATTCCAAACAGAGGCATGTCAATCTCACTCACCTTAATTTTTTTTTAATAATTATTTTGCTATTTAAAAAAATAGTAACGTAATATTACTTTTTGCCATGTATTAGTAACATATATTCCGAGTTCCAAAAACCATTCCCGCTTTTCACGTACTTTTAGTACTCCACGTATTGCAAGATTGTATCCGTGTCTTAATACTAATATCCAATATTTGTTTTTTTATATTGCACACCGTATATTCAATGTAAACATTTCATTTATTTTTGCGTTATTCTATTAATTTTAAATTCTTTTATCATCCAGTTGATTATATCTCAAATATTTTATAATCTTCTTAAAATTAAATCGTCATTATTACATGGGGAGATTATTATACTTTTTTTGGCCATTTTTTTTTGTAAAGTTTATTCTGAATTATGAAATCAATAAAAAACAGCGGGGAAACAAAAGCATAAGCTTTTGATGATGATGCAAAAAAAGAAAAAAGTTGGTATTTTTATTCTAACAATCGCAAAATTCACGCAATTGTTTCGTCTCTCCTAAATCATCCTCTGTGTTTTTTCTTTTAACAATATAATTTATTTTATTTCCAGTAGCTTATATAAATGGAGATTCCTTCGGCTTCTTCTTCATTGCCAGTTGCCACCAGACATAACACATACTGCATTGCAGCTTGATGTAATTCCAAAGACTCATCACTTTCTTTGTCATCCAAATCAAAAATCAAACTTTCCCTCTCTTGATTTCTCGATATCATGTAAACTGTTTCCATGTATCGTTTCCCAGTTTCTTCATCAAGATTCGATCTTCTTCTCACGAACCTCCATATTGGGTTTTCCTGCATTTTTCTCTCCTGCTCTTCGCTAACCTTGAATTGAGAGATGTTCTTCATAATGGGGTTTTCGGGTTTGAAGTAGTTTATGAGCTGTTTCACCCTTAAATCGGGGTTTGAGCTCAATCTTTTCTCCTTCCCGGAGAGTATCTCGCCGGAGAAGAACTCCAACTGTTTGACAAATTGACTGAACGAAACAGAGAAACAGAGCAAGTGAGTGTAGAAGAAAGTCATGGAAGAGACTTTGATGCCCTTTGAAGGAATCAAAAATGATCTTAAAGGAAGATTGATGTGCTATAAGCAAGATTGGACTGGAGGATTCAAAGCTGGATTTAGGTACTAACGAAATATCATGAATATTCATTGGTTATTATACCTTTACTTCTTCTTCTTTTTTTAATACTTTTTTATATGAATTATTCATCGATTATACGCTTTAATTGCGTAGGATTCTGGCTCCCACCACATACATATTCTTCGCGTCTGCGATTCCTGTCATCTCATTCGGTGAACAACTGGAAAGAAACACGGGTAAGTTACATCGAAAAATAAAGTTTCAACCTTTATCATTTTACACATCATTATCAAAGATTTGAAATTAGATTCTGAAAACTCGCAGATGGAGTTCTCACGGCTGTTCAGACCTTAGCATCCACCGCCATTTGCGGCATGATACACTCGATTATCGGAGGTCAGCCACTGCTTATACTCGGAGTTGCAGAGCCAACTGTGATCATGTATACATTCATGTTTAACTTCGCAAAGGCCAGACCTGAACTGGGACGAAACCTCTTCTTGGCGTGGTCTGGATGGTAAGTTCTCTTGTGAGCTTTGATTTGCTTAAACGGGTAATCAGGTGTTGAGAACACTGTGAAACTGTTTGAATATGTGGTGTAGGGTTTGTGTTTGGACTTCTTTGATGCTGTTTGTGATGGCTATATGTGGAGCTTGTTCCATCATCAATAGGTTCACTCGTGTAGCTGGGGAGTTGTTTGGACTGCTTATTGCTATGCTCTTCATGCAACAAGCCATCAAAGTAGGAATCTTTTGAGCAAGATTCGGCTTTTCTTTTGGATATTTGAGATAATGTGGGTTTTGTTATCATCTCTAACGCATGATTATCTAGGGGCTAGTGGATGAATTCCGCATTCCCGAACGGGAAAACCAGAAGCTTAAGGAATTCTTACCTTCCTGGAGGTTTGCTAATGGGATGTTCGCTCTGGTTCTCTCCTTTGGCCTTCTTCTAACTGGACTTAGAAGCAGAAAAGCCAGATCATGGCGGTATGGAACTGGTAAGTGAACCAGCATCTCTGTCTCTAGATTCTTTTTATCACGGGGTTTCAGATCAAACATTTACTGACTCAGTTTGCTTATCTTGAGCAGGCTGGCTCAGAAGCTTAATAGCTGACTATGGTGTACCACTCATGGTGCTAGTGTGGACCGGTGTCTCCTACATTCCAGCAGGAGATGTTCCAAAAGGAATTCCCCGGCGACTTTTTAGCCCAAATCCTTGGTCCCCTGGTGCTTATGGAAATTGGACCGTAGTAAAGGTATGTCTTTTTCTTTCACCTCCATGCTCATATGCGCTTCTACAAACTGAATCATTAAGACTTACTAGAGACTTGAAAATTTTCAGGAGATGCTTGATGTTCCAGTCGTCTATATAATTGGAGCTTTCATTCCAGCATCAATGATTGCTGTGCTGTACTACTTTGATCATAGCGTAGCTTCACAGCTTGCGCAGCAGAAAGAATTCAATTTGAGGAAGCCGTCTTCTTACCACTACGATTTGCTTCTTCTCGGGTTTCTGGTAAGAATTTGCAGAAGAAGAGATTTATGTATCTGAATTTTCTCTTGGGGCTTACTGGTCACAATCATTGCAGACCTTAATGTGTGGTCTACTCGGAGTCCCTCCATCAAATGGTGTCATTCCTCAATCTCCAATGCATACCAAAAGCTTAGCAACTCTTAAATATCAGGTACCATCACTCACCACAGTCTTATTTTTCAGGATCTTCCTGAGTTCTAAAATCAACGTTCTCTCTTTGCAGTTGCTTCGTAACAGACTGGTTGCAACAGCACGAAGAAGCATCAAAACGAATGCGAGTTTGGGACAACTCTATAACAATATGCAAGAAGCTTATCATCACATGCAGACACCATTAGTATACCAGCAACCTCAAGTAAGAATATCTCCCATAAGACTTTTGTTTTTTTCTTTCAGTAGAACACGGAAATAACAATAGTTTCTTTCCACTTGCAGGGTTTAAAAGAACTGAAAGAATCGACAATCCAAGCAACTACATTCACAGGAAACCTCAATGCTCCAGTTGATGAAACTCTATTCGATATAGAGAAAGAAATTGATGATTTGTTACCAGTCGAAGTCAAAGAACAGCGGGTAAGCAACCTCCTTCAGTCTACGATGGTAGGAGGATGCGTTGCAGCTATGCCTATCCTTAAAATGATCCCTACAGCAGTCCTTTGGGGATATTTCGCCTTCATGGCCATCGAAAGTTTACCCGGAAATCAGTTCTGGGAAAGAATCCTACTCCTCTTCACCGCCCCAAGTCGTCGCTTCAAGTAACTAAAGCTCCAATTTTTTTTGATCTCATTCAACTTCAAAAAGCCTCTTTTATTGCTCATTTCTGTCGAAATTATGTTTGCAGGGTTCTTGAAGATTACCATGCAACATTCGTTGAAACCGTTCCATTCAAGACAATTGCAATGTTCACTATCTTCCAAACGATTTATCTCTTAATCTGTTTTGGCCTCACATGGATCCCAATCGCAGGAGTCATGTTCCCTTTAATGATCATGTTCTTAATTCCTGTTCGACAATACATCCTCCCTAGATTCTACAAAGGAGCTCATCTTCAGGACTTAGACGCAGCAGAGTATGAAGAAGCTCCAGCTTTGCCCTTTAATCTCGCAGCGGTAACCAAAAACCCAATTACTCTGTTTTTACTTTAGCTTCTTCTATTCTTTTTCCATACTTCAATTTTCAGCAGGAAACGGAGATTGGATCCACAACTTCGTATCCAGGAGACTCAGAGATTCTTGATGAGGTTATTACACGAAGCAGAGGAGAGTTTAGACACACGAGTAGCCCTAAGGTCACGAGTTCGACTTCGACTCCTCTCAATAATCGGAGTTTGTCTCAAGTGTTTAGTCCTCGAGTGGGTGAAATCAGGTTGAGTCAGATGAGTCCTCGAGTCGTCGGAAATAGTCCAAAGCCGGCGAGTTGTGGGAGGAGTCCCTTAAACCAGTCGTCGTCGAACTGAGAGACTATGTATAAATTCAGGAAGCTTCAATAAAACAAAACCCGATGAGGATGATTGTATAATTACTTAATGAGTCTGATCTTTAGTTCTAAACGAACAAAAACACAAGCTTCTTGAATCTCTTTTTAGTTTATGTGTTGTGTGTTTTTATGCCCCTTTTTCTGGTGTTTGTTCTTGAATCTGTAAAATCTTTCTTATTTCATGATATATGTAACGATATTGGGGGCAGATATGTAAAAATACTTAAATGTTAACGGTAAGCATATCTTTTACTAATCGTCTGTTCCGATCTGTTTTTGTTTTTATTTTTTTTAACTTACAATCTAAAGTGTCTTCCAAACTTCTGTTTCGGTCTTGTTGATAGATAGATCGACGTTTACACGGGCTACATCAATGTACGTGTTCGTCAGAAAGTTCAGTTATTTGAGAACACGATTTCTTTGGGTCACGGGGTATACTGAGTTATGATAAATTACGTTCATGTTCTTTAATTTACAGATTTAAACGGTTACTATTTTTTTTCTCTTACATTATTCTCAGATGTAGATTACTATTACATAGACATGACTGATAAAGATCTTTATATCTGATTAAGGATATATTTTTTTTAATTGTCTGATTAAGGATTTGACTCACTTATTAAAGATGTTATCTATATGCATGTACATATATATGTATATATACCTTAACGATTACGTGCGCATGATCGAGACTATATGTTAAAGGATTACACATGCAAATCAACAGTCTGTAAATTAAATAAATTATATCATACATGAAAAAAAATGCCCGTAAGACAAAGAGTGGGAAATAAATGGAAAAAGGAAAAAGCGTGAATGATAACATACAGTTTAGAAGCAAAAGCATTTGGCTATCTGGTTAATGTTAAGTCATGTCGTTCGAAGAAGCATGCACTTTGGTCCTTTACATATAAAACAATACAAGGGTCAACTTCTATACCAAAATCGAACCAGACGAAGACAAAAAGTAGAACAGCACGAGTGTTCGATGTCGATAAGTAAAAGTTATGCACTGCAATAGTGTTTAAGCCTTTTGATTTTGAATTTTGTCATTATGAAGGAAGACGAAAAGGAATGGTCTCTAATTATCCTCTAAAAAGTAAAAAATAAAATTAGTAGCACTTGAGTAGCAATATACTGTATGAGGGGTCACGAGCCAATTGAGACCGACCCTGTTGAGAAAATAAAATAAAACCATTTATATATATAAAATTAGGGTTTACTCTGCCGGTGTAGTCATATGATGAAGTAGAAAAAGAACTCATATGATGGTATATCATATATGATTTGCTCGTATAGTGATAATTTAACATAATAGAAGTAAGAGCAACTATTGTAATAGTTTGGTTTGAAACAAAGAGTCACACATTCTGTAAATTTGGTGTAATCTTAAGACAAATTAACAATCGATTTTTGAAACAAAAAGTCACACATTGCTAAGGTAGAGTTGCGATTTTTCTTTCTTTTTGGTTAGAGATATGTCACAATAAGATCAAATCATTAACTGTGGCGTGTAAACATGTGATACCAACAAAAAGACGACTATTGCTGAGTGAGATTTCCAAATATATTTCTCAAATAAATAGTTTTTTCAAGATAGAATATCCAACTTCAAATCCAACATGTGCATATGTTATGTGAGTTATAGACAAAATTACCCAAAAAACGATTATTACGCATATAATTTTTGTTTACAAAGTAAAATATATTGAACATAAAAAAAAGCTTATATTTACGAAAGAATTGCAGCAGTACTAGAGTTTTGTTTAAAAATCAGCTAGAAAGATCACTGAAACAGAGATGGACGCATATATGTTCTAGTATTAACAAACTGAGACAAATTAATTAACAATAAATATTACGCATACTTGCTCACTATATATCATGTTAACCTAACGCATGTGTTTAGTGCTAATTTGAGACTTCGTCTAAAAAACCGGATTAGCAAAGAAAAAAGCTTAAAAAAAAAAACGTGGGTGGCTAACAAAAGAAAAGCTAGTAAAGGGAACTCTTGCTTGTCCCCCTTTTTTTGCAAAGTTTTGTTTTGTAGCATTAAACCATTGACTCGATCGATGGTGAAATGTATTTTATGAATCATTTATATTCTTGCTGTCTGCAATAATGAAAAATAGTAAGTTGCCTTATGCATAGGTCATCGTCTAAATGACTCTTTATTGTCTTGAACTAAAACAAAACTCTTTCGCATTCGTTCCTCTCTTACTCACCTTAAAAGCAAAGCCCACATTCTTCAACATCACTTTCGATGGAAGGAGATTAGACATACTCGTTGACCCTTTTCGACGTGTCAATCCCAAAGTAGCTTGACCAGACGCCATTCTTATCGCATATCCCATTGTTCTATAATCTACCATACTATAACGTTTAAGTTTGACCATGTTAGTCGAGATCGTATACAATTTAGTACTAGCTCAGAATCTACATATTTGGTCAGTTCAAAACTTGAATGTTAAAACATGCAATTATAGTTCTAACCAAAGGTTAGAGATAACACAATTAGTTTTAACTTTCGTGTCCTAGTCAAATTATGTTTCTTTGAAGTCTCAACCACACAACAATTCATCGTGGGCCATGGCTCCACAAGCAAAGAAACCAACTTATCTAGCGTAATGGGTTTTGTCATCATCAAGTTAGGGCTTGATGTCCGAGATTGTCTTTTATTGTAAATTAGGCCCATGAGAGACCATCTATCAATAAATTTACAGCGTCCATCAGCTGTATTACAAAATTAGGCCCATGACTTCTTACGAAACACGTTTCCTCTATTAATTTAGCATCTCAATGGAAGTTTACTAAAAATTAAAATCTTTTTTTTTTTTATCAAAGACGAATAAAATAACTAATTGTCCTTTCCAGCAATAAAAAGTAGTGTTAGTATTTTACTCACGAGGCGATTAGAGTATAGAGATGACTCATCTATCGCTAGAAGAATTTTTAAGTTTCTTTATTTATGCACACACAATAACAACAAAAGCAAGTGATAAGGTTGAACAAGTTTTGGATTAGAGCAACAACTTAACTTATTAATCCATCATTAAAGAAACATTAACTTCATATCAACGATGATATATATATATACTTTGGTGTATGAATCATGTAGGTGAACCTGTCACGTTTCTTTGCTTGATACATTGCCGATTATCGTTATAAAGAGCACATGCTTGCGTGGCACGACAAACATTATATAACATTTGAGTCCCAAATAATTAATTGTTTTCAGTTTCTCAAAAAAGTAAAACCCTTTTTAGATTTTGGATTTCTTCAGTTTCAGACGTGTCTAGAGTTCTCTTGGCCGTCGAAAACAATGGGACCAAGTATCAGCTAGTGATTTGGACGGTCCAGATTCATCTCTCTATTAACATAGACATGTAATTTGAGATAGATTGTGGGGCAATTTCGTCAACCTTCACAACTTTTTTACGTCTCGAACAAGCTACGCAACTTAAGTGTGAACACGATAAGACATCTTTAGATTCTGGTCGGTTAATAACATTCCCAAACTACCCCAAAGGAAACGATTTAATCTCGAAATCAGCCATAGTGGGTACTTCAAACGGAGGGTGGTTACGTCATTTCGAGGAAAGCTACGCGCGTCAAAGCCGAAACACTAGAAAGACGACACGTGTCGTCAGATACAGCCTTTGTTTTCGCCGTGTACACACTAACTTCAAAAACGCCACCGTCTACCGCCACGTGTCCTTGCGGTCAACAACACCTGGATCAAATCGTATATATATTATTTATCAGGAGAAAGCACACGCGTCTCAAAAATTTCGTCCACGAGGAGAAACACAATCACGCTTCTTTGAAGATTTATTTCAGACACAAGTGACGCACGCAGCGAAATCGAGGAGAAATTTTCTGAGGAAATTGACCGAATTTTTGGTTTTTTTTTGTGATTAACGTGAAGAACAAAAATGGTGGCTGAAGCAGAGGTTATGTTTCAACAGAGTTTGCCGGTGGTTCTAGATGTCCAACTGTTCGGAGCATCAACCGGCGTTGCAGATGTCGACGGCATCTCCAGCGCCGTCAAATCACCAGTTTCTTCGCCAAATCTGGGTATCCGTCCCCCGGCGGCGTCGATCTCCGCCGACTTAGCGACTTCTATTTCGGTAAGTGTTTCCCATTAAAGTTATTTTTTTTTTCCTGGGCTTTGTGTTTTTGCTCTCTGACGAGGAATTGAAGAGGTTTCTCTCTGATCTCATGTTTGGAATTTATCTTCTAATTGCTTGGATTTAGGATTCTTAAATGTATGAAAGAGGATGTCTTTATACAAAACTGATTGATTCGCTTCAGGGTTCTTAGGTTTAGAGTATTGACTACTTTACTTGGAAAGTTCTGTCTTCTGTAAAAATCTTGTCTTTGTATGTGTGTACATTTTGAGGAGTCGTTCCAATCAATTTGATGGTTAGTAGCGTACTGCCCTTCAGAGAACCTTTTTTGCTTTTGTGTTTAGCGTTGAGAACTAATTTGACTGTTAGATCGAATATTTGCTTTATAGGGTTTAGAATCTTCTGATTCGTTTCTGGAGGAGTACGATGATGATTGCAGTTCTAGTGTCTCGTTTTATGTTCCGGCTATCCGCTCTGGGAGCTATGCTGATATTGGACCCAGGAGATTGATGGAAGACGAACACATTTGCATAGACGATCTATCTTCTCGTATTGGGTCTCTTTATGAGTTGCCAAAGCCGAGTGCCTTCTATGCGGTATCATATCAAACTGTTGTGTCGTTTGCTTGATCAGAAGATCAGTCAATTTAATAGTTATTGTATATAGGTTTTTGATGGCCACGGAGGACCAGAAGCAGCCGCTTATGTAAGAAAAAATGCAATTAGACTATTTTTCGAAGACGATAAGTTTCCACAAACATCTGAAGTGAACAGTATCTATGTAGAAGAAGTCGAGAGTTCCTTGAGGGACGCGTTTCTTCAGGCCGATCTTGCTTTAGCAGAGGACCATAGCATCGGCTCTTCTTCTGGTACCACGGCTCTTGCTGCCCTTATTTTCGGAAGGTATGTGTGCTCACTTTTACCAAACCCATCGTCCAAGGAACTAAGATTAGATTTCGCACCTAAATTCTTAGAATATGAGTTTAATACACAATCTTGCTGTCTTTCCAGTTTCAATTGTTTGGATATAGAAAATAGTAAAGTAAATCGATTTCTCCTCTTTGGTTAGGTTTTCGTTTTGTTTTTTTTAGTGTACTTTTTGATACAGTTGGGATTGGATAAATCGGATTTGAGTGCTACTGTTTTTGCTCATGAAGTACTTTTGTTCGTCCCTTTAAGCAGACACTTAATGGTGGCAAATGCGGGCGATTGCAGAGCCGTTCTCTGTAGGAAAGGTGAAGCCATAGACATGTCTCAAGACCACAGACCAATCTACTTACCGGAAAGAAGAAGAGTGGAAGAATGCGGCGGCTTTATTGATGACGGTTACTTGAATGGCATTTTATCAGTCACCCGAGCTCTTGGCGATTGGGACATGAAACTACCGCGAGGCTCACAATCTCCACTCATAGCAGAGCCAGATATCAAACAGGTTATATTAACAGAAGAAGATGAGTTTCTAATCATCGGATGCGACGGTATTTGGGATGTTTTGACAAGTCAAGAAGCCGTTAGTATTGTCCGACGTGGGTTACGCCGTCATGATGATCCTATAAGATGTGCTAGAGAGCTTGCGGTGGAGGCTTTAAGGCTAAATACGTTTGATAACGTAACGGTTGTTGTTGTTTGTTTCTTGTCGGTTGATGACGTGGCGGCCGGGGCTCCTCCGGTGGAGAAGCAACGGTGTTGTAGTTTGACGGCAGAGGCTTTTCATAGCTTGAGGAGCTTATTGGAAGGCTGAATAGAAACGGTGCGTTTTATGGCAAAGAAAGAAAGAAAGAAGAAAAGAGATGATGATAGCGTTCCCTTGTGTTTCTTAGCTGATTTTGGTAAATCTGATTACGATTTGAAGCAGCTGTGAATTTCTTTTTGTTTTTTGTATATATGTTGTATGTATGTAACGTTAATTGTCTACGTGCTCGCATTTTTGTGTACGCGGTTATTTAATTCGGTCATTCGTGTATTGTCTTAGATTTATCTAATCAATTCAAGTTTATGAAGACAAATCGAATTTAGATGCTTGGTTTTTCAAGTTTATGAAGACAAATCGAATTGGGATCGTTTGTTTTAAGTTATTGATAAAAGAAGGTTTTAGTTATTGATATGCATTCATGAAGATGTACGTATAGTATGATTTAGTGTTAACCATGAAAAGAAAAGAACATGGTTTTAGGTAGGAAACTTGTGCAAAAGCAAGAACACCTTTTTAGACCAATTTTATTTTTTTATCGTCCATCGATCGTTAGACCATCAAAGATAAAGATCGTAAATATGAAAGCAATTACATCAAGCAAAGTTGATAAATAAATGCATAATTTTTTATCCTAGTTAAACGATACATTATTATATATGCAGATGAACTAGTGTAATTACTACTGGTGCACGATTGAAACCGTCAATACAATTCTTGAGCCATTAAAAAAGTGAAACCCACATGGCACGATAGAGTTGACTTTTTGATATACATACATATATATATATATATATATATAATATAGACATGCATAAATATCAGCACATTAGTCCTCGTAACTGTATTATTCAAAACGCTTCGACAATGTCTGGACGCAGGCAATAACCATTTCTGCTCAGATTCATATAAGGGTATACATACACGTATGTTTGCGTAATATGATTTGTTGATTCTTTGCAGATTGGAGAGCAAAATCGTAATTATCACCGGTGGAGCAAGCGGAATTGGGGCTGAGTCCGTCAGGTTATTCACGGAACACGGCGCTCGAGTCGTTATAGTTGACGTACAAGACGAGCTCGGTCAAAAACTTGCTGTTTCGATTGGAGAAGACAAGGCGAGTTACTATCATTGCGATGTCACAAACGAGACGGAAGTAGAAAACGCCGTTAAGTTCACCGTCGAGAAACACGGAAAGCTTGACGTTCTGTTTAGTAACGCCGGCGTTATTGAGCCGTTTGTGAGCATCCTCGACTTAAATCTCGACGTGTTAGACCGAACAATCGCGGTTAACCTCCGTGGCGCAGCGGCATTCATCAAGCACGCGGCACGTGCCATGGTGGAGAAACGCACGCGCGGCTCCATCGTTTGCACCACCAGCGTCGCCGCTGAGATCGCCGGGACGGCACCACACGGGTAAAATCAAAATTCAAAATGTCTATTACAAAACCTATTAACAGAATGTTAGTGGTTGGCGACAACCAAACCACACGATAGCGTAATATTATGAAAGTGTAGCTTTTGTGTGGCTAAATGTGAGGTTTGTGACAGATATACGGCATCGAAGCATGGGCTATTAGGATTGATCAAATCAGCTTCTGGGGGACTGGGGAAGTACGGGATAAGAGTAAACGGTGTTGCTCCGTTTGGTGTTGCCACGCCGTTAGTTTGTGACGGTTTCAAGATGGAGCCAAAGGTGGTGGAGGAGAAAACGTCAGCGTCAGCGAATCTAAAGGGCATTGTGTTGAAAGCTCGCCATGTGGCAGAGGCTGCTCTGTTTTTAGCATCGGATGAGTCGGCTTACGTAAGCGGACAGAACCTGGCCGTTGACGGCGGTTACACGGTGGTTAAGCCGTAGCTACAACTTGGCCACAAATGTCCCATGATGATGATTTTTTATTTAAAATTGGGTCAAAAGTTGACTTGAGGTAGCAATTTTCCTTCAAACGTGGGATGTTGCATTTTTATATGGAAACATCCATGATCCCATTATCCAAGCAATTGCACATCTCGAGGATAATAATAACCTAAACAACTACATTATTTACAACCTTCTTTGATCACATAATGGGCTCATTAATGAGCTTTCGCATTCAGCTTTTAGTTTTCTTTATCAGTAATTTGGGCCCGTTTTTCAGTTAACAACTATATCATTCAATAATTTGGGCCCGTTTTTCAATTAACAACTATATCCATAAAAATGATTACGTCCAAAAACAATAAAAATGATTAAAAATTAAGCATTAAACATTTCTTATAGGTGAAAATAGTTTTAAAACAAAAAAAAATTCTTCATTAAAGAGATGTAGTTAATTGTGAAATGCAACTCTTATTATTTCTATTTTTATTTTGTCAATTATACTCTTGGCTATATATGTGCGTATACTCCCCTCGATATCATATCTCCGTGTATACATCCTCTGAGATCCCGCAACAATGTCGGGACCAAGGCAAGTGCTTCACCTCTCACTATATTCAATCGTGCATAATTTATATACGTGAATGTTGATTGACTCATTTACTTGCCTATATACGAAAAAAAGACTGGATGGCAAGATCGTAATTATAACAGGCAGAGCCAGCGGGATCGGAGCCGAAGCGGCTAAGCTATTCACTGACCACGGAGCTAAAGTGGTCATAGTCGACGTACAAGAGGAGCTAGGCCAAAACGTCGCAGCTTCAATCAGGAGAGACAGAGCAAGTTTCTACCGTTGCGATATAACAGAGGAGAAGGAAGTGGAGAGCGCCGTTAAGTTCATCGTCCAAAAGCATGGAAAGCTCGACATTCTGTTCAGCAACGCCGGCGTCTTGGATCCGCCGGCAAGCATCCTCGACTTGGATCTTGAACGGTTGGACCGCATAATGGCGGTCAACATTCGCGGCGCGGCTGCGTTTATCAAACACGTGGCACGTGTTATGGTGGAGAAAGGCACACGTGGGTCAATCGTTTGTACGACAAGCGTGTCATCGGAGATCGGTGGCGGGGGACGTCACGGATACACGGCGTCTAAACATGGACTTGTCGGGCTGATTAGATCGGCGTGTGGAGAGCTGGGGAAGTACGGGATTAGAGTCAATGGCGTCGCACCATACGCGTTGGCGACGCCGATGACTAGCCACGACGAGGAAACGGCGAAGCAGGTGGAGGACAAATTTGCCGCCAAGGGGATTCTCAAAGGCGTGGTGCTTAACGCTCGTCACGTGGCACAAGTGGCTCTGTTTTTGGCTTCTGATGATTCGGTTTATATCAGTGGTCAGAATTTGGCGGTAGATGGTGGTTATACTGTATGTCGTTAAAGCCAATGTGAGAAAAAAACAAAATAAATACAACTCTTCTAATAAGTAAAAGTGGGGACTTCAGCGTTTTTTTCCTTTTTTTTCCTTTTTTTTTCAAGATCACAAATATGTACGCAATCATGTATGTAGTATTTTTGAATAAAGCAAGGGGTAATAAAGAATTATAATTCTAACTCAATATATGAAAATCAGTATTTAGCTATCTATGGCCGCTATATTAGACATTTGAGTTTTATATTTTGGGGACCTACCTTGAGAAGATTTGTGGATTTTGATTTCTTACATTTGATCAATTCTTATTCTTACAACAACTATGAACATGGGAGCATCTATATTCTATCTAACTGTCAATTTACAGGAGCACCAAACGGTCAAAACTGCTGGTCGTCTCACCTCGAAAACAACCCCGTACTTGAATCAAAACCTATCAATGTCTCCTCATTTACCAAAGAGAGCAGCCAACTAATAAACTTTCATCAGCAGTAAATTTATGGCATTGATCGTTTATTGGTACGACTTCATCTGCTTTGGTATTGTCTTGGCTGCAATCGCTACATCCGTGTGGTTTCTGTCGCGCAGAGAAAGATGCTGCATATGCGTTGAAGTTACGGTGCACAATAGCTTGTTGCTGTCCAGATCAGAGTCAGAGAGCCTTGGTTTGGCTCAGTTATGGACCAGCTGCTGGAGAAGGTTACATCCTGGCTGGCTTCTCTTCACGCGTTCCATCTCTTTTATCTCCATGGCTGCTTTATTGGCTTGGGACGTTTTGAAGTGGGACGCTAGCATCTTCGTCTACTACACCGAGTGAACTTTCTTCTTTAGCGTTTTTCAACCCATATCCAACCCAATTTTTTTCCCTTTTGACTTTTGTTGCTTGGTTTTGTAACAGATGGACCTTCATTCTTGTGATGATCTACTTTGCGGTATGTCTTAGCAGCTTCACGCTTTTCGAATACCAGTGTTAAATCCAGATTATGTCTAGTTAGATTCATTGGTTTCCCTGTAGATGGGCATTGTAGCCTCAGCATATGGTTGCTTGGAATATTCCAAAAGACCAACATTAGAAAATGGTGAAGATGAGATTGTAGACAAGGTCAGAGATGAATTCAGGCAAAGATTGGGGGTTTATGGTTGTTTCATGGAGACAATTTTTCAGGTCA